>JAUCMX010000003.1:26517873-26958161 GCA_033459395.1 Hemibagrus guttatus | reverse complement strand
TATGATAACTGTAAAAGAGAGTCTCAAGTGGTATAGCTGAGAATGAGAATGTGTCAGTCACAAGCCATGCTGAGAGTGCTGGCATTTGTGGCTCTGAGATTTTTCCTGTGATTTCCGGCATTTCTGGGGGCAAACCCTAGACAACTGTTTTAGTCTGTATCTACTTTGAGTGTAAATCAGAAATACAGATCCGATATGAAAACTTGGAGCATTAAAACAGATAACATATATAAATGTGGATAGTGTCACACTTATAGTGATGCCCCTAATACACAACACACACAGGCTGGACTCTCTGGTACTGGGAAAAGGTACCTGTTTCCTGCAGGGGAATGTAACCTTTTTTCCCCACACAAGCATAAAATTTGGACATTCACACACAAATGCACACAGGAGCTTATTTTATTAAAAAACATATCTGTGTTGGTAAATTCTGAATTCCCACACACTCAGCACATCTACTGAAAGGAATAAACCAAGCTTTCATAATGAAGTACTATTGCTCCACATTTTACCCTAGATATCTGTTAAGAAAAGAGAAAAAAGGAATATCTAAAAAAAAGTATTGAAATCTCATCGCTTCCAATTGAGTGAATCGAGTAACATTAAAACGATTACTTTTCTTCCATCCAACATGATTTCAATTGAATACTGAATAAATTCAATTGAATAAGTTCTTATTAAGCTGAATTGACTAAATTAAATACAGTAGTCATTTTTCCCCATCAGTGTAAACATCCTCACGAGTGAATTGATTTTGTTTACTTAATATCATTTAATTAGTAATTAGAAACTTGTTTAGTTTAGTATAAGCAATGAAATCACATTCTGTTGAGAAACATGATATTTTTATGTAAACTATACGTAATATTTTTTTCTTAAATCTGATAACATTTTCCACTTTAATGTCTGTGTCTCAGATACTCACGGAAGTAGGATTCGCCCTCCTATCAGAGGAAAGTAACATTATTACAGCAAAGAACAGAGAAGAACTAGATAGAAGCTTGCTACATCTAATAGTCATATTAGCATGACTATTTCCCGTTTTGATCTAATAAAAAGCTTCAATTACTGCTAACAGTGCTCTGTCATAATCAATCGATCAATCATGTCTTCCATGATCTCTTACACTCGGGACTTGCTGGGAATTTCATGGGGGTGAATAACTTAACCACCGGAATCACCAGCGTCCACGTACTCATTAGATGACTGCCAATCAGTCCTTCACCTTCCAGTAAGGGTCACTTATAACAATAATATCCTTGCTAATCAACTGTTCACCTGATCATGATCTCAAAACTGTAACTCTGTAATAGAGATCTTGTTACCTGGTTCTTCTACTGAACAACCACAAACACAGTACAGCTAGGAAATTCAAGGAACTCTATAGTAAATTCAGAGATCCATATCAGAGAATATTGGATAATGGCTCTTCTGTCCTTCAGTCCTATTTGGATGGGATTACATTTACATGCTGTCCTGGAGTTATTCCATCATTTGCAGGTGCTCCTCTGTGAATTTATTTCCATTTGGATTGACTATGGTCTTGTTTTTCTCCCTTCTTCCCCGAGAAAATTGCAGACCAAATCACCCACTGTTCTTTGACCAACCCCGCAGTTGTTGGATAATTTTAGTTCCTTTTTTAGTTTTGGCAGGCAAATGCAGTTTTTGACTGGTGCTATGCACTCTGTTTAATACATCACTTGCATTTCCACTTCCTGAACCATGAAACAACTTATTTTGTATCCATTTGTTGTCTGAACCGCTTGTCCTACACGGGGGGTGGGGGGAAACTGGAGTCTATTTCAAGGGGTATTTCAAGTCCACCCTGGACGGGGTGCCACCACATAGCAAGGCACAACTGCACACACTAGACTGTGGGAGGAAAACAAAATATCCAGAGTAAACCTTCAAAGCACACATGGGGAAATTATCAATCCTTAAACCCCGGAGGTGTGAAGCAAATGTAATAACCACTAAGCCACATGCCACCCAAATTAGCTGTGTTACATAGATTTTTCTCCATACTGCATACATTGGGAGCCCATTAGCAGAAGAAAGAAAATAAAATCAATCCTGAAGGTTAGATAAAGCTAACAACTATAGGTATTAGCCACTTTATATGCCACTCTATATTCACACATGCAATAATATAGTAGAATTGAATAGAAATTAATTAAATTAGTACTACTTCTACGATTATAGAAGCCTTTATTTGTCACATATACATTACAGCACAGTTAAATTCTTTCTTCATATATCCCAGTGTGGAAGTTGGGGTCAGAGCATAGGGTCAGCCATGATACAGTACCCCTGGAGCAGAGAGGGTTAAGGGCCTTGCTCAAAGGAGCAACAGCTGATATTCCGATTAACAACCCGGAGCTTTTACCGCTTGAGCCACCACTATGAAAGTTCCTTAATAATCTAAGATTAGATGCTGTCAAATAGATAAACATGATCATGTGGCCCTGTATGACACAAGCATCTGGGTTTGTAGACAATATAACCTGTCAGGATCCATATGCAGGAGGTTTATTAATACAGCTTAACAAAATGCAATGTCAAATAACAGGCCATGGTAAAAACACACAAACGGCTCAGGACAGATAAAGCCAGTAGGGGGATTGAGAGAGTGTAAACTTAGCACCACAGAGAATAAAGAAATATCCAAATCCAAAAGAGAGAACAAAGTAACAATACAAGGTCATATCTGGAGGAGAAGACAAGAGGAGACAGCACAGCTCAGGCAGTTAGGAAGAAATGTCAAGGTTTTGCTGTGTATGTGAGAGTCCATGTGCTTTATATCTCTAACAGACAGGAAATGAGCACGACAAACAGATATAGAGGCATCCAGACCTGTTGAGGAATTTGGAGAAGGGTGCCCTCTGGTGAAGTGGCAATGAAATGTCCATGGGTGCATGTGTGAGACTCTTTTCTCTCGTGTTTATTGCCATCTGGGCATGAGAGTTTTATCACAGAGGAGACGTGTAAAAAATTAATTACGGATGCCACTCAGTGAAACTAATCCCATTCAGATAAGGCACTTCACAACATATGTTGTTTTCTTTGAAAGTTCTTACCGAAAATATGATGATGTTGGAAATCATGAACGTTTGTTGCTAAAAGTGGCCTTTGAGGATTAAAGACAATAGCTCCTACACATGACAGGTGAACTGTTTCAGACTGAAATTTCAAAATGCAATTCATGATGTGGGAATTCTCCTCCCCTGGACAACATATGCAACCTTACACCATTCCTATATGTTCTGAAGTAAGAAAAAATACTGTTTGGCTGGTTGCTGCTTCTGAGTTGCTTGCAGTCTTCTTGTATTCTTACTTGTCTCTTGCCAGTTTCACTTATTACCAAGTCAAATCTGTGTCTGTGGATTTTTTCAGTATCTGTTCCCATTTCAACTGGATAGAGAATTCTCACTTTAACGTTATATTTCACAACATTGTACAAACTAAGCTAAGATTTCCAGAAGTGTTTTTATTGAAGTAGATTAAGTCTTTGCCTAACCTCATGTACAGTAGGGCTCAAATGTCTGTGATCCAATACAAATGTGCACCTGATTACATGAAATCTGGCCTGATTGCTTATTTTGTATCCATTCGTTTTCTGTAAAGCTTATTCTACACAGGATTGGGGGAACCTGTAGCCCTGTACTTGCGGGGGACTCGGGTCACAAGGTGGGGGACATGCTGGACAGGGTACCACCACATTGCAATTGCACACATTATGGACAATTAAATATATCAATCAGTCCACCACACATGTCTTTGGACTGTGGATGGAAAACAGAGTACCCCTTAAACTCCGGGCAGTCGGTGGTGGTCACTTTTGTGCAAGATTTTGATTTTTCCTGCTTCCTAAAACCAGTATAAATTGCTTCCTGGAGTGTTGCCAGGCTTAAGGATTTCCAAAAATATACCTTTTTTCTTCTTTCATTACCCTAAATGCTATTATTTATATATGACAAAATGTGTAATAGAATGAAACCATTTTAGAAACAAACAAAAAAATGTTTAAATGCTGCTAAAAGGCCCTTTGAAAGGCTTTGAAGCTGATCATAGTAGACATACCAAATTCCTCACATTTAATAAAGAGATGTAATAAACTAAACACAACTTTCATGACATTGCTGAATTTCTCAATATTACAGGAGCTCCATTCATCCACAACAAAAGGTAATTCAGTTTAATTATATACTTTTATCAAAGCAAATGTTTCTGTAAACAGATTAACCGATTAATTGCCATACAGGCTATATTAATGTCCTGAATACCATTCATTCATTCATTGTCTACCGCTTATCCGATCTATTCTCGAGTCACGGAGAGCCTGTGCCAGGCTCTCTCAGGCGTCATTGGGAATCAAGGCAGGATACACCCTGGACGGAGTGCCAACCCATCGCAGGGCACACACACACTCTCATTCACTCACGCATTCACACACTACAGACACTTTAGAGATGCCAATCAACCTACAATGCATGTCTTTGGACCGGGGGAGGAAACCGGAGCACCCGGAGGAAACCCCCAAGGCACGGGGAGAACATGCAAACTCCTGGTAGAGAAAACACATGGCAGAGGCAGGAATCGAACCCCCAACCCTGGAGGTGTGAGGCAAACGTGCTAGCCACCAATAACCATTAAAAAGTAAAGATAAAAGTGAAATGTAATAGGAAACGATCCCAAAATGCTGCATTTCCAAAACAAACTGTCTAATCATCAAATCCAACCGCATATAAACACAACTTCTTTTAAATAAAAAAATTCTACCACTGCCTCTTAGAGACATTTGCATCAATTCGATGACATCCCGCAAGCTACTCTTGAAATCAATCTATCAGTCCTAATCTAAAGTATTCATCAGCACTTTATTCACTCCAATCAATAGCCTTGTCCTAAATCCACTATTTTCTCTTGTTTACTCCTCATTACATGGGACTTGCATAGAAAAAATACATTTCCATTTAAAAAGGACAGCAAAACCAATACTGATAAGAACTACAGACGTCAGCAGTAAGAGCATGCATTCAAAAGTAGCTAACATGTAGGATAGATGCTTAAACACACAGCTCCAATTCTGGTGTATACTTTAATCTCTTAAAAGTCCCCTTGAGAAGATGTAGCACCAAAACTACTTGTTTAGATTTCACTTCACATTAAATCAAGCCCAAGTCATATCTGGGGTGATATAATAGGCTACTGTTCTAAAACAACTTCCTGGATGTCATTGTAAAAAAGTTTCCTGTATGAGTCGCTTCCAAAAATGCTCTTTCAGTCCTAACCATGCACTCAGAGATAATTAAAAAATTGGCTTCTAGCTACCATGATGACGCACCGAGCTGTTTATTAGTCTTTAGCTGGAGTGGTGCAGTCATGAATCTTTTTTAATGTCACTCTAGACCAGGGGTTTCCAAACTTTTTTCAAAGGGGGACAGATTAATTCCAGTAAATACCCGAATTGGGGAGAATCACCAAAAATATTCATATAAAACTCAAAATTTTATTTACTGGAATAACTGAAGCAGGGTATCACCTGACGGCTGTAGTCGTGCCGTGCAAAATGATGTTCATAGACCTGTGCTTTTTTTCAGGATAAATGACAATGGCCACTCTCAATGATTCATGAAAGATTAGTGGTTGCTGATAAAAAACATCCTCGGAATATTGTCTGCAATTCCTGTGATTTGTATTATAATGTCTCACGAGATTAAATTCCTTAATTACTGCAACAGTCTCTTGACATATGAGGTGCACACATTCGCTAAATGAATTTGCAGGTGAAATCAAAGAGGAAAAAGGCCCTTGTGTTTGGCCCTTGGGTTGGACTTCGGATTCCTGATTTAGACGGAACGCAGGAGGACAAGAAAAGAAATGCTCAAAGAGTTTAGGTTATGAGTTTGTGGCCCCTCATCTCACAGTGCCCAATGCCTACCAAAAGCACCATGAATCTCATTAACATTTTGATCTTTAAAGTCCTCCAGAACAGATCTATAATCAATAACTAATTACATATCTCCCTCCCCCCCAGCCCCATCCAATATCAACATCTCTGTTCCGTCCCTCACACCAGCTGGTCCAAATGTTCTAAGGTTTCAAAATATTTTTCTATTTCAATTTTTAATACATTCAACTAGGTTTTTCAGACAAATACACACATGCATGCAAAACAATACACACACACACACACACACACACACACATCCTCCCTCTAGGAGTGTGCTGGCAAAGTCTGAGTCAAAGCCAGGAAGAGAGACTCATCACCACAGAGACACACACAGGAGGAACTCCGGCTTCCAACTACGCACGCTTATGTACTCCCTCACACATACATACAGACACCTTTTAACAGCTCTCTCTAATATCTTACATTGTACAATGAGTCTTCGATTATGCTTAGTGTGTACGTAGTTGCATTCTGCTTATTGAATTCATGCAAAAAACATACAGCAGAGTAAGGACAGAGAGAGAGAGAGAGAGAGAGAGAGAGAGAGAGAGAGAGAGAGAGAGAGAGAGAGAGAGAGAGAGAGAGAGAGAGAGAGAGAGAGAGAGAGAGGAGAGAGAGGAGGTGATGTTATAGCAAGAACAGCAGAGGACAAGTGAAATCACATTTCCACTCACACAAACTGAATTCAGTACATAAGAGCAATCAAAATCAATTGACAAAGGAGGCCATCTGATCAGTAGTGAAATTCATGATGTCCTATAAATAATGGCCAACCCATGCAACTGCACTAAGGTCACTATTTTCTAGTAACATCAAAGTAATTGACTAATACATTCACTCATTCACCTTCAGTAACCATATTATGCCGGCTATAGGTTGTAACCGACCCTGGGAGTACCCTGTACAAGGCAGGAATACACTCCACACAGGACACCAGTCCACTGCACCACTTACACACACACTCACATGCATTCACACCCGAAGGCAATCCCTGGGGCTGTGGGGCATCACTATAAAAAAGGACATTTTATCAAGTAAAAAAATAGCTGTATTGTCAACGCTGTCACTTCCTAATAGACAGTTTGTTTGAATATCAAGCTTTAAAAACAACAGAAAAGTCTGAACAGCTCAAGGGGTTCACAAACTTTCAAGCAGCACTGTATATAGTGTATGCTACATTTTAGAAATTGATGCTCCATATCCAATCCGGGGTTTTTATTTTTTTTCCCAGCATTCCCTCACTTCTAGGCTAATTACCCCATGTTGCCCAGTTTTGTGTGCTCTCTAAGTATCACTGATTACTTGATTGCAGGATTCCATATTTTTCATAATGGCTTTTTCATATTTCCATCCTCTCTCCCACATTCTCTATCAAACACACACACACACACTGAGTATATCTCTATGCCTGTACATCATCCCCTCGTGTTTTTGTAGTTAATCTGTGAGTACATCTTTTACTATCACTGTTTTAGAAATTTAAATTTACCTAAATAGTTTGCTTTAATTTTCAAGTTGTTGATACATTCATTCATATTTTATAACATTCATAGTTTATTCATTGACACTGTAGCACTCGGATACACAAGGATACACACAGGGCCAGATGTACTAAAAGAACCCTTGCATGTAAACAAAACTGTTGATTAAAGTCTAAACAGTTTAAGCACAGTGTAAAAAAGTGCATTTCTTTCCCCCATGCATGTGTAAAAAGAGGGATGTCAGCACAAAATAAGGGTGGAAATGGAGCTGATTACATATTCTGTTCAAGTTTGGGAAATTAGCAGCAATCAGGTGTAAATCAGTGGCAGACAAGTTGCTTGGATCAGTTTAGTCGGTGTTGCATGGGCTTCTTTTGAATACATTAATAATTCTATTGAATTTTATACTTAGATATACAGAGATATGACGAAGCCCTGAATAGTCGTGCATGAAGATGTTTGTGTCAATGATTTTTGTATAATATTTATAACAATATACAGTGGAACTTTGGCCCTCCTTTATGAATTTTCACCCTAAGAATTGAAATTTTACAAGAAATTTGCATCGGCATCCAAAGCATTTTCGGCATATGAATGAACCAGCCGTTTAAAACTTGTTTCTGTCAGTGGAAAGCCAAGTGAAGACAAACGAAGAGAGTTTACAAACCTTATTTTGTTTTTTATTTTATTTTTTTTCAGTGAAAGCTGTTTCAAAAGAGTACCAACTTTGCCATCGGCATGTCTTCAAAAGCTATGTGATTTTCTGGCCGTTTTTTTTTTGTTGACAGATTGGTGGCGTGGGTGGTCTGTTCTATTTTTAGCCCAAGATTGGTGGCACGACTTCCTGTGAGGACCCTTGACATGGAATGCTTGTCTTGGGTCAGTTCTTTCTAAGCAGTCATACAGTTTACATACAATACATTTGTACTGGTAATATTTTTTGGTGGCTGGAACGAATCTGGAATCTGCATTCATTCATTCATTCATTCATTCATTCATTGTCTACCGCTTATCCGATCTATTCTCGGGTCACGGGGAGCCTGTGCCTATCTCAGGCGTCATTGGGCATCAAGGCAGGATACACCCTGGACGGAGTGCCAACCCATCGCAGGGCACACACACACTCTCATTCACTCACGCAATCACACACTACGGACAGCTTAGAGATGCCAATCAACCTACAATGCATGTTTTTGGACCCGGAGAGTAAAACTGGAACACCCGGAGGAAACCCCCAAGGCACAGGGAGAAAATGCAAACTCCACACAGACATGGCAGAGGTGGGAATCGAACCCCCAACCCCGGAGGTGTGAGGCAAACGTGCTAACCACCAAGCCCCCCAGAATCTGCATTTACATTATTTATTATGGGAAAAAATTTTCCGCAATACAAACTTTCACCTTAAGAACTCGCCTCCAGAACTAATTAAATTCGTATGCCGAGGTTCCACTGTATGTAACAGCTGTATATCACAAACTCAACCTACAACATGTACATCATACACCACAAACCACTGTGTCAGTTTTAACACCCTAAACACTACACAGGACTATTGTTACACCACCAATATTCTAACTATTATAAGAGCCTCTGTCGAGAATAATACATTTCCATTGTTAATTATTTATATAGAACAGTTTATTCTGTACACAGCAGTCTTTTCATTATACTAAATGCAACTGAAGATATTAATCAATGGTAATGCCCTTCACACCATGTACTTTGTTTTGATACAGCTGTCCTCATGTAAAAAGACCCTATTAACACATTTATTTCTGTTATTGAATTTGCAGTCCTGAGCTTTTTGACAGCTGGTTGACAACTTCTATCATTTCACAGTGGCTTTTAAACAGGAATTTGCACCTCACGTAGAGTACATCTGTTAGGTGATCCCAGGCACAATTTGCATGATTAGTTAGTAAATTAATTATTAATTTCAAGAGGCACTGGAAGAACAGATTGTGGCCACATCATGCTGTGATTTGCAATACATCCCTCTGTATGGACATCTAGCTCAGAGGAGTAACTGTTGTCTCTTAATGACAGGCACATTATACTGAGTGGAATCCATTAAGTGTTATGTTTTCAAATCAATATTCCAAGAAATTCCAATGATTTTCTTAAATCATTTCTAATTTTAGTTCTAAACGTTCCAGTCTGGGGGCACGGTGGTTTGGTGGTTAGCACGTTTGCCTCACACCTCCAGCGTTGGGGGTTCAATTCCTGCCTCCGCCGTGTGTGTGGAGTTTGCATGTTCTCCCCGTGCCTCGAAGGTTTCCTCCGCCA
Organism: Hemibagrus guttatus; assembly: GCA_033459395.1. Lineage (NCBI taxonomy): Eukaryota > Metazoa > Chordata > Actinopteri > Siluriformes > Bagridae > Hemibagrus > Hemibagrus guttatus. Next base: position 26,948,438 of record JAUCMX010000003.1, on the reverse strand, counting down.
GTCCAAAGACATGCATTGTAGGTTGACTGGCATCTCTAAATTGTCTGTAGTGTGTGAATGAGAGTGTGTGTGTGTGTACCCTGTGATGGGTTGGCACTCTGTCCAGGGTGTATCCTGCCTTGATGCCCAATGACGCCTGAGATAGGCACAGGCTCCCCGTGACCCGAGAATAGATCGGATAAGCGGTAGACAATGAATGAATGTTCCAGTCTATCCAATTATCCTCCAATTCCCATCATACCTCCTCCCTCTAAGTTTCTTCTGTCTAACCAAGTTTGCTCATTTTCAGTCAGGTTTGAAAGAACCATAGTACAGATCACAATCTGCTTGCTTCGGACTGTGGATATTTCTGTGGGTATTTCTATTTTATTAATGTTTGACACAGTAGACAATGATATTTTACTGGACAGGCTTGCAAACAGAGTTGAGTTAAACAAACCAGTCTTTGTCTGTTTTAGATCTTTTGAAAAACCACTTTGTTAGCAAGCAGAAACAGAGCTTCTTAACAACGTAAAAAAGATTATTTAGAGACTAAATGGTTCACTAAAGCGTCCCACATGGTTCTGATAGAAAGTTCCCCTATTATTCACCCCTTTATATTTAGCCCCATGGATGTGAAATGCAAAAAGCATAATGCTGCATTTCACTTGTATGCTTATACTACACCATTATTATTTCCTTCTTTAAGTTCTGACAACACAGAAATGCTGATATGTTTGGTACATGTCAATCAGTGCTTCAGCCATTGTATATGCTCTTAAGAAACCATCTGCTTGTACGGACCTATTTTAGCATAGGCTGATCAGTTTTTTTTTATAAATGTTAAAAATTTAAACAGTTAAAGATTTCAAGCAGGCCTTTTTATTTATTAAATTTTTTAGAACCAAACATTTGTGTAGCTGCATCTCAAACGGCATTCTACTGAGCATATAGGGCTGTATTCAGAGTTGGTGACTTGACTGGAGTTGAAAAGATATTAATATTACAAGTCAATATTTACACATGAAAAGTTCTTCGTATTAAGAATTATTTTATGCAGGTACTTAAACTGAGCTCTGGTCAGCTCATTCAGATGATTGAAATCAAAGCAGTTAAAGCATCTGAGGTCGCCAGATTTTCTCTTCTTTTTTTGTACCTGGATTTGCCTGAGATGTTTGTTCCCAGTAGTGTTTAGACTACAAGCACTTGCTTTTAAGGCAGAAAAAAATCTGGCTGATAGAAAAAGGCTGCCATTCTGGAGGGTAGTATATATAACAAAGGTTCTACATGTATTATGCATGAAATGGAAATATAACCATGTAATATTAAGGTCAGAAGACACACTCACTATCCACCTGCACATGCAATGCACAAGATCAAGCAAATACAGGCCAAATGCTTTAGTTAATGGCCACATCACACATAAGAATGGGGGAAAAATGTGATCTCTATGACTTTAACCGTGACATGGTTGTTGGGGTCAGATGGGCTGGTTTGACTATTTCAGAACTGTTGCTCTGCTGAGATTTTCACATACAACAGTCTCTAGAGTTCATACAGAACAGTGTGAAAAACACAAAACACTAAGTGAGCAAATGTTCCATAGGTGGAAATGCCTTGTTGATAAATTAGGTCAGAGGTAAATGGCCAGAGATTGGTTTAAGCTGCCACAAATGTTATAGATAATATATAACTATATACTATCTATATCATAAAGATAACTCATATAATTACTCTGTACAACAATGGTAAGTAGAAAAGCATCTCAACATGCACAAATCACTGAACTTTGAGGTGGACGGGAAATCCACACTGGGTTCCAATCAACCAAACTAGACAGATCAGAGAACTGTACAGAGTCAGTGAGTCTGTGCACATGATTACCTCAGATTAATTTTCTTTTCCGGAAAGAGTGGACCCTGATGTAATTCTCTGCTTTTGTAGCCCCCCCATTCAATGTTTATTGCATTCTGAAATGCTTTTCTGCTCACCTCGGTTGTAAAGAGTGATTATTTAGTTACTATATTCTTCCCGTCTTCTAAGATGTTTTGTGTTTTTCTACATCATTCTGGGTAAAAATCCCAGGAGATTTGAAATACTTGTACCGACAACGATGTCACGGTTATAGAGATCACACTAAGATTGTATGCATTGTGCTACTGCCACAGGATTGGCTTTTTTGGATAACACTTTGCAAATACTCTGAACTAGTATGCCACTCCAATGATGCTAAAGTGGAGGAAGCACTTGTATTCCACAGCAGAATGTTAATCACTTGCATCAGATCCAGATCTCGAGGATCCAGAATGGAGCAGACTCCACCACCATAGCCAGCAGGTGTAGCCCAGGTACCCTCTTTATGGCTTGTTGATCTATTAGCGATTGTACTTCTGCATGTGGCCTGTGTTTAACGCAGTAGGATGCACCTGGTGGTAAATAGTGAAACTGTAAACGCTGTTGTGGATTTTGAAAGCCAAAAGGGAGCCTCAAAGCAGCTGAGCCATCTGCCTATTTTTATTCCTGCAGTAACAATGCAGCTTACCCTCTGTTTTAGAGGGCTCAGCAGCAGTGACTGCTACCAGCTCCACTGCCTTCTATGACAATTCAGCTTTAGAAGAAGGCAGCATTCACATAGCCTGTGAGGTGCACTTCATGTGCCACCACTGACATTATGCTGTAGTTAGGGCAAGGCTTTGTAAGTGCTTGTCAAAGATGGTTAAGTCCCACAGTGCCTTGAAGACTAACAGCTCACCCTCCTGCCCTGAAAAACAACAGGTTCGTGAACAACATGTCAATAGCCCATGAGTCTGTTCTGATGACAAATAGAAACTTCTTATACATTTTCTAAAGAACACCTTACATAGTGCACAAACTCAAAGCCCATAATTCATGATAAATGATCTTGCTATATTTTTGGAACATTAAGCCAGAAAAGGCTGTACAGAAAAGGGTTCGCAAAGAGCACTTTACAGTACTAGGAATTTGTCGTGGTGTCAGGTACAAACATATACACAGATACGAAATGTGTACACAATTTTAGAAAAACTATAATAACTTAAATAAATCTGTATACAGAAAGTGACTTTGCATGAGTACATTGTATTGCAATTTAGAATGTAAAAGTGTAAGTGAAAGTGAAAAGAGACTGTCCAAACATATATACAGATATAACGTATGTGCACAATCGAAAATGAAATAAATATTGTACACAGAAGTTTGAGTTTGCATGAAAAGTATTGCAATTTAGAATGTGAAAGTGAAGTGGCTGTCCTTAAGTTCTTGGGGGGGGTCATCTGGGGGTAAGTGAGGCACTGTTCGGCAGGCTGACTGCAGTGGGAAAGAAACTATTCTTGTTCTCCTGTTGGACCGAAGCCTCTTGCCAGGAAGAAGTTCATTTCCGGGATGAGAGGGGTCGGCTGCGATCTTGGCTGCACATCTCCGGGACCTGGAGACGTACAGCTCTTGGAGAGATGGGAGACTGGCCGATCACCTTCTCAGCTGAGTGGATGACACGCTGCAGTTTGGCCTTGTCCCTGGCTGTAGCTGCAGCAAACCAGACCGTGATGGAGGATGTGAGGATATATTTGATGATGGCAGTGAGGAAGTTAACCCACATCTTCGCAGGGAGGAGAAACTTCTTCAGCTGCCACAGGAAATACATCCTCTGCTGAGCCTTCTTGGTGAGGGAGCTGATGTTCTGCTCCCACTTGAGCTCCTGGGTGATGGTGGTGCCCATGAAGCAGAAGGACTCGACAGATGTCACGGGAGAGTCACAGAGGATGAAAGAGGGGAGGGGGGCTGGGTTCTTCCTGAAATCCACTATTATCTCCACTGTCTTTAGAGAGTTGAGCTCCAGGTTGTTCATGCTGCCCCATGACGCCAGACGGTCCATCTCACTCCTATAGGCCGACCTGTCCCCATCATAGATGAGGCCGATGAGGGTGGAGTCGTCAGCAAAATTCAGGAGTTTGACAGACTGTTGACCAAATGTTCAGCCGTTGGTATACAGGCATAATAGCAGAGGAGAAAGGACACAGCCTTGGGGGATCCACTGCTGATGTGCCGGAAGTCAGAGACATGCGTTCCTAGCCTCACAAACTGCCATCTGTCTGTCAGGAAGTCCATGATCCAACTGCACATGGAGTCAGGCACATTCAGCTGCAAGAGCTTGTCTAAAACATTGTATTAAAAATGTCTGTGAACACTGGGGACAGTTGATTGGCACAGTGCTTCAGGGTGGAGGGGGAGACAGAGTCCGGGCCTGTAGCCTTGCGGGTCTTCAGACGTTTAAACAGTCTATTCACATCTTCTTCTTTGATGGTGAGAGGTGTGAGGGGTGAGGGTGTCGCTAAGGTGTGGAGCTGTGTGGGTGATCCAGGTATGGAAATGTAGGAGGGGGGGCTACTGATGATCAATGGCTAGTGGGGGAGGATTGGGGGAGGTCAGGTCTATCCCATTGTCTTTCAAAGCAGCAGTAGTACTCATTCAGGTTGTTGGCCAGGCGCAGGTCGTTCACAGAGTGGGGGGCTCTAGTTGTAATTGGTAATTGCCTTAAGCCCTTAAGTCGTTGGTTTGGAATTGCTGTTTCATTCTCTCACCATGCTCTGTTTTAGCTCTTCTCACCTCCTCATTAAATCTGTACTTAGCCTCCTTGTATTTTCCTTTGTTCCCACTTCTGAATCTGGCCTCTTTCTCTGACCTGAGCCGTCTGCGTTTGGCTGTGAACCAGGGTTTGTCATTGTTATAACTTACCCTGGTGCGTGACGGAATGACGCTGTCCTCACAGAAGTTAATGTAGGATGTCACAGTGTCTGTGTACTCATCCAGACTGTTGGAGGTATACCTAAAAACATCCCAGTCTATACAGTCCAAACACCCCTGAAGTTCCCCCACAGCCTCACTGGTCCACTTCTTTGATGTCCTCACAACAGCTTTGCAGAGTTTTAATTTCTGCCTGTATGCAGGAATCAAATGCACCATGATGTGGTCGGACTGGCCCAGTGCGACACGAGGGACAGCACGATAAGCACCGCTGATGGTGGTGTAGCAATGGTCCAGTACATTCCCCTCTCTGGTCGGGCACTTAATAAACTGAGTATAGAGTATTTACCCTAAAATAGAGGTGTGCTACGGTGTACAAATGTTGTGTGCTTACTGGAGATGACAGTCAAGTATACTATATAATAAATATTTTTGAAAAATTGAGCTTTCTCTATTATAATTAGTATCTGCTGTATACAACTAAATGTTAGTTAAATTTAAGAGGCTTACAAACCAATTATAGGGTGCTTTTAGGATTGAACCAAATTTTCACAGATGGAAAATTAATCATGATCATGAATACAACAAAATTTTATGACTATGCAAACTAATGTTTAATAAGTAAATGATATTTATTTATTTATACAAAAAATGTCTAACATATTGAGAATATATTATGTTGGAAGTTTCACACAAAGTTGTATTTATGATAATCATGTTCATTTTCTCTCTGTGCAAGATTGTCTAGGCAAAAAATGAAGAGACCTAAAATATGGAGAACATATTGGGTTGCATAGTCATAAAAAGTTGTATTCATGATCGTGTTAATTTTCCATCTGTGCAAATTTGTTTCTGGAATGCACTACATAATTGGTTTGTCAGCCTATTAAATTAATTAACATCACAGTTATATACAGCAGATACTAACAAGAACAGATTCTGTAATGGTTAACACTGAGTTCTCCAAAAAGCACAGTACATTTGCACACGTGCAAAACACCTCTATTTTATTTCTAATGCTAATTTTATTTCTGTTTTTTTTTTTCTTTTTTCTTGTACCCTCTCCGAGCTGAGCATGTGTGTGGCATTGAGCTGAGCAAAACTTGAGCTGGGTTAGAGAAGTGGCAAGCAAGCTGGAAAGCAGCTCTTGTGTTTTAAATTTTATCTTACTGCCTGCTGAGATTGTTACACTAGTGCCAAAATACTGTAGCTGCTCTGAGAATAAGGAAATTTAATATGAAACAGAGATCTCTTGCCTACATAATCCAGTCACTAATCCACCTGCAGATGTAGCAGCATCGTCTCTTGGACGTGCATTTGCAGCAGCATGAGTACGCCAAAAAAAATCACACAAGCCCAGGCTGTAGATTAAGCCCTCCTCAGGACCCTCATTACACCTTCTATGTTCCCTGTGACACCACAAATGAGCTCCATTTCCCTGTCTAAGAGTATACATAAAGATCTTTGAGGGTCTTTGGGGACTTTAAATCTGACTCTGCTGACTAGGGACTAAAAGACATTGCAGGTGCTTCCTGGAGCAGATCAGCCATTTGTCTTTACTCAGAGGTTTCTTGACTCCTGCAGGTGGTGGCTAAGGTGCGACCATAGGAAGCCAGAGAAGTTGGTTGAATGAGAGGCACTGGAGCATATCACTGCACAAATTATGGCAATGACAACAGAGACAATCTAAATCCCTTCCATTTGGGAAGAGGATGATCCGACAGGCACCATCAGGTGTGTTGGCTTACAGTGAAAGGTAGAATCTTGGCATGTAATGGTTCTGCGCTGACAGCATAGTCCAGCATTACTCTTACCATACTTTTAGTAACCCATCTTTTTCTTTTTCTCCACAAATTCTTCAGTTTTGGAGGTTTGGAAGAACTCTGGCCTGCTTTTCTTCAAAAGAAGGTGAATCTATAGCTCTAGGTCTCTGGAGTCTAATGGTCCTCCATAGTCTAGAATTGACATGCTGAGTACTGGTCAGTACTCAAGGGGGTACATATCATAGCACTTTGGATTCAGGATATGCACAGAACCTGATTCACCAAAGCCAGATTCAAGATTATGAATAAGAGCTAAGATAGAAAGTGAGGTATATGGTGGTCATGTGGAGGTGGACATTTATGACATGCTCAAACTTTAGTTTCAAAAGAAATCCTAACCAATCAAAGCACAATATTTATGCCATGTACACTAGGCAATCTTTACAATTTACAAATTAAAGTGAAGAAGCAAACTTCGAAATAAGATTTCTCTGAAGCCTCTGGGTTGTTTACCCTGGATTTGCTCTTTTTTCTTGGGATTTTTGTGAATATTTCATTTGTATACATAAGCATTTAATGTTTTCTTCACAACATGCAAAGAAATGTGAAGAATAAAACTAATTGGACATTTTTTCAAGGAAAATGTAATTTCATTTAAATATTTACCCTTGAGTTTGAGTCTCAAATAAGTATATTTAGAGAATACAAAATTCGAGAGTAAGAAGTCTCTACCAACCAGTGGACTGCAATCTGGCCAAACGAAGCCTGTCTAGTTTTATCTCACATAAAAATAATATTTTTCCAATGAATTTGAACTGTTTAGCCCTTATGTATATAGATCATGAATGAGTATGCATATGTTGGTGTAGGTGAGAGTGTGCATATTCTTACCTGCACTTCTCGAGCATGGTAAGCGATGATGAGCCCAAGGAGTATGATGGTAGACAAGCTGATAAGACATTTCAAAGCCAGAGAATACATGGAGCTCTGCAAAAACATATCACACAGAAACAGTTAACCACATATATTTTAATATATACATTATATATATATATATATATATATAATATATATATATATATATATATATATATATATATATATATATATATATATACTCAAGCACACACACACACACACATAGCATCCTGTGGTTACTCTAATAGCCTCTATGATTGCTCCAGGCTCATCATGATAAACGCAACAGTTATGTCTGCACCACATATCAGCAGGAATCCAAATAAATCTCTTTTCTCACTCTCTCTCTCTCTCACTACACACACACACACACACACACACACACACACACACACACACAGGGCCATCTAACACCTCTCACTCTGACAGAAGCCAAGGTGATCTATCACTTCCTGCCCAAGCCCCAAAGCTTTCTAGTTGAACTCCAGATAATATTAGAATGGCCACCTGTGGGTCTAATTTAATGCTCTGTACAAAAGCCATTACTCCACACAACCCATAGCACACGGTGTTCTCAAACTCAGCTAGCTATGGCACTCATGAAAGCAATCACCCATTTTAATTTTCCACATTTTCTCTAATGCATCATATTGCATTGTCTCAAATAAAAAATATATTTCACATAGATACATGTAAACAAACTACATTTATTATTTTTACATATCTTTATTAAATTGAAAATTGTCCATTGTCTCTCATATGCCTTGGGTATTTATTTGGTTTTGTAAATAGTACAGAGTAGTAACTGAAAAATATCAAAGGCTGACATGCATAATTCTGTAATTATATTGTTTTTATTCCACGAAATTAGTTAAACAAAAACTAAAATATAATAAGCTACTGAGGAGTCAACTCCGAAACCTGTGCCAAATCATATATGACAAAATGATCCGCTGTGGCGACCCCAAACAGGAAGCAGCCAAAAGAACAACAACAACTTAAAATATAATAAGCTATACATTTGTCACGTCCATGCAATCCACAAACTCCATTTCCCAGAACACACCACAGACCCCAGTATGGCTGCCCTGAACCACACTGCCCAGAATGCACTGCCATTAAAATGACTTGTAAACAGACACACACACCTGTTCCAAATCTCACACATGCAACACATGCACACTATAAAAGAAGATTTTCATCCCTAGTCTGATTGCGAAGTAAACACTAAGTTTGCCCTGCACATCAGTTATACCAAGCATTCTTATTCTGTGGCTTATTGCCTGGTTTGTGTATATTTGTATGTTTGTGTGTTTCCTGTTTTTGCCTTAGTTTTGTGTACTCTGTATGGTGATCGCTTGACTTGACTGGTCTTACAATTTAAATATGTTTTTACTGCCCTCTGCATTAGCCCTACTTTTCTGACAGATTACTTGGCAACATCATGGATGCTGCTGGAGAGGCTGCCTGGCGACATGCACTTACTGCTCATAGGCATCTGATGGGAGAGCAGTGGCAGTACCTCATGGACATGGATGCAAAGTTACCTTCCTCTCTTACACTCTACCTTCCACCATTATGCTAAGCTCTTAATGACAGCTACAGTGACTACAGATGTCATAGCCAGACTTGCAGGCAAGGCCTCCCAATGTAAAGCATTTTCCTGCCACGTTGTATTTTACCAGCCAGGAGGGAATGTCCAAGTAGCAGAAGACTGCACACTTCCTGAACCTCCTCACAGATAGAGTGCTGGAACAAGCCCCTGCTCCTGCACATACATATCCTATCCCTGTACTTTCCCACCAACCACACACACTACCTGTATATTCTCTTTTCTGGTAGCATTGATTGACTACGGATCAGCCGTGAATTTCATCATCCTAGAGATTATAAGCAATCTGAACATCCTGTCCATTCAAGTACCCATTACGTACTTGACGTGGACAAAGGTGCTGTTGTTACCGAGTGTACACAACCTCTCCTTTCTGTTCACAGTTCATCCAAAAACCCCTTCATTCTGGGATTTCCATGGATCCTTGGTACCCTGACCTGCTAATCTCCTACAAGAGCAAAGAAATTACACACAGGTCCATCTATTGTTACAGTCACTGTCTCCAGTCTTTCCAGCTCCAGGTAGCATTGACTTTGATGGAAGGGTGATAGGGTTATGGTCCTCAGGGCTTTCACCAGAGTATCTAGTCCTGAAGAGGGTGTTCAGCAAAACCAAGGGTAGCAGGATCCCCCCCTCATTGTGCATACAATTGCACCATTATGCTACTTCTGAGGAATCTAGCCATGGGGGTCACAGTCCAGTGACTTCTGTGCTGGTCCCAAGCCCGGATAAATAGAGAGGGTTGAGTCAGGAAGGGCATCCAGCATAAAACTTGCCACCTCACACCAGAATTGAACCCTTTTGCTAATTGGGTATATCCATGAGGCACTACAACAGGGGTAGATCTGGCCTTCCATGCCACCCTTTTTGCCAGGCTTCGTTTTCCCATCCTGCTTTGTGGATGCCATGGATTGGGAGGTCCCCCAAGCCATTGCCCCTATGCTTGAGCACCAGATTCCCTATTCTTGTCCCTTGATTAGAATTTTCATGCTGAGTAAATTCCAGACCAGGCTTCTTATATGGGCCAACACCTCTGTAGCCACAAGTCACCCAGGTACCAGCTACACCTCGTGAAGTCGTATCCTCTTGTGCCCAAGCCTACATACCCATTATCTTACTGGCAGTTCCTGTTACTGCCTACAGCACAATGGTCCTGGTCCCACATGGTGTTGACTTTATTGCCGACCTGCCATTAATCTGCTCCCAATCACTGGATTTCTCAACACACACACACAAACACACCTGTTTCCAATCTCTCACATATGCTCTTTAAAGAAGACTTTAATTCCAAGTTTGGTTGTCAAGTAAATGCTCAGTCAATGACTGCCTGAAATCTGGAACCCATAGATATCATCAGATGCTGTATTTCTTCCCTGGTGATGTTTGCCAGGGTTTTACTGAAGATGTTTTTAATGCCTGCTTATTCTTGGGGCATTTTACCATCAGTGCTACTGTCAGCAAGTAAACTGCATGCTCAATTGGATTCTAGTCAGGTGACACAGCCATTGAAGAACACTCATTTTCTTTGCCTGAAAAGGTCTTCGTGTTGCTTTTGAAATATGCTTTTCATTGTCCATCTGTACTGTGAAACAGTCCGAAGCATTTGGTTGAATCACAGAAGATAATACAGCTATATTCACTTTAGAATTTATCCTGATGCCTTTTTCTCAGCAGTCACATTGTCAATAAATACAAGGTAACCAGTTCCAATGGCAAGCCATATATGCCCATGCCATAAGCTGATGTAGTATACTTTCAATCATGATCAGTTTCTTCTTCATCTGTCCATAGGATAGTGTTCCAGAATTATAAGGGATTTTAAGATGCTTTTATGGCAAACTAATCTAGTCATTGTATTTGAGACTTACATGGTTTTACATGGTCTTCCATTGTGCTCCATTGACCACATTCAGCTTACTAGTGCATTGTTTTTAAAAAATGTAACAAATAGCTTAGCTAATGTTTTTTTCCGATGAGTTTTGATTTTTTAGCCTAATGCAATCATCTTGACTGTCATTCATTGTTTTCTATGACATTCTGGTGGAAAGCGATCTCCATTTGGCCACTGTTGACCAGCTATTATTGCAGTGATGAAACATTCTCAACACAGTAGAAAGAGCAACACTGTCGTGTGCGCATGACTGTGTGGTGTGGGCACGTCCTTTTTCCATTAACGGATGGACTAGTGTAGGACTGACAAATTATACATAACAACAGTCAGTAATTGTAGACCTACAAATTGCAAGAAAATATTTGTGAGATATTTTGAATCAAACATCTGCACTATTTACTCATAAAGTGTTGTCTTATCTTGAATGATGCCATAATACTAGATTCTTATGCCTAACCTAATAACAAACAATTTTACTTTTATACTTTCATTTATAGTTGTCTTTACTCAACATGCCACTCACTGTCTATGCCAGGAAAAAGAATGAACACTTGTACTTAATAACTAAGAGGAACCTCATTTTAGTCAAGTCAAGTCAATTAGATTTTTCTGCCATCGCAGCCATATGCAATATGCAGTACATAGTGAGTTGAAATAATGTTTCTCCTCGACTCAAGGTGCAAGATACATGTATGACATGCACAGTTCTGACAGGACATAAATAAAGTGCAACAGGAACAAGATGGATGCAAGGAGGAGGGTATGGGAAACAGCAGGGGTTAGTGCAAAGAAGGGAGCCTAAATACTATCCCAAAAAAGCCCAACAATTAAACTTGACATAAGACATTATAGTAAACATAACAACTAGTATGAAAATTAATCTAAACAATAAAGAATAAAAGGTCAGTGCAGTAATGTTTGTAATAGTTACCTGCAAGGAATGGAGTTTAAGGGACAGAAGCGATATCTTTCATATCTTTTCATGATTCAAGTTTTCTATAGCTCTAGATAGGTGCAGAGGTACACAAAATGCTAGCCTGGGTACACACATTACTTGTCCTATCAGTCTATCCATTTTTTTTTTATTAAAAGATACCTGTCAGCCGAATTGATAGAATTACATTTCCTGATGTATTAAACAACATGGCACCTTTGGTGGCAGATCACCCAATGTTTAAGTAGGCAAAATTATAGGTACAGAAAGTAATAGGTTGCACATTTGCTTGTAGTAACTGTATTTCTGTTGCATTCTATCTCTGTGAAGCTTTTCCGGGATTGTAGTGCAGCTTCTTTCAATTGTGTTTGTTTTAATTTATTTTTTTTCTGTGTTAAGTTTTTGACCAGTTAAGGTTTGGTGATTGATTTGGTCTGTCTAAAACCTGTGTTGGCATTCATTGTGTTTTAGGTCATTGTCTTGTTGCATGATGATGTTAGATTGGATGCATTTCTCTGTGAATTGGCAGACATCTCCTGCTATCATCATTAGTGAGACCTTCCAGAAGCAGACATTATGCCATGGCACTACCTCCACTGTGTTTGACCAATGAGCTTCGAGGTGTTAGATCATTTGGGTTCAGGTTCCAGAACATTTCTGGCTCATCTCTGTATTTCTTTGGCAAATTTGAATCTTGTTTTCCGAATCCGATGAGTGGTTTGGATCTTCTGGTCAGGCATCTTGAAGTCCTCTTTAAATGGTAGATTATGATATGTTCATCCCTGTCCTGTAGAAACTGTTGGTGATGACACTGACTGTCATTTTTGGGTTTTTCTTTAAAGCTCTCACAATGTTTCTGTTACCAACTGCTGTTATTTTCCATGGCTGACCTGTTTGATGTCTTGTTAGAACACCAGCAGTTTCTTTCTTTATCAGGTCATTTTAAATGGTTGGATTGGCTATGTTCAAGGTTTGTACAATGGCTCTGATCAATATTCCCGCTTTTCTAGAGTACACATTCAGAGCTATTAATTGTTTAAACAAGGGCACACCTGGCCAACAAGAAACACCTATCAGTCACATGTTCCAATATTTTTTGATCAACTGAAAAATGCGTGGGTTCAAACAAAAGGTGCCAAGCTCTAAGTTGTTTAACACAAGTGGATATAGTGTAAATTTCTGGAAATGAAAGCTGGAATTCTGATCCATCATCTAATATTCATCTTTTGGTCTCAAAGCCAAATGTCTTATTATTTCTTTAATAATTCTAATGCCATCTAAAGATTTAATTTTTTGTATTGTCACTTAAGCAGAGAAAATTCTAGAAAAATTTATGTAGCAGTACAGCAAAAAGATAACCACTAGGAGTGAATACTTTCTAGACATACAGTTACAGCATACATTTATGTAATAGCTTTTTCCCAATCTTCATATTTAAATTATATTACTATCCTTGTACTTGACAAAGCAAATGTGTTTCACCTCACAGCACTTCTTGCAGTGGTTTTTGCCATTATGTCTACACCTAAATTAAATATACAGAATCTCCCATCTGGACAAAAATCATGTCTACCCAAAAGGAATGATATTTCTTGCCTTTTTTGACAACAAATCAGATGTATCTACATCGAAATAACCAATTGTATCAAGTAGTGCTTGTGTATAAATAGCAGCCATACAGTGCATCTCTGTGTACTTGTGTCAGAATAAGCCTGAATTAATGTTTGCTCAATGTATATGGCACAAAAACACGCATTCTGTTCATTTGTAAAAATTAAATACTCACATCCTGTAATAGAACTCTCTATCTGCTCTATTAGCTGGGGTGACAGCAGGTTGAATAAAAAAACTAAATTAAACAATGCAAAAACAACAAAAGTGTATGCCAAAATCCATGCTAAAAAGGTCAAAGTACCAACTAAACTGACTGAGCCAAAAAAAGAGAAAACCAACAGAGTAAAAAAATCAGGAGAACCAGAGCAAAGATAATACACAGACAAACCCAACCAACAGATAGATTCAGCTGTACAGGTGTAGGAATGTTCACACCAAAGTACAAACAAAACGGGTATATATGCTACATCAAAAAAGGAGGCACCAGGTGTTAAGTGGTGGATATCCAGGATGAGATGTGGACAGTATAAAGTGATATCCCATGTTCCCTCATGGTCCAGTGGAAAGGGAGATGGCCATCACTTGAAATCTCCTCAGAAAAATGGCCTGGTTTGATGGTTTTTTTTTTAACAGAGGAACATGAAACCTTGGTGAGATTTGGAACTGTAATATACTCTGCAGTATATAAGGGGTATTTGTTAAATTCTACTCAACAATTCAAATGGACAGTGTACTGCGGTCCCTTGTGGAGAGTCATACACGGTCACCTGGTTGGTACATGGTGTCAGCATGGCAGCGACATATGACTCCTTGTCTCTATTTGTTCAATTGAAAGACATGTTTTTTGGGACTGTTGGTGGCTGATGATCAAGGATATGCTGAAAGGGTGTCATGCCACTGGAAAAAAATAGTTTTGTGCAATTTTGGTCTTGGAAAGAAATAAGAACACACTATCTAAAAATATATTCACAGGCATACTAAAGCAGTGAACTTGTTTTGGTAACCATGCATTGCACCATGTTCTGCAGGATGTAGCAGGGAATTGAGACTAATTGCAGATGAACTGAATTTTGTCTGATGAATTTTTGTTCATGGGAACACATCAGAGAATCATCTAAACAAAAAAGTTTTTTTCCAATCTCTTTTTGGTTATGTTATATTCCCATCCATGCCAATCGATGAATTATCTCCACGTACATGACACTTCTGGAGATATTAAAAATGATGGAGCTAGATAAGAAGATGCAGAGTAAGATGCTGTTCACAACTTGGTAAGCCTTGAAATGGATCCAGGTCCTAAGGATGCAGAAATCTTGACATGACCTTTGTTTGAAGAATGAGCAAAATGTTGTTTTGCCTATGCAGCCCTACAGAACCTGTGGTATGTGACACGGGAGAGACACAATGGAGACGTCAGTTCTAACTAGGTCAGAGATTTGATGAAGAAGGGGATGGGGGAGCTGCCCAGAGAGAAATCACTCTTATTGATGCTGTCTGTGATGCTGACGGGACTAAATGAAATTCAACTCCCAAAACACTCTGACAGATCAAAATGCAAATGCAGCTGACTTTAATAGGTGGCCTGGCAAAAGAAAAAACATTCAGTTCTGTCTAAGAGGTAGCCAAATTTCTGACAGCATTGTATGCACAAACCAGAGGACTGTTAAGGTTGAGATATTTGCTAAAAGATATGGGTAATAGCTTATACACAGTTTTAAAATGGACATATAATTGTTGTGTCTGTCTGAATGTCTAGGGTAGCAAAGCAGTCAGAGCGTTAAGAAATTATTATGATGGATATCTTTGCTGTTCTATCAAAAACAGCTTTTCCAACCCTACATTTTTTACCCTAAAATGGAGTATTCATATGTCAGTAGCAACATTACTGCTATTTGGGACCAGAGGTAAGTGGATAGTGTAGATCTTGCCAGCAAAGAGTGTCCCACCAGTATTTGTGGGCCAAGAGCCAGTTGTTCTTGGTTGGTCTGGGTAACCAGATGAGAGAAAGGTGTTGGCCTAAGTAATCAACTTGCCTCTTTGGCCCAGGAGCAAACAGGTCTTGTTAGCTAGGCAGTTATCTGGAAGGTTAGTTCTGAGAACCCTGATGAATATACAGTACATCTACTTTGGTACAAACCCGATTCCAAAAAAGTTGGGACACTGTACAAATTGTGAATAAAAAAGGAATGCAATAATTTACAAATCTTCACAATAGAATATAGATAACATATCAAATGTTGAAAGTGAAACATTTTGAAATGTCATGCCAAATATTGGCTCATTTTGGATTTCATGAGAACTACACATTCCAAAAAAGTTGGGACAGGTAGCAATAAGAGGCCGGAAAAGTTAAATGTACATATAAGGAACAGCTGGAGGACCAATTTGCAACTTATTAGGTCAATTGGCAACATGATTGGGTATAAAAAGAGCCTCTCAGAGTGGCAGTGTCTCTCAGAAGTCAAGATGGGCAGAGGATCACCAATTCCCCCAATGCTGCGGCGAAAAATAGTGGAGCAATATCAGAAAGGAGTTTCTCAGAGAAAAATTGCAAAGAGTTTGAAGTTATTATCATCTACAGTGCATAATATCATCCAAAGATTCAGAGAATCTGGAACAATCTCTGTGCGTAAGGGTCAAGGCCGGAAAACCATACTGGTTGCCTGTGATCTTCGGGCCCTTAGACAGCACTGCATCACATACAGGAATGCTACTGTAATGGAAATCACAACATGGGCTCAGAAATACTTCCAGAAAACATTGTCGGTGAGCACAATCCACCGCGCCATTCGCCGTTGCCGGCTAAAACTCTATGGGTCAAAAAAGAAGCCATATCTAAACATGATCCAGAAGCGCAGGTGTTTTCTCTGGGCCAAGGCTCATTTAAAATGGACTGTGGCAAAGTGGAAAACTGTTCTGTGGTCAGACGAATCAAAATTTGAAGTTCTTTTTGCAAAACTGGAACGCCATGTCATCCGGACTAAAGAGGACAAGGACAACCCAAGTTGTTATCAGCGGTCAGTTCAGAAGCCTGCATCTCTGATGGTATGGGGTTGCAATGCTGAAAGGTATATCCAAGTTCTAGAACAACATATGCTCCCATCCAGACGTCGTCTCTTTCAGGGAAGACCTTGCATTTTCCAATATGACAATGCCAGACCACATACTGCATCAATTACAACATCATGGCTGCGTAGAAGAAGGATCCGGGTACTGAAATGGCCAGCCTGCAGTCCAGATCTTTCACCCATAGAAAACATTTGGCGCATCATAAAGAGGAAGATGCGACAAAGAAGACCTAAGACAGTTGAGCAACTAGAAGCCTGTATTAGACAAGAATGGGACAACATTCCTATTCCTAAACTTGAGCAACTTGTCTCCTCAGTCCCCAGACGTTTGCAGACTGTTATAAAAAGAAGAGGGGATGCCACACAGTGGTAAACATGGCCTTGTCCCAACTTTTTTGAGATGTGTTGATGCCATGAAATTTAAAATCAACTTATTTTTCCCTTAAAATGATCCATTTTCTCAGTTTAAACATTTGATATGTCATCTATGTTGTATTCTGAATAAAATATTGAAATTTGAAACTTCCACATCATTGCATTCTGTTTTTACTCACAATTTGTACAGTGTCCCAACTTTTTTGGAATCGGGTTTGTATTTCTATTTCCTGGTCTATAAAAATTATGGGAACACCTAATTATCACAGCAAATCTCTGTCAATACAACACAGGTACATTAAACTACAGGGATTTCAGCCTGTCTGGTTAGGATGCATAAGTGATTGTGAATCAGTTTTACCTGCTTGTGCGCAAATGAAAGTGACAACAGGTGCACTGGAGAGGCAAGAGCAAGACAACTAAAAAAAAGTATGGTTTTGCATGTAGTGGCCCCAGACAATTGCTCTCTCCTTGCCCTTCCTGACTGACTTGTCTCTAGTTTTGGGTTTTGTTAGGGTCCTTGTCACTACTTGATACATGAGTCAGTACATACAAACCAGTCCAGTACCAGGTTGCACAGGTAGTCCATTATTACGTGCTGTCGCAAGCAGGTTCAGTGTGTCTCTCAGAACAGTTTCAAGAGCATGGAAGAGATACAGGAAGATGGGCTCTTACACGATGAGAGCTGGTAGAAGTTGCCCTTCCCAGCAGCAAAAATGGTATCTACTCTTTTGTACAAGGAGGAACAGGAGGAGCACTGCTAAAGAGTTACAAAATGACCACCATCAAGCTACAGGTAAGCATGTCTTTGACCGGTCAGAACAGACACCATGAGGGTGGCATGTGGCATCTGTGCTCCCAGCCCAGCACCATGCAGCTCGAATGGCATTTGCTAGAAAACACTAGATGTCTGCACTCCCATTCACCCCTGATGAATCTATACATCCAGTCAGGGCACAAAAAGACTCCAAAACTAATGGAACAATAAGGCCAATTCATTTGTTTTTGCTGTAAACTGAAATTTGAGTTAGAGACCAAAACATGAAGAGTATTAGAATTTCAACTTTTATTTCCTGACATTTCTATGAAGATGTGTTAAACAACATAGAACATAGCACATTTTCTGAAAGACCATACAATATTTTTGGCAAGAAAAAATGTTGAATAATGGGAGTTTCCTGTTATTGAGGAGTGTCCTGTTAGACTGACTGCTTAAAAAACAAATAGCTCTGAACATCTATTCTTGGTTTAGCCTTCAGTTTCATCTGTGAAGAATACATTGGTTGTTAAGAGGATAAGCTATCATGAAAATCAGAGAACATCGTCATTTTAAAGCTGAGAAAAAAGGACAATCAGATGCACTTCACAAGCATTGGGCATAGCCAATACAACATTTTGAAATGTCTTGAAAAGGAAAGAAACCACTGGTGTACTGAGCAACAGACACCAAACAGGATGGCCAAGGAAAACAAGAACAGCTGATGGCAGTGTGAGAGCTGTGAAGAAAACCCTAAAACAACAATTAGCGACATCATCAACAACCTCTCAGAAATATAGAGGCCATAATACAAGATCCAAGCCACTCATCAGCATTAAGAATCAGAAGACCAGATTAGAATTCACAACGAAGTACAGAGATGAGCTACAAAAGCTCTGGAACCAAGATTAACCTGGAAAGACAAACATCCAGGGAAAGAAAGGATCTTCTCATGATCTATAACATATGAGCTCACCAATCAAGCATTGTGAAGGGTTAGAGTGTCATGGCTTGGGCTTACATGGCTGCTTCTGGAACAGGTTCACTAATCTTTATTGATGATACCAATAATGATAGCAGCAGAATGAATTTCACAGAAACATTTTGTTTGCTAACTTACAAAGAAATGCAAGACAGTGATCGCAGTGCATAACGCACTTGCAACACAACAAAGGACTTTATCAGAAGGAAAAAGTGAAAGGTTTAAAATTGGTCATGCAAATCACCAGACCATAACCACAAGTGAGTTGCATTTGACCTCCTGCAGAGGAGGCTGAAGGAAGAACTCTAGAGAATCACCCTGAAAAAAAAAACAACAGCTATACTGTCACTCATCTTGTGCAAAAAAGATATGTTTTATTTTGTTTAAAAATTCTACACTGAAATGCCAGGAAATGAAAGCTAAAATCATAAACTCTCTTTTGATCGCAATCCAAAATGTCTTTATTGTGTAGCACACACCATATAACTGGCCTTGCTGTTCAATAAGCAATAATCTTTTCTAACTATAAAACAGTGTACTTGATTCAAAAAAAGATTTTTATGCAGGCTGCACTGTCCACGAAAAACAGTTTATGATAAATGAACAAACAGCATGATACTGTAGTCAGACATTTCATAACTTGATTCACTAAAAAATAGTGCACTTCACAAAGAGTTATGAGTAATACAGACACGTTTCTACATTTAATATAGAAATATATCACTGCTGCATGTTAATGAAATTTTAGGGGTGGCCAGGCTTCCCATGTAGTCTTAAAGCAATCGTTGTGCTACACACACTTGGCCAAGATACCAATAGGCCTGGGTCTGCATTTGTTGCCAAGCTACACTGATCTCTAATGAATATCCATGTCTACAGAGAAAACCTGTAGGTGTAGCATTTTTCATTTCAATGCACTGCCAATTCAGGGTTTTGAAGCGTTGTTTCCAGATGTGTATTCTCACCCTAATTTCTTTCAACCTTTAAACAGCCACTCTGTATACTATTTGTACCACTTTGACATTTTCTTATTCTTGTTATCCAGTTGATATAATTTTAGTTACTGTTGTTCATTGTTAGTGCACATTTGAAGTCTTTGTGAAATTTAATAAGCATACTTGGAATACCCAAGTGCATCCTACACCCCACCCCAACAGCTGTATACTACAGTCATTTACTCTGAATACAATTTAAATTTCACACAAAGCAGCACATTTTAAGAAATATGGACGTTCAGCGGTTTAAGGTTCTGGCTTACTGCCCATAAGGTTGGGGTTCAATTCACAGCGCTGACAAACTGCCACTGTATCATGGCTGACCTGTTTTCTGACCCCAACCTCCTGTCCACCTTGAATGAAATGTATTTCACACTACTGTCATGCATATGTGACAAATAAAGGCATTTTCCTAAATGAGCCATTTTACAGCATAGATTTTTCAATTATTGTAGAAGTATTTTTCAACTAAATAATTATGGATAGTCTGCCTTATATGTCTTAACCAAGAAAGAAAAATAATAATAATAATAATATCAGCAACAACAACAACAACAACAACAACAACAACAACAACAACAACAATAACAATAACTGTAATATTTACTGCGGGGCACGGTGTCTTGGTTGTTAGCACGTTTGCCTCACACCTCCAGGGTTGGGGGTTTGATTCCCGCCTCCGCCATGTGTGTAGAGTTTGCATGTTCTCCCTGTGCCTTGGGGGTTTCCTCTCCCAGTCCAAAGACATGCCTTGCAGGTTGATTGGCATCTCTAAATTGTCCATAGTGTGTGAATGAGAGTGTGTGTGTGCCCTGCAATGGGTTGGCACTCCGTCCAGGGTGTATCCTGCCTTGATGCCCAATGATGCCTGAGATAGGCACAGGCTCCCCGTGACCCGAGAAGAGATCGGATAAGCGGTAGACAATGAATGAATGAACTGTATTTACTATAAACACTTTAGATTAGCTTGTTATTCCTACCCTTTTTGTTTGTTTGTTTTTCATTACTTTTTGTTAGATTTTTAATTCTACTGTTTTTTATTATTCCTACAGATTGTTTTTTTTTTTTTTTTTTTTAAAAATTGTTGAACTATGCAGCATTTGGCTGATATACAATGAGATCCAAAAGTCTACACACTCCTGGTAAATGGCAGATTTTTGTGATATAAAAAAATAAAATAAACCAAGATAAATAATTTCAGAACTTTTCCCACTCTCAATATGAAATCACAACATCATCATCAGATCATCCAGCTCATCATCAGAAATCAGATCATCCAGCTGTCAATGAAAATAATCTGATTAACCCCAAATAAAGATCAGCTGTTTCTGTAGGCTTTTCTTCACATCTCCTTGGTTTCATCCTACTGCTTGTTGAAAGGTATTGATCAGGAAAGGGGGTATAAATGAATTTCCGTAACAGTAGATGTACTATGGAATATTGTGAAGGCCATAATCAACAAATAGAGAAAATGGAGCACTACAGTGACATCACCAAGAACAGGACATCCCTCCAAAATATGTAAAAAGACAAAAGCTTACCAGGGAGGCTGCCAAGAGACCTACAGAAACATTAAAGGCACTGCAGGAATATCTGACATGTATTGATTACTGTCTGCATGTGAAAACAATCTCATTCTTCATATGTCTGGGCTATGGGGCAGGGAGGCGAGACTGAAGCCCTTTCTCACATATACCAGAAAAAAAGAAAAAAGAAATCTATGCTCAACTATATTCCCCCAAACCATGTGACAAAATGTGTTATAGTCTGATGAGACCAATTCCAAACGGTATGTTTGGTGCAAAAACACCACATCACATCACCAAAAGATCAAAACACCTACAGTGCAACGTGCTAGCAGCAGCGTCGTGCCTTAGGGCTGCTTTTCTCCAGCCAGATCTAAGGCTTTTATCACTGTGGAGAGGATAAAGAATAGCTACAAATACCAGTCACTTTTAGTCCAAAATCTTAAAGTGTCTGTTAATAAGCTGAAGATGAAAAGGATGTTCACCTTTCAGCACAAAAATCACCCAAAGCATACAGTAAAAGCAACAAAGGAATGGCTTAAAGAAAAGCCCAGACCTGAATCTAACGCAATATCTGTGGGTTGACCTGAAGTGGGCTCTGCACATGAGATGCCCTTAAAATCTGTTGGATCTGGGATGTTTTTGCAAGAAAGAGCAGGAAATATTGCCAAGTCTGAATGACTGTTTTCCATACTTTTTCTTCCACCTTTTTTATCCATTTTTATTTTGTTTGTTTGTTTTATTGTAATTAATTTTTTTTTTTTTGTAATTTCACATTCAGGCTGGAAAAAGTTCTGACATGAAAAATCCATTTATTTATTTATTTATTACATCACAAAAACCTGCCAATTTTAATGCACATTGTTATATGGACTGTATATTATAACTTGGCTATTCCACTTATATTTTTTATGTTACGCTCACTGGCATCAGGAATATTGATTATGTGTAAAAATCCAATTTATATTTAATAGAAGTCAGTATCATTCATGCATTAATTGTCACATTCCTGCTGTTTTGTTTGCATATTTAAATGGGCCTCATATTAAGAGGACTTCCATTTAACAAAATGCACCAAACCGCTGCATTTTGAGCCTTACAGACATTTCACACTTCAGTAGACCTCAGGTCTCAAACTTAACTACAGACTCACATGTGGCTCAGGTTTGCTGAAATTAGAGGCTTGTCTCAGCTGTATGAGATTCTTACCTTTGACTTAAAAGCACTATTCTTGCATAATATTCATGTGTGATTCATTCGAACAAAGAGCAGTGTTCAGCACCAGTGTCTATAGATACTTTCTGTAGAAAAGTACTGAATACCATGCAAAATAGTGAATTAAAGCATGATTAAATAACTTACATTCTGTGAATGCATTATATATTCAAGATTCAGATTCTTCAGATAACCTTTGAGGAACAATATATAAAAATGATCTAAAAAGATGATGTTCTGATCAAGTGCTACGCTGGAAGTCATTTTGTTGAAATAAACCAAATTTGCATTGACTAATGTGATCATTTCTTCATTTCATGCAACAGTATAATTGTTGTTATATACTGGACTCCTGCTAGATGTCCTTAATTATATATCATTGTTGTTCATATTCTCATTCAGATCATCATATTTATGACTTTTTTTAAATGATCTCTTGCTTTAATGTTACATCATGTCACATTTGACAACAAAGGAAATAAACACTATTTTCTTTTAGCCTGCATTATATATCCCTGATTCTTTTCTCAGGCTTAGAGGCAAGCGCTCATGTTCAAAGACTGTGATCAAAACACCACTGAAGGAAAAAAAAATCATACCTATATACTTCTACTCAAAGAAAATCTAGAACCTAAGTAAATCACCTCATCGCTTTCCCGTGGTAAGTACTGTCTGAAATTTTTAACTTAATTTGTCTGACTGTGAGGAGGGCATGGTGGCTTGGTGGTTAGCACGTTTGCCTCACACCGCCAGGGTTGGGGGTTCGATTCCTGCCTCTGCCATGTGTGTGGAGTTTGCATGTTCTCCCCGTGCCTTGGGGTTTTCTCCCCCAGTCCAAAGACATGCCTTGTAGGTTGATTGGCATCTCTAAATTGTCCATAGTGTGTGTGTGTGTGGGGCCGTGCGATGGGTTGGCACTCTGTCCAGGGTTGATGCCCTTGATGCCCAATGACGCCTGAGATAGGCACAGGCTCCCTGTGACCCGAGAACAGATCGGATAAGCAGTAGATAATGTCTGAATGTGGCCCTTTATTAGTGAACACAGGACAGCAAGTCTCTGTGTATGAATATGTAATCTCAGGCTTTAAATGTTAAACATGCAGGGTGTTTAAATGACAGTTTAAGGTGATGTATTTATGCATAGCAATTGAAACTGTAAACTGTGGTTAATATATAATGTTAAAGAAGATACATCTCACTTGCGTGTCTATAAAACCAAAGTGAACATTCTGTGACAGGATTTATACTTTCACTAATCGATTTTGAGCTTTTCTCAGAAACCTGGCTGCAGTAGGAGGTGATTACAAGTCTGTATGTCCTGCCAATAGACTGGCACTATGAAGCTTCAGCCTCGTCCTATCTCTTCTTTCAGCCTCTCATTTTATTGCTTTCCTCTAACCTTTTCTGCTCACCTTCTGCCAAAGTCATATAACAAATCCTACTCCTGCTTTTATTGGAAATGAAATTTGATCGCGCTTGTTATGCCATACTCCACAGATCTTTTAGTATTTTGATATGAACACAACGAGTGCAGAACAGAATATGCCTGCATGAGGATAGAGAGTGTGTGTGTGCGTGTGTGTGTCATAGACAGAGTCACTGATATAAATTTGGACACCACACAGCAATAATCGCCATTTTAAGCTCTATATTTCCATCCCAAGCTGAGACAAATGCACATTCTCTCCTATTGTCCTGTTGTCTCTCGCCTGATATCCTTAATCCTAGTCACTTTCCTCTTGCACTTTTAATTCTACTGTGACATTTGAATACACACAGGACCGGGCACAAATTTAATCCTTCTTGCATTATAACTATAAGTTATGGTCATATCTAGATATAACTTTAATGAATATATCAAGACAAATAAATAAATAAATATTTAATATGCTGTGTGCCTACAGGTTATAGTTACATAGTCAGTACGTCTCTATCTCTCCAGGGTGCCAGAAAAACCCAGCAACAATGTTTGTGAATTGTTCTTGCCTTGTATACTTGTCAGACTTCACTTGTTCCTTGGAGCTACACTATATTGCCAAAGGTTTTGGGACACCCCTCCAAATCATTGAATTCAGGTGTTGTTTTTCAGGGGTTGGACTTGGCCCCTTAGTTCCAGTGAAAGGAACTCTTAATGCTTCAGCATACCAAGACATTTTGGACAATTTCATGCTCCCAACTTTGTGGGAACAGTTTGTGGATGTCCCCAGTACACAAAGCAAGGTCCATAAAGCCATGGATGAGTGAGTTTGGGGTGGTGGAACTTAACTGGCCTGGACAGTCCTGACCTCAACCTGATAGAACATCGTCGTAGATGAATTAGAGCGGAGACTGTGAGCCAGGCCTTCTAGTCTAACATCAGTTCCTCACCTCATAAATGTGCTTCTAGAGGAATGGTTAAAAATTCCAATTAACACACTCCTAAACCTTGTGGAAAGCCTTCCCAGAAGAAGCTGTTATTTTATTCATGTGCATGTAAACGCAGACATCCCAATATTGTGTATCTGTGTAAGGTAACCTATCATATCATGAATATAATTTCTTTTCATCTCTTCACATGCGATGAGTATATTTTCTTTTTACTTTTTGGAGCCATTTGGAGCACCATAGCTACTAGTTTGAGTTGGAATTGCTTGTTATCTAACATTCCTGTCCTGTTTGCGAGGTAGCTATGAATTGTTCTGATGTTCAGTACAGTGCTCACCTCTCAGTCCCTCACTGAGTGTGTCTTCCCTTGATACTCTTTGTTTTTCATGTCACATGCCATGTCAACCTACGAGCCTGCAGCTAATGAGGTTGAGGGATTCTGCCTCTTGCTCTCCACCTGTGAGCTTCTAACATGAACCTATACCACATGGTGAATTCCTGCCATTGACTATTGCATTGCATCACGTTTGGCTTCGATGGATAAAGCACTACTTTCAGACATTCACTCTTGCACACTGATGACACTCTGGTGAGGTCTTACACCTTACATACAGAAAGTTCATTAGCTAGTTTGTTGCTTGCACTGGAACGAATGCTGAAGGACAGTGCTTTCTATCTGATTCTAATTTTGAGCTCTTGGGTTCTGTATGTCAAGGCTATAAGATATTATTCATGCTTTGCATTTACATGTCTGGTTCACGTCAGTGGATCTGTACAACACACATGGTCATGTTCTCATAGCTGCAGAGCACAGATACTTTTTCATGTTTGCCTTCCAAGGACAGACATGCCACTTCAAAGTCTTAGCATTTAGCCTCTTTCTCGCACCACAGCTGTTCTTAAGATGCATGCAGGAGGCCCTGTTACAACTGTTGGCTAGAGGCATAAGCTAATACTTCCATAAGTTAATCGTGCCATATTTGAATTTGTGGCACGTATGTTTCCCCCCCATCCGGGATGCTGGGATAAGTCTACTCATAGAAAGCTAAAGAGTTCTATGGCATAAAGCTAGATTCATGGAGAATGCTAGACTACCAGTCAAATTTGAGCTGGTTACTAATGGTCTGCCTGGGATTGTTTTTTTTTTCTGTTTAAGACAGACAGCCATGACAGATGCCTCTCTCACAAGCTGAACATGAAGTGTGGTGCCACAGAGGCTTGTGAAGCAAATTCTTACTAACTAGCAGGTGCTTGTCCATTTGCACGACAGCATGATAATCATATATCAGTCACCAGGGCAACACAGAGTAAGATGGCACTCTCCACCTTGCACAAGGTGTGCCCACCTAGGGTTAGCAAATAACAGCAAGTCATTTGGTTGAGTCAATTGGTTTATACGGTCAAAAGAGTAGCATGTGCAATCAGAAGTGGTGTCCCAGATGCTTGGTAGAGCAAGGTGTACCTCTTTGCTAATACCAAATTGACTCACTTACTCTTTTTCCAATAAGACAGGAGGCACTGCCTAATGAATTGTATAGACTTGTATACAGTAGACAGATGTTACAAATTTTTATTTGGCACTCAAATGGCAGCAGCAGTTAAAAGAAAATGAAAGGCAGAAACAACAAACTTATGGCCATTGTTATTGTCCAGTTACAAGGTGAAAAGTGACTATGTTTAGAATCTAAATTTTTAGCTGTTAGTAGTTGTGGGTACTGACCAAAAGACAAAGCTCACTGGAAGTGGAAGATAAAGAATTAGAAAATGACCAGGCAATGTTTTTCCGGTCTTCAACTGTCCAGTTTTGCTGAATCTGTGCACACAGCACACATAGTAGCCTCAGATTCCTGTTCTTGGCTGACAGGAGTAGAAACTGATATGGTCTTCTGTTGTTGTAGGCCATCTTCTCTGACTACGCTCATCAACATGGCATTTCTACCCACAGAGCTGCCACTCACTGGATGTTTTTTGTCCCAGGGTGCTGCTGGTTTTCCATGTTCAGTGGCTCACATCCTCAAGCTTGCGATGCACAGAGTAGATAATTTATAAACACACACACACACACACACGCACACACACACAAAACTCCAATGTAAAATCTGCAGGTTGTTAATGCTTGATTTGATATCTATTAGAAAAATGCATCATGCACAGTTAGGCTGAATTCAGCAGAGCAACCATACATACCAAACTAATCACACGCTGTATGCACTCTGTTATCTACTGCCAACAGAAACTGTTTCTTACACACACACACACACACACTCACATTCACACAAATATATATACACATTTTTGATGGATCCAAAATGTCTGTTCTTTAAATATTGTGTTTTCAAATATTTTCAAGAGGTCAAAAATTCAAGGAGTGAAAAATGCAGGTCAAGAAACTCAGAGAAAACATCCAGGATCATCAGAAACAGCAAATGAGCCACAGGCTGAACTCAGTCTTGGCCAATCACATTACACCTGTGAGCTCATGGAGGCGGGCTTCATGTATTAGTCATATATATATGGTGATGCATGCTGCTTGTGCTACCTTATACACTATCTCCCAGTGACAAAAATTTTGGGACACCTCTCCAAATCATTGAATTCAGGTGTTGTTTTTCAGGTCAGGTCTAGGCAAATCAAGTTCCTCCACACCAAACTCACTCATCCATGTCTTTATGGACCTTGCTTTGTGCACTGGTGTGCAGTCATGTTGGAACAGGAAGGGGTCATCCCCAAACTGCTCCCACAAAGTAGGGAGCATGAAATTGTCCAAAATGTCTTGGTATGCTGAAGCATTAAGAGTTCCTTTCACTGGAACTAAGGGGCCGAGCCCAACCCCTGAGAAACAACACCTGAATGATTTGCAGGGGTGTTCCAAAACTTTTGGCACTA
The DNA here is from genome assembly GCA_033459395.1 of Hemibagrus guttatus. Lineage (NCBI taxonomy): Eukaryota > Metazoa > Chordata > Actinopteri > Siluriformes > Bagridae > Hemibagrus > Hemibagrus guttatus. The sequence goes on along the minus strand of JAUCMX010000003.1, from coordinate 26,920,798 downwards.
TAGTGTATGTCAGTGATACTTGTTTTACTAGTGGTCATTTAAGATATTAACAACTGCTTGACTTCTTGTAGACTTTTGGCTGTCAGCAATTTAGAATAAAAAAGTCAAAGCAGCTGCAGTGCAAGACCAGCTCTTCTTTTTGGATTCAGTCATGGTCCACAAGACAATTTTAATATAGAACCACAGATTTAAAATTCATTAAAATAGGGCATCAGGGCTGTCCCAGTCTGCGGTCAGTGTGTGACACACTGATCTAGCTTTGAACTAGGCAAGCAGCAGCAGCAACAACACTAGAGAAGAGCTCTGGTAGTTAGAGTACAACAAATATATTAGTTATAGCTATGTAAAATTATATTTCTGAAATTATCATTCAGAAAAAGGAAAGGGGTTGTTTAAGAAAACAATCCAGGAAAACGCAAAACTTTAACAATGAACTATTTTACTGTAATTTTATGTGAAGCCTTTTTAAAACACAGGTATGTAAAGACACATGTGTTAGTAGTTATAAGGTAATGTTAATGAACCAGTGAAAATGTCGGCTCAGAAGCAGACAAACTAAAATAAAATAAAAAAATCTATATATTAAAAAAATATATTAAAAAGCGTTAAAAAACAATCGTCTCTAATGTTAATGGAATATATAGGGCTTTACCACTATTGGAAATTAATTAATAAAGGAAGTGGTATGCAAACCGGATTTATTTCAAATCTTTATAAGGTTAAAAAAAATGAGTGGGGGGCACGGTGGCTTGGTGGTTAGCACGTTTGCCTCACACCTCCAGGGTTGGGGGTTTGAGTCCTGCCTCCTCCATATGTGTGTGCGGAGTTTGCATGTTCTCCCCGTGCCTCGAGGGTTTCCTCCGGGTACTCCAGTTTCCTCCCCCGGTCCAAAGACATGCATTGTAGGTTGATTGGCATCTCTAAATTGTCTGTAGTGTGTGAATGAGAGTGTGTGTGTGCCCTGCGATGGGTTGGCACTCCATTCAGGGTGTATCCTGCCTTGATGCCCAATGACGCCTGAGATATCAACGTGACCCGAGAGTAGATCGGATAAGTGGTAGACAATGAATGACTGATAGAATGAATAAAAAAATGAGTGAAAAATGTTGAAAAATATATTACACCTGCCACAGCCGGACCATCATTCAACACCCAAAATGAATTATACCATGATTAATAAGCGAATCACTGTGTGCTTTGATAAACTACTGTTAAAGAAACAAATAAATAAATAAACTAGCAGAAGAAAATAATGAAAAGAGAACTAGCCAAACACATGGTCATAGAGAGACTGAAACACAAACCCTTTTCTGCACCTTCTCTTTATCAGTACACCAACTTTTCCACCCACACTGAACATTTTTTTAGTACTGAGATTTTTTTTTTTTTCATTTCTATTTACAGTTTCTTACATGCACATCTAAATTTTGCATGAAAACTTACGGATGCCTCTGTAACAGGCTGATGGAAGCTCAGTAGGAGGCTAGCAGTTATCCTTCATCGCTTGTTTATTTCACACAATTTTTGTGGGAAACCACAGATCAAGGCAGTGATTGACTTCATGCAATAAGACACAACAGCTTGAGTGCAGATAAGCCCTGTATTATGGCTTTAGCAATTTTCTTCTTCTTGTCTTTTCATGCTTTTGGATTTATACCTCAAATTAAAAGGACAATAAAATATTCTAAATAAAAACATTCCCCTCGACCTACTTAGGTCTGTGTCTTGATTCCTCATGCAATGATAGCTTTCTGACTCTATCTGCATGCTGAAATTAAACAAGCACACATCCAAACGCACGCATATACACCCTCGGCACTGTTAAGCTCAATTAAACGTTGACTGACATGTACACGCGGAGTTGATTAGACTCCGACATACGCCATTACACTGCTGAAAAACCAATTATGGGGCACACTCAAAGGCAAGCAAGGGGACAGAGAAAAAAACATGTTCAGGCACAAACATGCATATAGATACACTCAAGAGGCTCTTATATGATGTAGAGTCCATTAAAATCAATACACAATTTCTTACACCCCCAGTGCTGCAGTACTGTTGGGAGTAGACATACAAATACAAAAACAGTATTTGAACCCGAGCCTCATGCACAGGTGGTCAGTAGGAGCAGCTGCACATTCTTACACACACATATACACACGCAAATCCCTCGGGCTGCCATGCCTGAGAAGAAAAAAAAATTGATTTCTCAGAGAGAGGTGACACATGGCTCTGTCAAGCGTTTAGGATGTTATTTGGGGGTGGGAGGGAAAGCATGCAGGCTCATGCAAAGCGTATGTATGTACCTGTACTAAAGCAATTCACTACGAATTTAAACAGCTTTATTTATGGAAGTAATGTCCAGCTAATTCTGATATTAGACTAGATTTATATATCTCAACAACTGTGTGAATTGGGAATTAGAACATAGCTAAAAATGCTAGGAATCCAAGAAAAGGAATAAAACTAGGGATCAGTGAGCAAACAACACTTTATTACTGCTATAGCATAAGCGATAACAGTAACACTTCACATCATGCTGATTCATAGCACCCCAGTGGGTGTCATTTATTATTCCTTATATATCTCATAATCAATTATCTCTACATGCATACTATCAAGATCTGTCTTTATTTCATGAGCTGTACAAAAAGCTATATTTATCAAAGGTCAGTACAGAGGCATTGCTGCTAAACAGCTGCACCGTCTCCAGTTTGATAGTGAGCTTAGGTTTCTGTCTGTGTGGAATTTATGGACATGTTCTCTGCACATCAGTGTAGGTTTACTCGAGGCTCTCCAGATTCCTCCCGCTTCCCAAATACGTGTGTGTGTGTGTTAGATGTCCTGCAATGGATGTCGACCCATTCAGGATGGATTCCTGCCTCACATCTGTTGTTTCCAGGCTCTGGATCCTCTGCAACCGTAACTGGGATGAAGCGTTTGCTAACTATGGATGAAAATATTGTATCATTGTATTAAGGCCACAACATTTGAACCCAATTGCTTTGATTTTCACACACACACACACACACACACACACACACACACACAATTACGGTATAACAATCTTGTCTCTTATTTACTAAGACTCGCTTCTTGCCACCTTCACTTGTTTTGAGTTTTACCAGCATAAAAAAAAAACACAGGTGTGCTATGAGTGTTAATGAAGTGGGATTTCCTTGCTTGCAGAAAGAAAGAAAAACATGTTACCACTGTCACCTCTACATAAAGAGAAGGTGTGTTTGCATGAGTGTGAGAGAGAGAGAGCGAGAGAGAGAGAGCGAGAGAGAGAGAGAGAGAGAGAGAGAGAGAGAGAGAGAGAGAGAAAGGAGGTTAGGATTATTTACATACATTAGGCTATTTTAGCATTCATTTCTTGTTTCTTTCCCTTCAAAAGCAGCTGACACACACACACACACACATTTATTACGGCAGCTGTGTAATAAAAGTGCATGTCAGGAGCTGGAGTGCAGCATGTGTGGGTGGATGATTATCAATAATCAATAGAAAAGATTGAGCTCCTTTCCACTCGGTATGACAAGTATTACAACCAGCCCACTCCCGTATCCATCTATCAGTAATCACCTCGTTTCCCTCTCTCTTCCATCATCACTCCCTTGCCTTTTTCAGGGAAGACCAGCGTTTTATCACTAGTGATGCACGGAGACACATGCTTGGATCCGAGACATACACTTGGGATGCTCAGCTGATTATGAACTGCGAGAAAGCCCTTTATAATTGCTGCAAGGGGAGACGTGGTACTAACAGCATCCTTTTGTGTTGGCTCATAATGGCTATAATGGTATACAATCACCATACTGTTATTTAGCGGGCGAGCTTGACTCACTCAGCCGGTTTTCAATCTCAAATAAAGAGATTTTATTACAGCCTTTCATTTCATCTCCTCTAACACTCTCTCTTCTCCTGTTCTCTCCCTCTCCAACACTCCCCTGTTCACCGCCCACCAGAATAACAGAGAGAGGAAAAGAGAAGGGGGGGGTTGATTTGGAGGGTTACAAGTGAAAAGACAGCTAACCTAGGTCTGCATGTATGAAGGAGAAAGAGAGCGACCAAGAATAATTATCGGAAAAAGGAATCCTCCCAGAGGTAGACAGTAGAAGAGAAAATGAGTGGGTGAGAAATAGGAAGAAACATCAGAGGAAAAGGAGAGCGAGGGAAAAAAAAACAGCCCAAAAGGTAGTCAGACTGTATCACTGTAACTGAATGAGTTATTTGACATTTGACAATGTCCTCTCACATTTTATTATAAATTTAGTTTGAAGGAAATAAAACTGACAGATCACTAAATTTAAGTTTAATAGGAATCATAAAGAAAACAAGTGCTAAATATGATTAAAAACTAAAATGGAGCAGCTGATGATTTCCATCAACAAACCTGGTTTAGGAAATGTACCATTCCTGAATTTGGAAAAGAGACAATGACTCGAAGGTCAAGTATGACCACACACTCCGCAACTCGAGTTGTTTCAATAAGTGCACTTACAGAAAGTGAAGGAGAAGTGAGGAGAAGTAGGAACTATCAAGCTTGCTTCCACCCACGATAGGAGCTCCCAGAGACTCCGGTGAGTCATTTACACATCTTGTACTATGTCGCAGCCCAAAGCTCTTTTGTACCTGTAACCTATCTATACTGGGAAGACGTTCCTCGACAGCTTCACAGTCATGTGAGATAGCAAGTCAGATGAATCGACTGAATTTAACTGCTTAGCTTAAACAAGCGTTTAAAGATTCATGAATTTAGCGTAAACATTAAGCACAAACCAATCGCTCCTCTGTTCTCCATCTAGATCTCTCTGTGGTTGGTGTCATAAACATTCATAGTAGCAAATATAGTGATCTATATTTGTAAAGCGGTAACATATCCCAAGAATAGGAGTATACCCTGGATTTAATGCCAGTTTATGGCAGGGAAACACACTCATGTACACATTCACACACTTCATCACACCTAGGGCAATTTAGGGTAGCTAAACCACCTACCAGCATGTTTTAGGAAGAAACCTAAGGTAGAACCCAAAGAAAACCCACACAGACATAAGAAGAACATCAGAAACTCAAGCTCAGGATTAATAATGGTGTCTTGTGTGAAATGGCAACACTATACACAGTGCCACTGTGCCGAATGAATACAGAAAGTCTACTTTAGCAGAATATTCCAATTATGGGTTTTTGTGATAAGCAGCTCCGTAGATGACAATTATGCATACAAATTAGTTTTTGAAATCTAGCACACACATACACAGACACACACAAAAGCTAGACTTCATGTCGTCATGTTGAGGCCAAACTAAGGACTGTGCCATTGACACGCAAAAGCAATTTATAGCGAGTATCAATATGTTTCTCTCTTATACATTAGTGTACACACGGACCCACAAAACAAGAAGTTTGGGCAGAATTTCCACTGAGACCAATATCACTTTATTGATTAGTTTGCTCATTAGTGGATCAGTGCCATATACCATCTTTCATACATCATGAAAAGCCGCAAGACTGATGTACATATGGGACGGCATCCATCACAGAGCATCATACACACACGCACACACAGACAAAATAAGAAGTCTACGCCGCTGTACCAAGAGACCAATAGCACTTCCTCGATTCACTCAACAGTGAATCAATGGCACTCTTTTTAATATGTGATTAAAACCACAAGACTGATATACAGGCCCCTTGACATGTGAACATGCATTAAGCCTTGCACACTCTCTCACTCTCTCTCTCTCTCTCTCTCTCTCACACACTCACACACACACACACACACACACACACACACACACACACACACTCACACACACACACACACACACACAGACACATACACACACACACACCAATGAAGGTCAATCCCCACACTATAGACACACTATCAAAATCCAGTAATAGTCTTGCCTAGCCAACAACTCATCCAATTAACACATCATGACCTGCTCATGTCTGGATCAGATTAGATACTCACCTTGCTATAGACACCCCAGGAAAGCTCTGTCTCAATCACCATGACGACGATGCCAAACATGCCAAAGATGAGGGCATAGTCACTGAGTCTCTTCCTCTTCTCGAACAGCGCCCTTCGGTGGCCCAGCTTGTAGCCAATATTCTGGTTCTTGCGCTTAGGAGCTTTGGATGCTGTCCTTCCAGTCTCTCCACCTGCCCCACCCCGTCGTCCACTGCCCCCACTTCCTGTCAACCCCAGAGTGCCCCTGCTCTCAGAGAGGGTGTGGTTCTGGTGATAGATAGACATTTGATTAGCCGATGACTCAAGCTCATAGACATGTCCATATGGTGGATCCTCTTTGGAGGAGATGACAATCTCAGGTGGATTCTGGGGAGCAGTAGTTGAGGAGGAGGAGGAGAGCACTGCCCCATGTCCAGTGGCAGCCCCACCCTCTTTGCTGTCACTTCCACTGTCAGACTCAATGAGGTTCCTGCGCGAGGCGCTGAGACGGCTGAGAGGTTTCATCACACCACCAGTGTACTTGCATGAGCTCATGGCGATCTCGGTGAACGGGTTACTGTCCCTGCGGTGCACCAGTGGACTGGCCTGCCTGTGCTTGCAACCTCGATCCCGCTCCCGTTCCCGCTCACCTGTCGGTGAATGGGAAGAATAAAAGAGGGCATTGTAGACAGGTGACGTTTCACCGCTCAGGCTATGCTGGCTACCCAGGCAGGATGACAGTGGTGTGCTGGTGGGGTGCAGTGCATTGGGGATTGGTGCCGGCAGCTGTGGAGTTGTCACCAGTGGAAGCTTGGGCAAGGAGACTGGCGGAAGGTTCGGGCCGGTCGGTGACGGTGTGCCATTGAGCCGCTCTAGGCTGCTGGTTCCACCCGTGTGGTTAGAGTGATTGCTGCCCGGGTAGTTGCTGGATATGGATGTGTGGGAGATACCACTCAAAGGGTGGGGAGCATGCTGATCTTCTTCTTCGCTCCCAGCAAGAAGGGCCAAGCTCAAAGAGGGAGGGGGATCCATGGCAACCAGGGAACTCTGGCAGGTTTGGGTGTGTTCTCTTACTTGTAACTGTAAGGGTAAAGGTTGTCACCCTGAGAGAGAAATGGGAAAAGGTTCAGAAATGGGAAAAGTTGGCTCAGACTTGGGTTGCCTTTGAACGGTTTCAAATAAGAATTGTGATGTGAATCATGTTGTTGCATAAGCTTGACACCGTGCTTGCTTTTGACTAAGGGGTGAAGATTTGGCAGTTTAACGGTTAGCATTATTGTGAAGCTTGCTTTTATGGTTAAGCTTAGTGTGTAGATGTAAGGATGTCATTTAAACTGGATAGACAAAAAAAAAAAAAATATATGATGAACCTCTGAGACCCTGAAGGATGCACTTGTCACTCTCCTCCCTCTCTCTCTTTCCAGCAATCTGTCACACCAGCGTTACCAAATCGGTGGATATTATTTTAACAACCTAAACAACTGCTCTGACTTGTGACAAACGTCAAGTGGGAGCAATGACCAGCGTGTCTAGATTGAGGATACTGTATGTAATAATCAGATTTGTCATTATCTCCTGTGTTTCTCACTCCTCGGCGGAATCACTCACCTCTCCTCCGGCTGTCTTGATCTCCCCGGTTCAGAATAATCTTTCGCACTTTTTCTTTTTCATGTTGTCACGATCATGCCGTCGTTGCGCGCCAGTTTCCTTGCCGACAGACTTTGGGGTTCTGTCTTCCTCTTTTCTATTCCCCTCCTTCAAATAAATCTATTCACATAAGGGTGATGTAATCCCTTTTGCGAAAGCGGCTGCTCGGTTTAATACACTACCTGCATCTTTCTTAAGTCCAAACAGGTTGGTGGGGAAAAAATAATAATAATTACAAAAAAAAAAAAAAAAAAAAAAAACATCAAGCAGGAGTGATGCTGAAGACTACATAACATAAATGTACTACGAGGCGTGTCAAATGCTTAATTAGAACTACTCACTGAGCTACTGGGTTTCAGTATACACAACGGATCATAAAATAATATTGTTTTTCTAAACCGCTGCCTTTCCTCAGGCTGTCAGAAATCCCTTCTGCGCTCTCTCTCTCTCTCTTTCTCTCTCTCATTCGCTATTTCTCTTAACTTCTGTCCCCGCCCCCAGTTACGCCTCCCTCAGCCTCTCATTGGACAAACATCACAGTGAATTAAACAAGGGAAGGAAAATCGATATTGTCAACATCGTATTCTTTGTACTTCCTACCAGAGTATTCTTTATACTTCCTTTGTACTTCCTACTTTCTCACTTGTAAACTGTTTAACGCGTAACTATGAATGCCAAGAATTTACTCCAGGATCTTCCTTCACTTGGCTTTCCTTTACTCATATACTTACACCGATACTTCAATTGCGCATGCGTACAATCTATGGCAACACCTGCATGAGCGGTCATAATTCAATTAATTTTTTATTAATCCCGACTGTTCCGCCAAAGCCAAGTATGTACAACACACTAAATAATCTGTCTAGCAACTTTACAGGAAAACTCCATAATGAAAACAATACTTTTCTATTATATATTTTTAGATATACAAATTACAACAATACAAATTGTATGTTTATATTGAAATATTCGTGTTGTGCCCAGAGATAGATAGATAGATAGATAGATAGATAGATAGATAGATAGATAGATAGATAGATAGATAGATAGATAGATACAACTTTATTGTCATTGCAAGTACAGGTACATAGCATCGAAATGTGGTTTAGCATCTACCAGAAGTGCAAATAGCAGAAATTGTGCAAATGAACAAGTGCAGATAAATATGTAAATATGTACATCAATAAATAAGGCAATCAGTATGTGCATAGAGGAAGTATGTGCAAGTTGTATTTACAGCAGATAAAGTGTTGTGTGTAATTATATAATTGTGCAAGAATGTGTGCATTATGTACATTATGTGTACAACAGTAACAGGGATAAATATACAGTGTATATAGATAGATAGATAGATAGATAGATAGATAGATAGATAGATAGATAGATAGATAGATAGATAGATAGATAGATAGTGTGATCTATGAATGAACAGTATGTATGATTATGGTGATATTAAGGTATAGAACATACGGGCAGTTAGGGCAGAGCGCCACCATACATGTATATCAGCCATTCAACAATTGTAAATCTTCAATGTGCTCATTCACAACTCCAAGTATTTAAAATTTCCGTTGAAATTAATAATAACATCTGCATGACCAGCGCATTTGGCAGATGTAAGGCAGATGTTCCGTTGATTTAGGTATCATCACTCCTAGTGGTCAAAAATAGGAACTGCAACAAGCGCTAATAGAGAATTGAAAATTCACACTCGCAAACAAAGTGTAAGCGTAGACATTGAAAAAAATTTGGAATTTAAGAGTAGATAATGTGTATTCATCAGAGAAGCATGTGCACCATTGTGACCCTGTTTCCCATGCAAAGGATGAGAAAAGTGTGTCCTTCTTTTGCACTGCACAGTTTCTTTTGGGTTAGTTTCAGTCCATGGTTTTTAAGATGTAGTTGGTTCAAATCTGGCAACCCTGGTTAACAACATTAGCTATTCTAATGATGCATTTGTGGCTTGTAATGGCCATTTGCAAGTTGTAATGATGGTGTTTCCACACCTCCGCATGTTTCACATGAGAAGCAGGAAAATACATGGACGCCTCCATGAAGGCGTGACTTTTGGTTGCTCTGTCAGAACTCGTAAAGCTCATAAAAAGCAACTTTAACTGCACCTTTACAGTTACATTCTAAATACTACTATAGTAACCTTTAAACATTCATGCAACATTTTGTACTGAAACTGTTATATTATGTAAACTCCTAACACTGATAATTACCTTACCAAAAAGCAATTAATGTGGTCATTGTTATAAATTTAATCTACAGTCTGCATATTAATTTATCTAAAGCCAATGCTGCTTTGAACTCATGTAAAAGTAGAGAAATTTAAAATGTACACAGCCATGTTAATTAATAAAGAAACTGGTTGTTCAGAACAAGTTTCAAGCTGAGCAGGCATTTTATGTGATTTTTCTGGGTGAAGGTATTACAACCTGCATATACACTATATTGTATATAGACGGTCATGTTGGAACAGGAAGGGGTCATCCCCAAACTGTTACCACAAACTTGGGAGCATGAAATTTTCCAAATTGCCTTGGTATGCTGAAGCATTAAGAGTTCCTTTCACTGGAACTAAAGTGCCAAGCCCAACCCCTGAAAAACAACACCTAAATTCAATGATTTGGAGGGGTGTCCCAAAACTTTTGGCAATATAGTGTATGCTGATTGCACACTGGTTGTACTGAACTTAATTCTTGTTGTTAGCTCCTAAAAACAGAAAAGCAAGAGTTTCTTTTCTCAGTCAAATTTCAGTGATGTCCAATGGCATATTAATGTCCAATGTCATAATCCATAGAAGTTATAGGTAGATAGGGGAGACAGTAAATATTGGACTCAGATGGACCAAGTCCCAGAATGCAATGTATCTGTATGACACAGTTGCGTGGCAACAATGGCACGGATGTTATAGCAGATGTTATAGCACTAGTGGCTCTATCAACAGGCTATCAGAATGTCATTATGGGTAATGCAAGAAACTGGTAGCCATATTGAAAATAGACCTACTTATCAATGAAAAATATTAACCTTTAATCCTTAAAAAGAAAAAAAATGAAGTAACATAAAAATGTATGTTGATTTTTTTTTTATGAGACTTTCTTACTGAATTTAAATCATAAAATAAATCCTTTGCACAACTGATCACTCATTTATTTATTTATGTTTTTATGTTTTTATTTATTTATTTATTTACTTTATTTTACTTATGTATATATTGATATGTGTATGGGAAGTGTATCTGTGGAATGCTTTATTGTTGTATGTATAACACAAGGTTTTAAAAAGTCTAAGACTAACCTTTTTAGAAATGTAGAACTAGTAATCACACACCTTATAAAACATATTTGTTTCCCCTAAAAATGCACATTGGTCATGTAATGGAAACACAATGACAAATCACATTTTGTGACCCTGTGGTGTAATTGTTAGCATACACACTTACAACAAAAAAGCTAAGATTCTGCATAGAAAACATTATCTCTGCATTGGTATCCTTTCTAAATATCTTACAGTTTTATAACTTGTGTAGTGTATGCATAGCTTAAGGTCAGTGCAACAAAGTGGTGCTTCATACCCAAGAAAGGATATGCTGAACCAATCAACAGTGAATCTTAATATTAATCCACTATATCCAGAAACCAGACAAAAGCTGAGACAAGCTAAAAGAGTGAAAAAGAGTCACTTAGTAATGTAAGTTAGCTGGCCAGCCATTGTGTCTCCATTTATTGCTGTGGTCACGTACAGCTTTCACACCACCGGGTTAAAAGCCACACATATGTCTGGCCCATACAGTTAATAGCACCACGTCTGTATCAGCAAAATATGAGCAGAACAGACTATTGTAATGCAGAAGTGCTCTGGTGGATCCACATCAGTTCAGTATAATCCTGGCTAAACTGTGACAAAATAGCATATAAATCCCATTTTACTGACCATCCCAACTCTGTTTTCAGTAAAATAAACCAGTTGGGTGGGAAGTTGTCCAGTATAGCAACACTGCATTCATTTACACAAACAAATTTTGACTGGCGTCAAAACAAAGTTATTATAATATCTGTGTTACCTTTTCCCTGTGAAATCATTCATTCATTCATTGTCTACCGCTTATCCGAACTACACTCGGGTCACGGGGAGCCTGTGCCTATCTCAGGCGTCATTGTGCATCAAGGCAGGATACACCCTGGACGGAGTGCCAACCCATCGCAGGGCACACACACACTTTCATTCACTCACGCATTCACACACTACGGACAATTTAGAGATGCCAATCAACCTACCACGCATGTCTTTGGACTGGGGGAGGAAACCGGAGTACCCAGAGGAAACCCCCGAGGCACGGGAAGAACATGCAAACTCCACACACATGGCGGAGGTGGGAATCGAACCCCCAACCCTGGAGGTGTGAAGCAGACGTGCTAACCACTAAGCCACCATGCCCCCCACCCCACCCCACCCCACCCCACCCCACCCCACCCCACCCCACCCCACCCCCAGTGAAATCAGATTTTTCATTATATCTTTTCCTGAGCTCAGCACAGACTTCTCTCCTCAACTACTTATTCCAGCTACTCCATGGGGATTCACAGATGTTCCATTTGTAAGATTTAATCTTTCCCACAGTGAAATGTATACATATAAATGGCAACTGGCTCCTCTGAATTCGCAGCAGCTTTATTCTGTGGCCCTCCCATATTGTCACTCTCCTCACCCTTTTGTGGATGAACCTTTTCTGATAACAACTGACAAATACCAGCTGTGTGTTTGGAGACAATATGCATTCCAACTAAACATCACTTTCACAAAAATGCTATAAAACATTAGTTTCGATCTCCCTATTTTAGTTAAAAGTAACGGCCTTATTATGTGTAGTGTATGATACAGTTTTTTGGTTTTGGAATTGTGCTATACAATAAAATAAAATCACCATGTTGTAGAAAAATGATTTGATTTGCATTTAAGGAAGAATAGACTTGGTAGTCCTGGTTATGAGGATAGGCCACACCACTCCATAAGAACAGAGACACAGGTCATGAACTGTGCTGGCAAGACAAACAGAAATCTTTATGATAATTCCTAATAATAAAGATCAGAGTCACAGAACAGCAACTGAAATGTCTGAATGAAAAAAGATAAAAAGTAAAAAAAAAAAAAAAAACTGTGACAAAACCAGGCACTTTACAAGAATAGCTGGAGAATACCAGTTGAGAGTGAGAGAGAGAGAAAGAGAGAGAGACCCTTGGAAGGATGCGACAGCAGGCAGGGGGAGATGCTTTCTCCGTCTCCCTCATGGTGTTTGGAAAAAAAGTGAAAGCATAGTGATACAGCATGAATGACTGTTTTTGTTCCTTTTGTGAAGTGAAAAGGTTAGCATCCTCCCTAAAAGACATAGTATACACATATGGACAAATGACAAGAAGAAGAGGAACAGCAGTTACCATGGCAACCAAAGAGTATAGACAGTGCTTATCCTCTTTTCCCCACCTCATTTCTCTCTCTCCCTCTCTTTCTCTCATTCATAGACTAAGTGTTTGTAATTCATAGAGGAGTGGAATGAGCTGCATATCCTTAGGTCATCATTGCAAGCTGCACATAGAATTTCCTCACTCTTCCCTTAATTCACACTGATTGATGAATGGCTGCAAATGACTGTGTTCTGCACAGTGTTTTTATTGTCTTCTGTCCCTTATGGAAACATCAAACACATTTCATATGGGATTATACACTGATCAGCCATAATATTACATGTGAAGTGAGCGCCTGTAATGGGGTGGGGTATGATAGCAAGGAAGTAAAAGTCAGTTCTTGAAGTGTGTGAATTAGAAAAATTGGGCAAGTGTAAGAATCTGAGGCAGGTCTTGTGGGCTGTTCCTGGTATTAGTACTTTAGAACTTGTGGAGTTGTCCAAGGAAGGGCAAATGGCAACAGGGAAATGGGCACCCAATGCTAGTAGGGAGCGAAGGCTAGCCCATCTGGTCCGATCCCTCAGAAGAGCTACAAAAATTGCTAAAATTTTAAAGGGAAAAAGGCAAGCCTGCAAAAACAAAGAGTGTATTGCAATGGCAAAGATCTGTGGAGAAACCTTGGGTCCTGGCATTCATGTTACTTTAACATGTACCACCTACCTAAACATTGCAAATTTTACAGAACAACTACACACCTTCCTGGCAAAGGTATTCCCTAATGGCAGCAGGCTCCGTCAGCAGTGTAATGCACCATACTGCAAAGATTGTTCAGAAATGGTCTGTGGAACATGACAAAGAGTTCAAGGTGTTGGCTTGGCCTCCAAATTCCTCAGATATTTATCCAAGCAAGCATCATGACTGGGAGGTGCTGGATGGCTCTCACCTATAGAAGTCTATGGAAGTCCATGGAGGTCCCGCCTCACAACTTACAGGACTTAAAAGATCTGTTGCTAACACCTTGGCACCAGATACCACAGCACTTTCTTGTGTATCTGTGCCTTGACAGGTCAGAGCTGTTACAATATTAAGCAGGTGGGTTCAATGTTACGGCTGATGCTATGCATAACCTTGATAATGTGAAAAAACATCTGAAGTCACCGACAGTTCTCTGCCATGCCACCAGAGGGCAAATTCATATGTTCTTTCTATTTCCTATTTATAGAGTATTTACTTGTACACATAAAGACAAAAAAGCACTGCTGATGTAATTTACTTTTATAATTGACAGCCATTCCATGTATAAACATTTTCTTGATTCAGTTTCTTGATTTCTCTCATTTTTGATTACCCATGATCTGGAAAAATATTATGGTTTACCAGGAAAAATGTATGGTTTTCTCAGGCAGTGTGCTATTGGGTCCCCTTTCCCTATGGAAATTTTTGAGAAGATTCTTCAGCTTTTCACGTTACATATTCCCCGATCAGCCATAACATTGTTAACACCTGCCTAATATTGTGTTGGTCCCCCTTTTGCTGCCAAAACAGCCCTGACCCGTCGAGGCGTGGACTCCACTAGATCCCTGAAGGTGTGCTGTGGTATCTGGCACCAAGATGTTAGCAGCAGATCCTTTAAGTCCTGTAAGTTGTGAGGCGGGGCCTCCATGGATCAGACTTGTTAGTCCAGCACATCCCACAGATGCTTGATTGGATTGAGATCTGGGGAATTTGGAGGCCAAGTCAACACCTCAAACTCATTGTTGTGCTCATCAAACCATTCCTGAACCATTTTTGCTGTGTGGCACGGCACATTGTCCTGCTGAAAGAGGCCACAGCCATCAAGGAATACCGTTTCCATGAAAGGGTGTACATGGTCTGCAACATTGCATAGGTAGGTGGTACATATTATGAAAGGGTGTACATGGTCTGCAACATTGCATAGGTAGGTGGTACATATTAAAATAATATCCACATGGATGGCAGGACCCAAGGTTTCCCAGCAGCACATTGCCCGAAGCATGACACTGTCTCCGCCAGCTTGCCTTCTTCCCAGCTTGCCTTCTTCCCCGGCCATCCACGTGATGTAAAAGACATGTGATTCATCAGACCAGTTCACCTTCTTCCATTGTTCCGTGGTCCAGTTCTGATGCTCATATGCCCATTGTTGGCACTTTTGGCAGTGCACAGGGGTCAGCATGGACACCCTGACTGGTCTGAAGCTATGCAGCCCCATACACAACAAACTTTGATGCACTGTGTATTCTGACACCTTTCTATCAGAACCAGCATTAACGTCTTCAGCAATTTGAGCAACAGTAGCTCCCCACATGCATCACTGAGCCTTGGCCGCCCATGACCCTGTTGTCAGTTCACCACTCACCAAGGTACTGACCACTGCAGACCGGGAACACCCCACAAGAGCTGCAGTTTTGGAGATGCTCTGATCCAGTCATCTAGCCATCACAATTTGTCCCTTGTCAAACTCACTCAAATCCTTACGCTTGCCCATTTTTCCTGCTTCTAACACATCAACTTTGAGGACAAAATGTTCACTTGCTGCCTAATATATCCCACCCTGCCATTATGAGGAGATAATCAGTGTGATTCACTTCACCTGTCAGTGTTCATAATGTTATGGCTGATCGGTGTATATCTAATATACAGTATAATGTTTCATATGTAATACCCTACATATGAAAAATAAATGAATTATGACAGTAAATGAATCATGTAAAATAAAACATGCACTTCAAGTGAAAAGTGCACAAAAATAATTGAAATGTGAGGTGATTATTCATGTGTGGAGTTCTTTAATGGTTGCCTAACTGCCAATGTAACATTATCTAAGCAAACTGACACTGTACACAATAAATTACTTGACTACATCTGTATCACTCTGCTTCACTTGGCTTCTTATGCAGCACCTAAAGTTTCTTTAAGATTCTATAAAAACCCCTTCCAATTTTTCCTGGTCTAATGAGTGCACTTTTTTTAGACAGAAGAAAAATGACCATAATTACCCATAATTCATTGTTGAGACATAAGAAATCTGCTCCATGTGCAATATTAATGTGTCAAATGCATAGGTTTAGGGTTTTTTCTTAATAATGGCCTTTTAATGCAGATAAGTTGATGGTTTGCATAGACGGTATCAGACAATAGCAAACATGCAAAAAATGCTTACACAACATCTGAGCTGAATTTACGGGCGAGTGGCTGTTAAAAGCCTATAATATCTGGATTTTAGAAATGGGTGCCAGGTATCTTGCCTGCTAATGTACATCTTAGTGGATGTGATGTTATGTGTTGTGATGTGCACATTGCTTTTAGATAAGGATCCAAAAGTCTGAGGCCACTAAGTGAAAATGCTTGCATTTTTTTTTTTTTTGCATTATTTTCTAATTAAATAGAACAATTTTAATTACAGATTATATTTTTGACAAACACGAGTGAAAAGTGAATTTCATGAATTTCAGGATTTTTTAGTACTTGGTTCATCCCCTTTTTTGATTTAATGACAGTGTGCTAACACAGGCTCCAAAAGTTTGTGCAAAACCTTATTATCTATTTTAGCTCAGATACATCAGGATGCCATCTGAACACAGGCTCTAATAGAAGAGATTAGGTATGGGGAAAATCTGACCTTTTGTACAAAGCAGTTAATATTATCTTCAAACAGATAATACCAGAAGCAATAAAACCTCTTCTAAAAATAATCGATTCTTCCCTTAGCACTGGATATGTACCTAAATATATAAAACTAGCAGTTATCAAACCCTTGATTAAAAAATCTGATCTTGACTCCTGTACATCTACAGGCCACTATTAAATATCACACCTCCCTTTTATCTTGAAGAGCCTAGAAAAGGTTGTAGCACAGCACTTATGCTCATACCTACATAGGAATAACATTTATGAAATGTATAAGTCAGGATTTAGACCTCATCATAGCACAGAGGCAGCGCTGGTTAAAGTGGTAAATGACCTGCTACTGCTCTCTGATCAGGGTTGTGTCTCCTTGCTTGTGTTTCTTGACCGTAGTGTAGCTTTTGACACCATTAATCATACTATTCCTCTTTATACACTAGAAAATAGTTAAGGGAACAGCCCTCTCCTGGCTCAGGTCTTTCTCACTGTAGATGTACAGTAAGTACTTGTACTTGATCTACGTGCAGATAGAAGTAACCTTTCTGATTACATAGTAACTCTGGATGACATTTCTGTTTATCTTATGCAGCAATAAAACACCTTGGTGTGATTATTGACTTCAGTCTTTCATTTGAAACTCATGTAGATAATATTATTAGGATAGCCCTCATTCATCTCATAAATATTGCTTAGGTAAGACATATAATGGCAATACATGACAGACAACTAGTAATTGTAATGCCTTACTGTCTGGATGTTCCATTAGGTGCATAAACAAATTCCAGTTCCATAATGCAGCAGCTAGAGTCCTAACTAGAACGAGAAGATATGATCACATCTCCTTTATCTTACCCACACTACATTGGCTTCCAATCAAATTTTCACTGATTATAAAAAATACTATTGACCATAAAGCACTGAATGGTCTAGTGCCACAGTACCTGAGCGATCTTTTTGTCTTTTATGATCCACCACACCTACTTTGGTCAAAAGGAGCAGGCTATTTGTTGGTACCTCAAATAGTGAAGCCTACAGCAGTGGGCAGTTTTGGAACAGCTCTCCAATTAAAGTTCTGGACTTAGTTTCAGACATAGATTCAGTCCTCATATCTATGTAACCACCCTTCTCCAGTGTTACCAGAGTCCCTGCTTGCATCTGCTTGTACACAATGTACATTGTCTTTGATAAAATCATATCTAATAATCTCTCTCTCTCTCTTTCTCTCTCTCTCTGTGTGTGTGTGTGTGTGTGTGTGTGTGTGTGTGTGTGTGCACATGTTATATATATGCTTAGATTTCAGTGGTCCTCACCCCTTCTGTGGACCTGTCTGATCCATTTTGATGCCTGTGTCTGATTGGAGTTCTCATTAAATAGATACCACTCGCTGCTTCTGAGGATGGCCCTATATGGACAACCTAAAGATACCTAAGAGTACTTAGAAACCATAAAAATAGCTTTGAAATGTAATTGATACAATTGTTTTTTCTATGATGGCGTAGCACTAAAATTGAACTAAAAAAGCTTTAGGACTGCAATTGCTATGAACAAGTCTCATGTCTTATTTTGTACTCAAGTCTCTATCAGTGAACAGTGGATAATTCCAACAAGACAGATTGCATGTTTTAACTAGGATGAATTTCCTGATAACACAGCTTTTGTACATTTAGTACACAGTTAGTACACCATTTTGAGTCTTATTCCTTTCAGGATTTCTTCCTCATACCATCTCAGGGAGATTTTACTTACCACAATCACCCCTGACTTGCTCAATAAGGCAGATACATGCCAGGCATAATAAGTGTATACATTTAATATTTATAAATTTCTGTAAAGCTGCATTGTGACAATGTCCAAGCGCTATACAAATACAACATGGTCAGTAACACAAATTTGTTAACATTTAAATAGAAATAGTACAGAAATGAAACAGAATGTTTTAGAATTTTTCTAAATCATTCTGTTTATTTTAACATTTTAAATAAAAAAAAATAATCCCAGATTTTCAGTGATGTCTCAGACTTTTGGACTCAACTGTATATTCTCACTGTAATTTATTCTAGTGCTGTAGATACTTTATTACTTTTAATAAAGTAAAGTGCTTTAATAAAGTGCTTCTTGCTTTAATGCTAAATCAAAAACACATTCTTTCCACAATATGAATTTTGAGTATGAACGCATAAGAGAATGAAAGAGAGACAGACCCTTTCACACTTTTAGAAGCTTTTAGAATCTGTAACTAGACATGTTTCCCTGTGTTGAGCAATTATGGCCTAATAACCGAGATTGTCATGTCATTTGATAAAATCTGCAAAAACAAAACAGAAATACTTTACATTACCAGTCAAATGTTTGGACATACTAGACTACAAATATCTTTTGCATGGTCTTCAAGACACGCCTTATGGTTACAATTTGTTTCCAATCCCCATATAAACAGCAATGTTAAGACCCATGTATAAATTTAGCAATGAATCAAAATGTTTTAATAAATAGGTTTTAAATAAATTGTTTTCAGTTAGAATAAGAAGCAGACAAAAAAAAAAAATTGGGAATGTTTGGGAAGAAAACCCCCCTAAATAAAATTCCTTCATAATGCTGGCAGGATGTCAGTGGGCAAAGCTTCATCTGGATTATTGTTAAAAATGTAAAATATCGTTGGTTTTAACACATATCTGTGTGGGATGTACAGTGGTGTGTCGTGTAGCGTTGCTGCCTAACAGCTTCAGGGTGCCTGGATTTATCGTGATCTCGGGTGACTGTGTCTGTGTGGGAGTCTCCCAGGTTCTTCAGTTTCCTCCCACTTCCCCAAAACATGCCAGTAGATGAACTAAATTACCATAAGTGTGAATGAGTGTGTGAATGTAGCATAATGTCATAGGTGTTTTATGAAATAATGCATAGTGTTAATGTCTATATTTTTAATAAATAGTCCAAACCTTTGACTGATATTGTATATTGATGTTTTTTCTTTTGTGTTCTGGTTTTGTAATTTTGCATTTTCCCAGAAGCCACTAATGTGTGTCTACTCTTTCTACTGTTGATGGTATATAAGTGTTTTTTTTTTTTTTTTTTTAACATAGATTGCAGACAGCTCTATTTATTCTACAGGTTTCGGAAGGGTTTCAGTCATTTTAAGAGCTACTATAAATGCATGGATTTTATGGTAATGTAGATTATTAAGATGAGGAGAATGTCCTACTTGTGCTCTGCTTGCAGGTAAGGATTAAGCTGGTAAGGTTGCATTTGTGAACTTAACATTAATAGCTCTTGTTGTTGATAGTCATCAGAAATTAGCATTTAAATGTTGTTTTTCCCCATGTGCACCTAATTAATGTATGCTGCCACCACTATCACCACCACTAGTGGTTATACATGCATGCACCATTAAATACTAATTTTACCTTATTTGACCTTAAGCACATTAGAAAATGGTATAATTTGTGCCGCTATTTGAAAAGTAGCAGTATTATGTTCTTTCAAGATTAGATCACTACATTACTACAACAGATTTATCTTTTTAAAAAACAACCAGGCAATGATTTAAAATGCTGGTCATCCTGGTGGATGTATGTACATCAGTTTTAACATGGATAGACAGATGCTTGCAGCAGTGATAAAAGTACCAAGTATTCACTCAACATGGTGATTAGGGCCATCATATTCCAATAAAGTGGCAGATTGTAAAATATATTTCTTTTCAGATGACTGTTTTGCCAGCTGGGTTGCAGCGGGGTTTTTTTTTGTTTTTTTTAACTCATTCTTTTGCAACATTTTACATGTTTACCTCTAGTGCATGCAATGCTGCATGAGACACCTGAACCAGGTTGATGCACCGTCATGACTGACCATGCCATCTGATATTTGATTGATAAAAGTGAAGAAATTGTAAATAGCAAATAATTTTATGCATTACATGTGTTATTATGAAATAAATAGTCATACAAATCATATTGCACTGGCTTATATACATAATACATTATTGCTAGGCTTCACTGGTGGGTAACACTGAGCCTGGACCACCAGGAGAAGATAATCAGCACCATGGCTAGCAACCACAACAGTGCCACTGAGAACAAAGGCACATGCACCCACACCTGTAGCATGAGTGTTTTACCAGAAAAACCTGACTACGAACACTCTATTTGCCTCTGGATTTTAGCTCTCATACACGGATGCTGGTTGTTTAGCCCACAAGCAAGAGTTGAGAAACAGCCCACACCAGCCATCTCACACCCTGCACCAGAAAGCAGAAATTTATTGGACGATGCATATTCCATCACTCTTCCATTCCAGGTAAATAAAATGTACACATATATAATATAAGTGAACAGTCTGTTCTTCGAGGTTGTTGTATTGGAAAAATGGCATCTGAGCAAAAGATCTGACAACTGGGTCAGTGCATGAATGTTCATTTTACATACAGTGGGGCAAAAAAGTATTTAGTCAGCCACCAATTGTGCAAGTTCTCCCACTTAAAAAGATGAGAGAGGCCTGTAATTTTCATCATAGGTACACTTCAACTATGAGAGACAGAATGAGAAAAAAAAATCCAGAAAATCACATTGTCTGATTTTTAAAGAATTTATTTGCCAATTATGGTGGAAAATAAGTATTTGGTCACCTACAAAAAAGCAAGATTTCTGGCTCTCACAGACCTGTAACTTCTTCTTTAAGAGGCTCCTCTGTCCTCCACTCGTTACCTGTATTAATGGCACCTGTTTGAACTCGTTATCAGTATAAAAGACACCTGTCCACAACCTCAAACAGTCAGACTCCAAACTCCACTATGGCCAAGACCAAAGAGCTGTCAAAGGACACCAGAAACAAAATTGTAGACCTGCACCAGGCTGGGAAGACTGAATCTGCAATAGGTAAGCAGCTTGGTGTGAAGAAATCAACTGTGGGAGCAATTATTAGAAAATGGAAGACATACAAGACCACTGATAATCTACCTCGATCTGGGGCTCCACGCAAGATCTCACCCCGTGGGGTCAAAACGATCACAAGAACGGTGAGCAAAAATCCCAGAACCACACGGGGGGACCTAGTGAATGACCTGCAGAGAGCTGGGACCAAAGTAACAAAGGCTACCATCAGTAACACACTACGCTGCCAGGGACTCAAATCCTGCAGTGCCAAACGTGTCACGTGAAGGAGTGGCTTCGTAAGAAGCATTTCAAGGTCCTGGAGTGGCCTAGCCAGTCTCCAGATCTTAACCCCATAGAAAATCTTTGGAGGGAGTTGAAAATCCATGTTGCCCAGCGACAGCCCCAAAACATCACTGCTCTAGAGGAGATCTGCATGGAGGAATGGGCCAAACTACCAGCAACAGTGTGTAAAAACCTTGTGGCGACTTACAGAAAACGTTTGACCTCTGTCATTGCCAACAAAGGGTATATAACAAAGTATTGAGATGAACTTTTGTTATTGACCAAATACTTATTTTCCACCATAACTTGCAAATAAATTCTTTAAAAATCAGACAATGTGATTTTCTGGATTTTTTTTTTCTCATTCTGTCTCTCATAGTTGAAGTGTACCTATGATGAAAATTACAGGCCTCTCTCATCTTTTTAAGTGGGAAAACTTGCACAATTGGTGGCTGACTAAATACTTTTTTGCCCCACTGTATATGTTTGTGGAAACTTCCTATGCATTGTTAAGTGAAAATCATAGTCTGATGGCTTCCACCATCCACAGTGATCACTCAAGCTCACTTCCTGATTGCTTTCCCCCTAAATATGTAGACCAACTACATGTGCACAGGTTGTAATTTTCATAAACAATACAATAGTTCTGTACCTTTTATTTCATTGTAACATTGACTAATGCTTGTAAATAAAAATGTACACCACAATTGCACTTTTTTGCTTGCATTTCTGGAATTTGGCAGATGCCCTTATCCAGAGCAACTTGCATTTTATCTTTAACAACTGATGGTTAAGGGCCCAGCAGTGGCAGCTTGGTGGACGTGGGATTCAAACTCACAACCTTCCAAATAGTAGTCCAACATATTAACCAATAAACTACCACATCCCATATCTGCTACATACTGCACATCATCATCCCAATCTAAGATCCAGTCACTATTAGTTATATCCAGAACAGGCATTTGTTTGCTTCATATTATTAAAAAATGAGAGGTAAGGAGGAAAAGAGAGACTGGTGTTAAACACAAAGGCTCCCTGGCAGATCCCATTAAATTGAATAGGCAGTGGCGCAGAACAAAATCACTCTCCTGCAAACAGATGCAACCTTTGATGAAAAGGCGCTAATAAAACACATACTTTATGAGCTATACTAATGCAACTGTCACAGCTGTACTCCAACCATATAAACACTCCCCCTCTACATCCACATTCTAACAACTACAAACACAGTGCCACAATCACTTCTTTACAGTAACACACACATACGCACACACACACACACACACAAAGACTCATTCACTTCCTCTCCCATAAGAAGAATTTGCACTTTTCACATTCGCTAATGGACTCCCCTGCTGCCCACGCACTCACATACTTTCTCTGCTTCATCAGCACCCCACTCCACCCTGCCCATCTTTACAATGCTCTGACAGCACATTAAAATTCACAAGCGGCTCCAGCTCTGAAAAAACAACATGCTGCTTCACAGTAACCCAAACAGTGTTCCCTCGATGTCAGAGAATTTCAGAATGATATAATAAGCAGAGTTATAAAAGGGTAATAAAGCGGGGATTGAATCCTGCGAGTGCCTTGGAACACTAAGATGAGACCAAATGCGGTTTTCCTGGCCTCTTAGGTTACTAAAGTGTTAGTGATTAAGGGCATTAAGAGTTTGTGTGGTGCTCTGAACTGGCTGGTTACTAAGCAGACAGCTAAGTGCTTGAGCTAGGGAAGACTGGGAATTTTTTTTTTGCTGAGCTCTGCTCTCAGAAAGGGTTTGTTTCTTGATCTCCTACATTAATATTGCACAGTGTGCAGATTTCATTTTTTGTGGTTTCTCAGTTCTAAACTACATTTGATCTGTATACACATACATTTGAATGTAGTCTGGACTAAACTTTGTTAAACTATTTGGTAACATTCATTCATTCATTGTCTACCGCTTATCCGATCTCGGGTCACGGGGAGCCTGTGCCTATCTCAGGCGTCATTGGGCATCAAGGCAGGATACACCCTGGACGGAGTGCCAACCCATCGCAGGGCACACACACACTCTCATTCACTCACACAATCACACACTACGGACAATTTAGAGATGCCAATCAACCTACCATGCATGTCTTTGGACTGGGGGAGGAAACCCCAGAGGAGAAACATGCAAACGCCACACACACGGCGGAGGCGGGAATCGAACCCCCAACCCTGGAGGTGTGAGGCGAACGTGCTAACCACTAAGCCACCGTGCCCCCCCCTATTTGGTAACATTTATATTATAATCAACAGTAATAGGTTAGCATAAAATAGAATGTTTATTAACCCACCATTCATTCATTCATTCATTCTTTCATTCTTTAAACTCCTACGGAATTTTTCTGTTATACATCTTGAAGCATATTATTGCGTAACAATAATGAAGAGCACTTTCCCTCCAGGGTGTATCCTGCCTTGATGCCCAATGATGCCTGAGATAGGCACAGGCTCCCCGTGACCCGAGTATAGATCGGATAAGCGGTAGACAATGAATGAATAATGAAGAGCAGAAGGCAGCTAGCATCGCTGGTTTGATCCTGATCTGTCTATGTGGAGATTTTCGTGTTTTTACTGGGTCCACAACAGTTTCCTACTAACATCCAATTCAGGGTTTATTTCCTTCTCATGCCCTGTGTTCCAGTGATCAGCTCTCAATCAACCATGGGCCTGACCAGGAAAAACACTTATTTAGAATGAATGAATAATAATGAATTAAACTATATGTACAATCAAAGAAGCTACCTTAACACTATTGCATTCCAAACTTATAGGTTAAGCTTTTCACATCAAATGGTTAAGTTCATCCATTATACAAAGGTACACTATATGACCAAAAGTTTGAAGACACCAGACCACCTCAGCCATACATACCTTTTAAAACATTCAGTTCCAGAGTTAGTCCCTCCTTTGCTGTTATAATAAGCTTCACTCTTTTTAGAAGGCTTCCACTAGATTTTGTAGCATGGTTGTGGGGATTTGTGTTCATTCAGCCACAAGTGTGGAAGTGATGTCAGCCATTGATGTTGGGTGATGAGGCCTGGTATGTAGTTAGCATTCCAGTTCATCCCAAAGGTGTCCAGTAGGGCTCAGTGCAGGACACTATAACCGTGGCTAACCATGTCTTCATGCACAGGATCATTGCTATGCTGGAACAGGTTTGAGTTCTACATTGTACAGCATACAAAGACATTCCATACAATTGTGTGCTTCCTACTTCCGACTGTTTGAGGAAGAACCACGTATGGATGAGATGTCTGCATATCTTTGGCCATATTGTGGCTGACTGATGAGTAACTTTGTGGGTGTGAACAGTTATCATAACACATCTTTAGTAACTGTTAGTTGTTGAAAGCTCTGTTGTCTTTTTTTTTAACGACCTTAACACATTATATCCCGTCATATTACAATCTTAAAACATACTATTCAGTAACTAATATCTTATCTTTTTCAGTGTCACAGTAAAACAACAAGGAAAGTGTGTAGATTCATGAGTGCACTGTATATCTAAACAGATTCTGGGAGTTGAAGGGGTTAAAAAACTTTCCATTTCTAGTATCACTTCTCCAACCTTATTTGGAGACTCATCTCTCCTTTCAGTCCCTACATTTCCTTCCTCTCTCACTATATCTACAAATCTTTTACTAGCCCACTTATTTTATTTCTTCTGACACACCCGTGACCTTCTTAGTGGCATTTTAGTGACTTTCTTTCCTTTTTCTTTATATCCAGTGTATCCCTGGCTGGCCTAGCAATTCAGCCAATTCCAGTTCTAATTTATGGTACTGCTATAGCTATAGTATGAGCCAGACATTACATCATGCTTTTCAAGGATTTCACTCTGGAACCCACAGAGCTACAGTGTTTAACTGTGACGTTAATATACTGGATGTGACCACATTTTCAATATCTCAGGAAAAGGAATTAGATTAATCCAAATGACTTCATGCTGCTTGAGATTCTGGGGAAACCTCAGTCTCACATGAGTGCTTTTATCACACATGGATGCCCATCATGGCAGAGCCTGCCATCTGCTCAAACTACCAGCCATGCCACAGTGCCTCAACATGCTCTGAAGAGTACACAAAGCTCATGCCATGTGGCATGCAGCAACTGCCAAGTCAAATTCCTCGTAAGTAATATCTCGCTTGCACAACATGGACACTTATTTGGATCCTAATGTGTGCAAAGCAGATGCTAGCACGCTGATGTGGGACAGAGGAAATCGTCCACATACATATGGACTGAATCCCAGTTGTAAGATGTATCTCTGCAATAAGAATATTGCTTGTGCTTCTTTTACAAAACGTCCGAAACTGATGTTGGCGTAAAATTCTTTATACCACAATGCTGTTGAGTTCTGAAACCTGATTGGTCAGAAGTTGCTGAATTTTCAATGACAGCAGCTCACAGCTTTGATAGTAGAGTAGAGCTCATTCACAGGGACTTGTATGGCATTTTCACTACTGTTTGTAATTGTGGATATGGTAAAGTAACCAATAACACCACTACAAGCACAACCCACTGTAAGTACCATGCTTTATCACTTTATCAATATCAGATCATTTATAGTATATCATATCCACTCTTTATGCATATGACACTACGCTTAAATTGGTTTTCTATGAGGAGACATTTATTTAGCGTTTTTGGAAGGAGTCTCCAGTGTCAGCCCAGTCAGACATAATCTGAAAGGAACAAAATATAATGGAAAATAATCCACCTCAGGGTCACAGCTCCCCGCACTTTTAATTCATTGTGTTATGCTTTGCAAAAGACTAATAATTCCCACTTAGGGCTAAAACTGTTCTCATTTATTTCTTGTAGGCTTGAAGACAACATTTTCAGTTGTTTTTGTAGTCTAGAAGTTTTTCCTTAATCTTTGAAGCTTACTCCCATCTTAGAACTTCATTTATGCTTAATAGCGATAATACATTTCTTGTGAAACCAGGAAAGCTCTCAAGTGGGACAAAAAAGAAAGACATATAAACAGATTTTGGCACATTGGAGCACTTGGGAATAACAGAAGTGGTCACAAAGTGGCCAAGGTATTTAGCCCTGATACCCGACAATGAAAGAGGATTTCCTTGTTTACTGAAGTGAAATCATGGTGATTTTTTTTTTTTTTCCATTGTCTGTACCGCTTATCTGATCTATTCTCGGGTCACGTGGAGCCTGTGCCTATCTCAGGCGTCATCGGGCATCAAGGCAGGACACACCCCGGATGGAGTGCCAACCCATCACAGGGCGCACACACACGCTACGGACAATTTAAAGACTTCAATCAGCCTAGAAGCATATCTTTGGACTGTGGGAGGAAACCCACCAAGCACAGAGAACATACAAACTTTCCACATATGTGCTAACCACTAAGCCATGCCCCCCTCATGGTGATTTGACCCCTTGTGAAATTCTCTTTATCTGCACTGCAGGTTAAAAAACACTGGCTTTAAGCAACTTTCTTTCCCAATCATGAGGCTAATAATTTCTTTACACTTTTTTGAAAACCCATTAAACAAACATCAGGGGAAAAAACTAATGAGCGATGTAAAATACATTGAATTTATATGGTATGGCGTCCAGCTACTAGAGCTGCATACCTCCAGCTATATTCCTTCATTTACAACTAAACATTTGAGAGCCTAAAACTGGACACTAACAGTTGCATTGCAGCAATCACTATAGCTAAAATGAATCAGTTTTTATAAACTGACAACATGTAGAGATGAACAGAATCAAAAGAGCCAGTCTACAAAGAAAAATCACTTCTGACTCGCACTCAAGGATACACTTCACATCAATTATGGTAGTGATTGAATTTATGCCCATCAGGTATAAGAGTAGTGGCAAATCATGCCTTGATTCATTAAACGAATGCTAAAAAATAATAATAAATAAATAAAATATACCTAGCAGTGTTTCCTCATACATTCAGTCCTCTTCAGTAAGCGTTTTATCCTTGGCAGGGTCGTAGTGGAGCAGGAGTCTGTCCCAGCAACACTGCGTGTGAGGCGAGATTACATCTTGGATTGGATACAAGTCCATTGCTTGGCACCATTGCACACAGACTTTCATACAGTCTTTCACACCTACAGGCAATTGATCTTAGCCATTCCAATCTTCTGACATGTTTTTGGGAGGTGAGATGAAACCGGAGCACCTGAAAGAAACTCGCGTGGACACAGGGACAACATGCAAGCTGTGAGGCACCACTGTGCAGCTCAATAATCTTTCATCAAATGTAATTAGTGCAATTATTAAATTAAACAGTCTCCACTCTTTCATCAGCTGAATTAGAAAGTAAGTTGATGCATATTTATGAAGTGGCAGTAAGTACGATACATGACACGATTGTCTGAGGGCAGATCAAGATTCCTTAGTGTTGTGCTAGTAATAATACACATAATTTCAGCCTTTACCTCTGCACTACCTCTAAATGCCTAAACCTGGCACATATTACCTTTTTTTTTAAAGGTTATATTTATGAAAGTACTATGCATGCTTGAAATAAATGCACCTTTTCATCTTGTTAAGTAAAGTACTGAATATTCACAAGTTCTAAATACAGCCCAACACTTGTGCAGTGACAGTTGGTGTGTAGGTGGAGGTTTTCATGGGAAAACCCATGGAGGTCAGTATGTGTGCATGTCTCTCACATGCACAAATACACACACACACTTCATACCATATTAATATACTTGTCAGTCTGTTTGAAAGAGGAAATGCTTGCTTAGAATCAAGCAAAAGGACACCGCAAACAAGTGTGTTTGTGTGAAACCAATTGTCTCGGTGTTGTGTTTCAGTGTTGTCTCCAATCAATCAGAAAATTGCTAGCCATATTCCCACCAATGAACTCTGAGTACAGCTCACTCACATCCATCTTTCCTTTCCCCCTTTCCTCCTCATCTGCCCACAGCAAAGGAACAGGCAACGGGAATGATAAGACTACACAAACAAACCCATTTATTCTCATTTTCAGGCATTGATTGACCCTTTTACACAGCCGCTGGACCAAAGCGATATTTCATATTTCACTCTCTCCATCAGTATTTCTGCCTCCACTCTGCCTTTTAAGAGCCTTGAGTGAGGTAAAGTGGACATGATAATGCATCTGCAGTGGAGATGCTAAGTGTATGTAGGCCATAAGTGAGTTTGAACTTCAGCTATCTTGCACTAACTCAGCCCGGACATTCATACCAGCAGGATGTTTTCTCCGCGTCACTCTCTCTCACACACACACACCAGGGCTACTTATGAGGATTAAAAAATGTTTAGAGAAATGTGGAAAACCTCATCCGCTCACCATCTTTACATCATTCAGATCAGCAAAGTCTTAACTGGCTTGTGTGTATAGTGTATGCATTTATTTATTTTTGATTACGGTGCATAAACAAAGAGCAGTGCATAAATTAGTAGCAACCAAATAGGAGAAAATAGTACATGGGAAGCAGAACATACCATAAAAAGTTTTAATCCTGTTTGGTTGATTTATTGTGGACACTTTTTTAGCAGAGAATTAAACCGTGTGAACGTGTGCTGTAATTTGAATCGTCATATTGACTGCCAAGGCTTTGCCTCCACACCCAATTCAGCTGTTAGACAGAAGCAGCTGCTCCAAACTGCTGATGATATCTAATAATTGAAATGTGCTGAAAAAACTAAAAACACCACAAGCAGAGAGGACACAGGAATGTAGGGCATGGAGCAGCATGTAATGCTGAATGGTGAGGCATTAAAATCCAGCCCTTTTCTTTTTTTTAAACACACAAAAAAAATCCCAAAAAGTATTGAGAGAGCTCAATTTATTTTGGAACAGAAGACAGGACTTATAAGATGCCAGTCAACTTAAAAACAAACAATCAAAAGTAAAGGTGTTGGTTTTTTTTTATAGCTTTGTATTCAGGATCGAATATTTTAAGAAGTTAAAATGATTTCCACTCAAGGATATCACGGCGAGAGCGCAGGTGTCTCTTCGTAAAGAGGCTGAACGAGAAAAAAGGAAAACAGACCTAATATACATCAAACACACATATACTCACTCGCACACAGAGGCTGGGAAGGTACATTTGAAACATTTGTCACAAAAACAGAACGCGGAACATTTAGGGATGACGCTAAAAATATCTGCATCACATCCATCAGCACTGGCCAAATGCAACAGAAATATATGAAAGTCTATATAAAATATATACATACAATATATACATATACATAAACACACACATGTATATAAAAATCACACACGGTGTGATGAGACCTTATATACATTTGTGAGTGTATGTATCTGTATGTACATTATGTATACATTTTGTCAAAACTATGTATACGAGCTATTCAATTTTGTTTAGCAAGTGCTCACTTATACACCCGAGAGACCATGCGAAGATATATCCACCTTGACCTTCTGTAGTCATGTCATTTAAATTGATAATATATCAGCCAAGAGCTCCGGGAATGTGAATGAAATGCACGGATATATGTGTGCTGCACGTGGGTATCAAAAATTAAAACGACAAAGCTCCTTGGTCCACAGTTTTTAAACGTCAGTCGGAAACATGTTCTGTAGATGAGAGAGAGACAGAGACAGAGAGAGAGAGAGAGATCAGCGAGAAAGCTCATTAATTGCTGTGAGGGGAGTTGTGGCACTAACGGCATCCTTTTGTGTTGGTTTTTAATATAATATCTATAATGGTATATAATTACTGCAGCTGTTAATAGCAGACTAGGCTGATCTTAAAATAAAAAGATTTTACAACAGCCTCTCTTTTAATCTCTACACATATGCACCCATCCTGCCACCCACAACAAGTGAGAAAGTGAGAGAGACAGAGATCAGTGCTTCAGAGGACAGTTTAGAGAGGATTCCAGAAAACCTTCCATACATCATTCTTATACATGATGAGACATGCTGGCTTTTTTTATGGCTCTAATTTCTTTCTCTTTCCATCCCAGGGCTGAGGTGGAATGATCCAGTCAACATATTCTGCCCTTTCTCCTTCCCACTCTCTTTCTCTGTCCAACGTTGTCTCTCTCGTATGTCCTCTGTCATCAGCCATCTTTCTTCTACCACCCGAAAGATTCTAATTCGCTGGCTGTGCTTTTTCTCCACTCTTCTTCCCTCCTCCTACCCTCTTTTGTCCTTATGGAGCTGAAACTACGTTCTGAGCTTCAGTCTCCAGTGCCTCAAAGCTCTTCTCCTCCTGTGGTCTGCCGATCCAGGTTCCATAACCCAGCTGACTCAGAGCCTTGTAGAACTGCTCCTTGGCCTGCTGGAAAGAACAGGCGGCCATCTTGGCATGGGCGTAGGAGGTCAGCGCCAGCAGGTCAGTCCGTCCGGCCCGTCTGCACACGTCCCGGAAATGACGGAACAGGTTGGACTTGGAGACGCGGGAGACCTCTAGCTTCAGACTGTGCAGAGATACAAACAGATGAAAAGAAAAAATATATTTGAACAAAAGCTGAGAAAATGAGAGATTATTATTGTTCTTTTGGATATTCAACAGTTTTTAGAGTCTTCAGGACACACTGCACTAGCTGCTCTGTCTAAACAGATGCCTTTGTTACATCTGTACTTCTGCTCTATTGGCAGTTTGCCCGACACGACTAATTTCTATTGGCTGGACAACAGAGGAAATTATGTGGCTGGCTGATCTCTTACCTGTCCACTTTGCCCTTGGTGCCATCCAGTACCTCCACTTTGAGCTTATCTGGCAGGCTCCAGTTCACACTGGACTCTTTGGTCTTTCCTGTGTGACGTGTTGAGTCGTACACGCTCACTCTGCCGACCTACATGCACACAGACAGCGAGAGCATGCGTTTAACTGTCAAAATATTTACACAAATATATAAATTAAATTCACCTGCTGACCTTTTGTCATCAGTAGAAGACAGAAGATTGACACAAATGCTTTTCTGTGTGTGTGTGTGTGTGCACATACCTCTGGGTGGCAAAGTTTGAAATGAGAAGGCAAGCTTTTAATTAACTCGCTGCCATCTCTGGCCAATCGGCAGCACACAGCTCGAGTAAAATGACCGTGGTTGTACAGGTATCCTGGAAAAAAAAAAGTAAGAAATCCGTCAGATAATTTCCACAATTTGTTTAAGGAGGTTTTGAGTCTGTGTGCATATACCCAAGGTAATGGATTGAAGATACACAGGGTGCATGAAGTGGCTGAGCAGAGCCCCCTGCAGGCCCAGCACGTTCCAGCGCAGGATCTTGTCACTACAGCTCATGGTTCTGAGGCGCTCGCCGTGCTGAATGCCGTCCCAAGTGGGCACGATGGCACTCGACTCCACCGGGATGGTACCCTCACCTGGGACAAAGAAGAGAGAACACAACAGTATGGTATTGAGCTTTAAAAAAAAACCCCATAAAGGTTGCAAAGACAGAACATGAGTAATAAAAAGCCCTGCTATATTTATGCAGTAGGTAAAAATCATTTACTAAATAGTCAATATTCCAAAGCCAGATTAATGTGGGTGCGTTCCCACATAAAGCCACATCCCACATTATGACCCAATTCATTCTCCTGCTTACACTAAAAACCCATGCCACATATTTATGACCTGGGAAATAAACTAATAAGCCCTTAAGTGAGACTGATAGACAAGCATTCAGCTTCTGCAACTGAATTAGGGCTCATAAGTAATTGCGTTAGAGGCTATGCAATGCCACTTGCTTCCAAACAGTCATGAGAGGTGACCTGATAGTCTGTTCAGATGAGAGAAGGGCTCACCGTTTTCCACTTTGGTCCTGAGCTTGCCCTGTTTAGCATTCTCAAACACGGGCATGTGAGCCGAGCCGGTGACCTCCGCTAACTCGCTGCACGATTTATCAAAGAGTGCGCCGTCCCCACAAGGAGCAGTGCTGAAAGAGATAAAGAGGGACACTGTGTAATAATGCTGCAGGCTTTTACCGTACGTAAATGTGTAAATGTGACCCATTATCTCTTAATAAGAAAGGGCATGCTCCAGACTGTAGATGCTTGTTAGCACTGGTTCCTGTACTAATGCACATCATACCTGATGTACAGATGGAACGTGATATCATCTTTGATCTTGAGCAAACCATCCTCTGCAACCTGAAATATGTTGTCTTCTGCAGGACTATCCCAATGCTTCATCAACTCACTGTACAAAAAGCTATGCAAGGGAGAGAGTGGGATAGAAGAGGGAGAGAGAGAGAGAGAGAGAGAGAGAGAGAGAGAGAGAGAGAGAGAGAGAGAAAGAGAAAGAGAGAGAGTGAGAGAGAGATAAAAGGGAAAAGAGATGGGTGGCTGCCAGAGCTGAGGGCAGACAGGCTATAGAGTCTCAGACAACTTAGAGCTAGAGCTGCAGCACATATAAATTTACTTCTCTTGTTAATATATTTATGAGAATGAAATAAGACTCCATCAAGGCTAATATTGAAATGGACAAAATGCATCTTGGAAGAGTGCCGATGTAAAATGATACCGGATGAAGCCTCTTCTGGAAATGATTTCAGCATGGCAGTCGTTAACGGTATCACCTTTAAGACTCAGTTCCTCTCCTTTAACGCATCGATTTCCTACGGTGGAGTAGAGCAGTAATAAAATCAGCAGAATGTGTGTTAAAGTTTGAGCTCTTAACAGTCAACTGTTGTTCCATTAACTATTGATAAGCACGCCACTGTCTTCAGCAATTAGTCAATCTAAATGATGATAAACTTAGATGTAAATGAACAGTTTATAGTTGAAAAGATCAACACAAGAGGGCACCATGTATTCAGTTTGGAGAAAAAGTGGTGGCAACAAGCACAATTCCAAACTTGAGGACTCCAGAGCTCAAGGACTGCATGAATTTTTGATGTTAAGACATACAGGCAGAGGGAAACTGGATAACTCTACAGTGTCCCTTCAGGCATGGCAGACGAAGCTCACTAGGACTGCTGTATTATCTGTGAATGCTTTTGCTAATGGACTACAATTCGGACAAAATTTTTTTTTTTTTATTTACGGCCATAACTCTTTTTTGTTTTTGTATGTGTAAAGATATGCTCTGGAAATGGTTTTATTACAAACATATTATGTGAGCATGAGCCTCAGTCTAGAGGCAGGATGTAAGCTGTCTGTCAGCTAACCAAATGAAGTGCTCGTGTATGTGATGCATACCTGTCCCAAGGCTGACGACCGTGCCCAGACTGTCAGCACCTCTCTTCATGATGATCGTGGCAAGGATTTTCCTACCCAAAAGGCTGTGCTGAATCCGTGTAGTAAGTGCATTGAAACGCTGGTGACTCAACATGGCAAACTGATCGTGCACCGTGCTACCCGACACCGGCAACTGCACCACGTACACACAAATACGTTAGAGTGTGATAAAAGCTACAGTAAACTACATTTCAAAGGGCTTGTGAGTGAGACGGATACCTCTGCTGTGAGCTCCCCGGTGCGTGCTGCCTTTTCCGCCTCTCCGATCAACACTCGGAGAGCTGCATCGGCTGCCTCCTGCTTGCCCTGTTTTTTAGTGCTGGCACACACTGCAGGAAACCAGCGACCGCCCAGCTTTGCCTGATATGTAAAGCTATGAAACAGAGACAGGGACAATGCATTTAAAACCCAACAGTTAGATTGAGGGAAATTCATGGAGTATAAATGTGAACATGGGTCCAGTGCTCTGAAAAGTTATTTTTCTTACAGACACAAGTATATAAATATTCAACACGATGCTGTGCTGTGTATTTATAAAAAATATTAAGAGGAAATTAGCACACATGCCGTATTTTATATTATATATCATTTAAAAATAGACAAATTTGCAGAAAGATGATTCAGAAGCTGAATTCCTACAAAGTGCATTTGAGGCATGGTACATGTTGCTTATAAGGTAGCAAATGAAGGTCGGTACAAGTCCAAAGTGCTTAATAAACTACTAGCAGAGTGTGATAGTGAGCAGGCCTCCTGTATATACGTATGTATGTGTACCGTGGCTCGTGTTGGAGTCCTGACTGGCCCACTAGACGGATCTCAGCCGCAAAGCCTCGTGAGCGTGCGTACTCCAGCAGACCTGACACAGCGTTGTTGTTTAGGTGGTTGATCAGGTCGCCTACTCCGGCCTCATGAGCTGCCTGGAGCTCAGCTGCTGTCAGCGGGGGCAGTGATGGGCACGGGGGCATTGCTGGGGACAAATCGCCCTCTCCAAGTGGACAAAACGTGTGCTGAGGCTGGCATGAACAGAGTAGAGTGAGACACTCAGCAGGTGTAAATGAACATGTTTATCTACTACTGTGAAAATTGTACAGACTAAAATCCTTCAGGATTTGCATATCCATTTTTCTATGTTTTTCGCCATTCTACACTTGTTTTTCACCACTTTTTGTTTGTCCCATACTTGTCCAATATTTTTTTTTTTTTTTTTTTACTGTTTTTTTTTTCCAGTTTGAAATGCCAGTCCCTTCCTCACATATGGAATTAAGCTAAATTTAAACTGTTAGGCAATCTGATCAAATTTTAATGCATTCCTGCTCTTCAAATTTACAAAAACATCCACACATTATAGCCATCATAACTGAATTATACACCTATTTAGTTGACTTCATAACTCTCATCTCATCTCCTCCAGCTCAAGCACTTCCATATAAAGAACTGTCAGACATTGCTCTTTATACCTTGTTGAGCTGCAGTTGTCCTTCTGCCTGAAGAGCTTTTACAGCTTCCTCTGCTGCCAGTTGCCTTGCTGCCTTCTTACTCGGTGCTGACGCCTCCGGGAAAAGACTGTCCCCAATCTTTACTTGGAACATGAAGCTAACGCAAAAGGTAGGGATGTGAAAGAGTGATAGAGGAGACAAACATTTAAAATAACTTCCTCAAAACTTTCATTAATGGTGATCATTGTGGTTCTTCAAGTCAAACTAGCTATTTAATGTCAGTTAGCCTTATCTACAGTAATCCTTTAATCTGCTCATTAACATAGATTTTTAATAAGAAAATAATAGTAGACAGAGAAAAAAAAAAGAATTTTACAAGAAAAACCCTAGGGTACGGTAGCTAAATTGTTTTTAGATCTGTGCCAAGATAACAGTGAAGCAAATGTTTTTGTTGCTGTTGTAAAATTCCCTTTTTCCTATGAGCCTACTAGGATACTCCTGTTGAAATGTTCCAAGAATTTCCCCTTCAGTGAACTGGCCTTTCTGCCAGATGAATTGAGACTGCTTTCAGTCTGACTTCTGCATTAACCGAAAAAGCAGACAAGTGTAGTCTTCAAGTGATTCATGTATTGCCATATCAAAAACAAAATCCTATAACTAAGCCATAGAAGCTAGGTGGAGGAGAAGCATCTGCTTACTGTCAGCATGACAATATCTGTAAGTATGTGTAACATCGCAACTGGCATCAGACCACCAGAGGGAGCCCTCGCCCGAATTCTAGCACCACCAGAGAAGGAACGCTTACAGGTTTCTCGGACATTTAAGCAGCGCGCACGCTACCCTTAGACGCTATGTATCGTTCCTGTGAGACGTACCGAGCCGTTTGCCTTACTTTCTTGCATTGTGGATTATTGTGTATGACCCTTACCTTGTTTATTGGATTACTACGAGTTCGGTTTTGTGATTTCGGTTTTGTTTGCCTTTCCATTGCTATTCCAGTTTTGACTTATTTCCGCGCACCCCTGTTTCTGATTTATCTGCCTGCCGATTTGGTTTGTGTTAATAAACTCTGCTCATGGATCCTAGGTCATCCACCTCCAGCATTCCCTTACGGTATGTGAATACACATTTGCTAGACCTGTTAACATGACAGCTGCAAGTGATGACTGTTTTATACCGTATAATACATTACTACACTACAATCTTACATTATTTCTAGTTGCCTGTTCTGCTACAAATATGAACTGCACCCAAGTTTACTATGGTCATCAGAACAGGAGCAAGGAAGTGTCGTCACACAGACAAACATGGCTTTGAGGATAGATGTGTCACATTTTTATTCAAAAGGATCTCTCCCACCTTGTGGATAAGGTGCGTGACTTTATGACTGTGAGGCAAAGATTGACACCAAGGTGTGGCTGCTACTTAGTGGCCTGTCCATATTGGTTTTTAACCAACCAAAAGATACCACAGTCCATGCCTGGGCTCATGAACTCAAAGGTCAAAGTTCACCTAAATAAAATCACTGCTACCAGAACATGTGCTCCTTCCACATCCTGCCTACAAAAACGGTAAATGGCTAAACTGTAGGAATGTCAGCTCTGCACTTTGGGAAAAATTAACATGAAATATTAGAAAATTCGTACCGTGGGTCATGCGCCGGACCCTCCTGCCCAGTATTGATGAACTCAATGGCATGGCCACTACGTTGGCTGTGCTCCATTAGAACAGAAACGGGATTCTTGCCACCTGGAAGGGAGCGAGCCAAAGCTTTTGGATGCTCCTCCAAACTCTCCTTAAGAATAGAGTCAGCAAAGACGTACAATGCCAAGAGGGGGAAAAAAACAGACAAAACAGTCAACACAAAAAAAATACTTAAATTACACAAAAAAATTTACACAAAAAAACACTTCATTCTAAGATATCAATAAGGACAGATCAGATAGAGAAAACTCACAAAAGAATCCTCAGCACAATCATTTAGTTCTGCTAATGGCACTGCAGGCTGCTCTGCTTCATCTTCCATGCTAGAAGCTCCCTCCATCTCTCTGTGGAGAGCCCGAAGAGTCTCTGCAGCTGCAACCTTCTTTGCCACTTTCTTGCTTGAAGCTTCAGCTGGTGGGAACCTACGCCCATCGAGCATCACTTGCATTCGAAACCTAGGGAAAACGTCCATTAGAGGTGGAAAAAACCCATCATCACTACACTTATTTACACTGAAGCATTTACTGCTATGAACACTCATTGGAATAGACAACAACAAGAACAAAAAACTTTCCGTGCTAGCTAACCTGGGGTTATGCGATGGTCCTGACTGTTCAAGCAGCAGAAATTCACAGCTGTAGCCAAGGTACTGTGCGTACTCCATCAAGCCACTGACCGGGTTCTTGCTGAGTGCCAGTCTTAGCTTCTGCAACCTGATGGTCTCTGTATTCTGGGCTGGAGGAAGAGGTGCTGCCAGGGACACAGCCACCTCTGATCGGATTGTGTTCAGGAATTCTGGAATATCATCTGATGCCCACTCTGAGTGTCCCCCATTCTTGTCATCTGCCTGGTAGTATGACGCATCATGTGATGAGTAGGGGACAGATGTAAGACCATTGTCATCTGAGGGGATTTTTTCAAGAGCAGGGATGGAGTCCATATCTGAATGTGAATGCTTCTCAAGCATTCCGTTCCCAAACATTCTGTCCTTGCCGTCATGTGTCTGACTTGTTGGGAGGTTCTCCCACGTCATCACTTCTTCCGACAGCCCAGATCTACACTCCATCTTTGGGGTTGATTGTGCATCTTTCACTGGGCCTGGTGTTCGACAAAGCTCTGACTCGTCATGTCTTATAGAGGCAGAAACAGCTGCTTTCCGCTGTCTGTCCATCTTCTCACGCCGGTGAGCAGTCAGCTCCCAAGCAGGGGGCGTAACTTTCGAGTTGCGACTGAGGTCGCCATGCTTTTCCATGGCATACAGTGTAGGATTAACCTGCTTGGCATTTCGCAAGCCCAGGTTTTTGGCAATCATCAATGCATTGGCTTGGCCAGTCTCGTGGAGGTAACACAGGATCTGCTCCTTGGTGTCTTTTGCTTCCATTGTTGTGAAAAGACCAGATTCCTTTTCAGAGTATTGATTAGAGTCTAGAGCTTCAGAGGAACTTTCTTTTTCAGAGTCTTCAGATTCTTCACTGGAGTCACTACTGGCCTCTGCAGTGTTTGATGTTGCACTGGTCAAGATGCTGTCTGGTTTTACTACCTCTCTAATAGCCTGGTTTTGTTTTCTAAATGTATCCTGAGCAAACCCTTTATCAGTTTTTGCTCTAAACTGGGTTCCCTGGGAGGATTCAGTGTCACCTTCTTTCCAGAGTCTCCAGAGAGGAGTCGCCGCTTCTAACTTCACTGCCTGGTTTAATTTGGATAAAGCATATAGAGCTTGGTTAACAATCTTCTTAGGCAATCGAAGTCTTTTAGCCAAGAGCCTGGCCTGGATGGTTTCACCCTGCTGCAATGAGGCCAAAGAACTGAGGACCTGCTTTTGGATTTCTGCAGTCAGCTGCAAGGAATTTCTACCTGAGTGAAGTGAACGAGAAGCCTTACTCCCAGAATTACCGGAGCTCTCTAGTGACAAAGCATGAAAATCTGAAGAGAGTGAGGCAGTGCTACAGTCCACCCAGCTGTCACACTGACTATTCTGGCTTCTTAAGTGCTGTTGTTCCCAGCCAGTCTTAGGTCCAGGATAGTACCTTGTGTTAAACCCTTTCTCCCAGCTTGGCCTGCCTCGATTATAACCCCCTCTTCTCACATACCTGCTTTGGGAATTATAATATTCTGCCTGACACTGAGGAGAACTGCCGCGGTGCTCGAACTGGGGTGGCACAAACTTGGGCGCCTCAGCAATCTGCCCCGTAAGGAACAGGATTTGCCGCTGGCGAAAATTTGCTGCTTCGTCACTACAAGCTCCGCTATTTGATGATGTCTTCTGAGCTTGCACTTGGGAAGGTCCAGGGAACCGAGATATAAAAGGATTTGGAAGCAGAGAAGGACCACCTGGTGAAGCACCAGGAAGGCCAATGGATGAGTAAGGGGGGGGATACTGGAGCCTGCCCAAGTTAGGGTTGGGGCTTGGGATTCTGGGGTGAGCTGGGAATGATTGGGATCCTTGGCTGGATTTGCCCTGGTGGGATGGGAGGGAGAATCGCTGGTACTCTTTGGAGTGCCCTCCTCTACCTCTGCTCATAGCGCAGGGGTGGAGGACAAAGGAGCTCACTGCCTGCTGGCTTTGGGTGAATGTCAACACAGTGAGCAAGACAGCATCAAAATATTGATGTGTACTATCTGGGCAAGTTTGCAGCACAGCTTCACCTGGTAAGACAGAAAACAGGTAAATGTGAACACAACTTAAACACAGTTATACCACATTGAGTTTCCAAACTGTCATGAGGCCTGCATTATTTTTGCATAACTGGCTCGGACACTAGCCCTGGCAGTTTTAATATTAATGCGCTTGTTCTAATACATTATTCTTTCTATAGTATTGGCTCTTACACAGGGACACAATCTAATCTACTATAATAAGCAACTGATTTACGCACAGTGCCATTTATTAATAGTCATTAGTAAACGAAACACTGTAATCAATGGAAAATTGCTGTTGTATAAGCAGAATAACAAACTCTCGACTGCATGGTTGTAGTAAAATAACAACACCATATGAAACCACCCTGGTGAGTATTATTTTGTATAACCTGAAGGTTTGTCATGTTTGAATCCTTATTTTGTGCATGTAAACATGAGAGTAATTCGACTGCACATTTCTATTCAAATCTCTACTAACTACTGTAATTCAATAACATGCTAAAAGGTCCTTGGATTAATTATTCATATTTTTTTTCTCGCTCTTAGCATGTATTACACTGATTCTCCCGGGGATGGAAAAATGAGCCAGTCTGTCAAAGAGAAGCAGGGACGGGGGAAAGACAAGAGCTCACGCAAGGACACCCTGTCCCACTGTAAAACCAAATGGGATGAGCAATGAGAGAACCGGGAATATAAAGAAACAGAGCACAGTTTTGTGGATAGGCTCCCGTAAGTCACTTCTACCTTCAGGATAGTAAGGAAATATTTCCAAAGGTGTTTTTAAAAATAAATAAATAAATAAAATAATAAAATTTTAATTATTTAATTTGATTGATTTCTTTTATTCTTATTTAATTCGTTACAAATTAATTAATTACTTTTAATAATAAAATTTATTAATGAATTTACTTTTTAAAAGGTATGGGTGGTACAATATTAAATATCATGATAATACTATATACTATATTAATAATTAATAATAATAATAATAATAATAATAATAAATAATTGGTGTCAGCATTATATAAAATATAAAAATAATAAAAACATAAAATAAATCGAGAATATATATATATATTTTTTATTATTGATTAATATAATAATTATTTTTTTCACACTTTTTTTAAAAAATTTTTTTATTATTATTGTTAAACACTACCGGCAGCCTGTAAGCAAACCTATACGTAGAACCGTGATATTTTTCAAGCGAATGAGATAAAAATAAATAACGCATTTTTTTTAACCATAATAAAGACATGAGTCATGAAAATCCTCTTTACCTGTTGATGAAAACAAGTCTTAATAGTAACTTGCGGTGAGAAACTACATAAAGAGGTCTAGGAGAGCCTGCTTTAACAGAGACACACAGAAATGAACGCTAGCACAAACGTACCGGAAATGCAGGAGTTTCAAAAATGGGGGAAAATTTCACACAAACGTTGCCGCCTCCTTCACCGTGCTAAAAACCAGCACAAATAAAAACTCGGCACAAAACGTGCTGAAGTAGTCGGACTAGGAGATAAAACAAAACTAAAACGCCAGCTAGTTTAATCCAAACGGCGGCTAATCAGTGAAGAAAACGCGTATTTGTTCAAAGAAACAAGAGCAGACTAGCCTAGAGTCTTAACTACAGCACAAAAATGTCTAGCTCCATCAAGGCACGTTTAAAGCAGACGACGTTTTGGGAACAAAATAATAATAATAAATAAAAAAAAGTTGTGCTATTCTTGAGTAACGACACCACGCAGCTGCTGTAATGTGGAAGAAAACGGCACCTATGGGTTTCACTTTCCATTCTTCTGAACTGGCTCATAGGTTTAACACACACACACACACACACACACACACACACACACACACACACACACCAGCCACAAGGTGGCACCACAGTGTGGGTTTTGTGAACGTGTGATCAGCTTGATAACAAAAATGTGACAGTTTGTTAATTATGTGTCACATGTGATGCAGAAACAAATTATGCGGCATTACATGTGTTTTCCTTACAAGTGCAGACTGTCAGACGGAGTTAAAAAGATGATAGAGTTACAGAT
Source organism: Hemibagrus guttatus (assembly GCA_033459395.1). NCBI lineage: Eukaryota > Metazoa > Chordata > Actinopteri > Siluriformes > Bagridae > Hemibagrus > Hemibagrus guttatus. The sequence goes on along the minus strand of JAUCMX010000003.1, from coordinate 26,878,955 downwards.
GGCTTGTGTTGAGCGTTGCTGTTAATAAATATTTTATTAAAGGCTTGTTGCATTGTCAGTTACAGCATGATTACCAGCACAAATGGCTACACACAAGCCGAGACATAAAGTCATCTGATGAGGAGAGGTGAGCTGGCACGACTGTAATGTTGTTTTGGGTGGCTGAACAATTCTGGTTCATTTACAGATTTCTCACGTAACATCATGTGTATGTCTGCTTCTATTTATCAAGTTTACCCACATCACCAGCGAGCACTGTAATGCTTTTACTGAAATCTAAAGGAGCTACACTGTAACATCACATTAACATAAATAAATAAAGTCGTACTAGTCTGTGTGATGTAGCTTTGATTACAGCTTGGGAATTATTAAGCAATAGGATGTTTATTGTGCGCCTGCAAAGGAACGCACACTCACAATCACCCGTTTAAACATGTATGTATTGATTCATAATGCAGATGTCGAAGACGTTATATATTTCTGTCATTTCTGACTTCAAAAAATAAAAGACAACACCTTTATGAGGTTTACATCGACCGTGGTTCATCCTTAAGAGCAATGCAAGTGTATCTATTCGCTCTCCACCTTTCGCTAGACTGTAACAGGTGTTACAACTGTGCTACAGGTTGCACCTATGCTTTCTCACAATCTGGCAAAGACAAGTAACATGCATGCGCCCTGAAATCTGACAGCAGTTAGTGCACAGATAAGTGTACACATTTGCACAGATTTCATGCACAGTTTTTGAAAATGTCAGGGGGAGAAAATACGTCCCATTTCAAGCTTACCTGGAACAAACTGTGTTTCTTCAGCGTGATCTTCGGCAAGAGTGGACAAATGCTCCTGCTTTTCCCCCCAGACAAGCACAAAGTGATGCACATGTAGACGGATGTAATGACAAGACAGCTGCATGCATGCTTTTAGAGATTGCAAGAGCGTTACAATTGTGCCACACAGTTCTCCTTGTGGATCATAAGACGTGGTAGTACAGTTTATAAATACTTTAGGCCGCAATCTATTTAATTTCATGCTGGATTTTTGTGCCCTCTGGTTGGAGTCATATTTCACGTCTCTACAAGTGTCACCAAAATCCGTCTAATAAAGCATCTTTGGTATCGCGAGCCGCCTGCCTGAAACAAAACTCCGCCACCTGCGACTCTCTCGAATGCATAAAAGATGAAGACACGGCCGCTATGAGGGACATGGCGGGGGGAAGTGATGCTTTTCCGATGCCAGAAACGGCGTTAACTCACTCACTTATGGCTCCTTAACAGTCTGGACAATGGCAGGCTTACTGAAGGTAGTGTTTCTCAAGTCCTGCTCCTGCATATTTTGTGGTTCTCCCTGCTCCTAGCTCATCAACTAATTAACAGCCCTGAAGTAGGTGGAAGTGGATTGGAGTTAGAAGAGAAAAAAAAACAACTACAAAACAACACTACATAGTATAAATAGCATGGATTTGACCGAAGCGTACTACAACACTACATAGTATAAATAGTATAGAGTTTATTGAAGCACGCTACATTGTATGAACAATATGGAGTTCGCTAAAGCTGAACTGTATATTAACTGTATATTGTAGCATAGATAGCTAGAATCTTAAAAAAAGTACACAACACTAGAGTGTTTAACTACATGGAGTTTAATGAAGTTACATCCTCTACAGCATACTACGGCACTATGTAGTAGAAATAAGTTGAATTTTACTGAAGCAAACTACAACACTACAGAGTATAAACAGTATGGAGTTTACTGAAGCATACTTCAATAACACAGAGTATAAATAGTAGGGAGTTTTTGGAAGCACACTACATAGTATAAATAGTATGGAGTTTACTACTAAAAAGCATACTACTGTATGTTGTAGCATACACCAATCAGGCATAACATTATGAGCAGTGACAGGTGAAGTGAATAACACTGATGATCTCCTCATCATGGCACCTGTTAGTGGGTGGGATATATTAGGCAGCAAGTGAACATTTTGTCCTCAAAGTTGATGTGTTAGAAGCAGGAAAAATTGTCAAGCGTAAGGATTTGAGCGAGTTTGACAAGGACCAAATTGTGATGGCTAGACGACTGGATCAGAGCATCTCCAAAACTGCAGCTCCTGTGGGGTGTTCGCGGTCTGCAGTGGTCAGTATCTATGAAAAGTATCCTTTAAGTCCTGTAAGTTGGCCCATGGAGGACCCACCTCGCAATTTACAGGACTTAAAGGATCTGCTGCTAACATCTTGGTGCCAGATACCACAGCACACCTTCAGGGATCTAGTGGAGCCCATGCCTCAATGGGTCAGGGCTGTTTTGGCAGCAAAAGGGGGACCAACACAATATGAGGCAGGTGGTAATAATGTTATGCCTGATCGGTGCAGATAGGCATAGATACATAGAAGCTTAAAGTAGCACAATACAACATTACAGAGTATAAACTGCATGGAGTTTGCTGAACTGACATCCTATACAGCATACTACAACACTTCATAGTATTAACAACATGGAGTTTACTGAAGCAAACAACTCTACAATGCAGTATAGATAACATAACGCTGAGGGAAGAATACTACAGCACTACATAGTGTTAATAGCACACTATTACACTAAATAATATAATAATAACAAAATTTACTGACACGTCTTACCACACTGCACTGTATAAGCAGAGCAGTGTTCACCATATTGTACTTCCCACACAGCATACTTCCACCTACCAAGTATGAGTAATATAAGATATAACATGGGGTGCAGAAAGCACAGTAAAACTTCCCTTTCGTGCACAGTATAAGCTTCATTTGCTTTAGGATGCTCCACTTCACTCCATGCTGCAGTTCATGTACCACGATTCTGACATTTACATTTCTGGCATTTGGCAGACGCCCTCATCCAGAGTGACTTACAAGTGATCTCATTTTTTATACAACTGATCAACTGAGAGTTAAGGGCCTTGCACAGGGGCCAAGCAGTAGCAGCTTGGTGGACCTGGGATTCAAATTCACAACCTTCTGATCAGTGATCCAACACCTTCACCACTAAGCCAATGACATTCATATCACTGTGATATGCTTGCTTAGCACACTGTCTGATTATACACATTTAGTCTGCCAAGAGCTTATTTGAGTGAGAGTTATCCAATTACACAAGTTAGGAAATTAAGCTTGGCATATGTCTCCCCAGAAGAGTCTAGATCGTTTCTTCAATAGAGAGAAGATGGTTAGAGGGAATTCCTGTAAATTATACCAAAACAAGCGGTTACTGTCTTATTTCACCAGCATGATATGTGAGTAGGAAAGTGCCAAGTAGAATCCCATGAAATTTCACTGTCTGTCTTTTTTTGACACAATGCAATCCAAGCGTACGTAGGCGAGATGTATTTTTGCCCACACATTAAGGTCTTACTAAAGCAAATTATTTGTTTCCATACATCTGTATTTTTGGCTGTTATTTGCTTTTAATTGACATGTTTATTTGAGAAGTCAGTAAGAAGGTCAGACACGGCACTAGGACACTCACACAGTAATAGTGAGCTCTTTGACTGCTGTGATGTTCAGCTTCACGGTTGTCCAGATACAATGTCAACAGCACTACATCTCACATGCAAATCAAATCACTGCAACCAAATTGTATTAAGTGTAGTACTGTGCACAGTCCTACACACGCTGAACCGATATGCATTGGTCTAATCTATGAAATGACCATTTTACAGTGGATTAAACTTCTCCTGGCAAAATTTATCACGTGACTTTGAATATAAATCTCTTGAAAATTCTACAGTAAAATGAAATGAGATGAGCATATAGTCCAGCATATTGATTTAAAATGTAAACACACACACACTTTATAATAAGGATGTGTTGGAGGCTGGCTTTCTCTTTGTTTTGATCGTTCAGCACAGCTACCGTAAAGCGTCTAAAAGCTGCGCCCCCGGATTTGACATGCGCCTTGATTTACCGTGGTTTATATATATATAAATATATAAATATATATGTATATATAAAGCACGCCTACCTTATGCAGTTTCCAACCTGCAATCATTAAACATCACCTGTGATTTAAAGCTACAAATCAAACGCCTGGTACTAATGTCACCATGCTGACCGATGTGCAGGCTGCTAAGCAGGTTTTTTTTTTTTGTGCTCTGCGTCCCGTTTAGCCTCTAGCGCGCCACTGCAGCATCCTTGTTTTTTGGGGTTTTTTTTTTTTTCCATTACTGAAGTCTCATTATTTCACTCGTTTTCACTCGGCACGCACCATAACTAACGCGACATGACGTGAGCCCGAAAATCCGGCAAAAGCATTGAAAAACCTTTAGCGCACTTACCGACCTCAAACTGCGAACAAGCTGGAAGCCACTCGCAAGTACACTACACGACAGGACAGGACAGCAGAGGTGCGTCATGTTTGTGCGACAGATCGTCCGACGCGCTCTAATGACGCCATCGAGTCGGAAAAGAATGCCTTTGCAATATTTGTGGAGCAGACATTTATTTGTATTTCGGTCAAAGCATGTATATAATATAATGAACATCTTGTCAGAGCTTCTAAACACACAAGCTAACCTAAACCTCATACAAATACTGATATCACATGGTACAATGGATGCAAATCTTTGAACTAAAATGTTCACAAACGCAGCACTTATAATACCGTAAACCTCAGTCGTCTCAGTAAATGAACAAAATGTATTGACAAGTATTATTCTGATTATCTACTCTTGTGATTAACTACTCTTAGGTTTCAAGTCCTATTTGTTCGTTAATTGTTAACAGCCTGATACAGTTCTCGAGGTTAGGGTCAGTGACATGTGGCCTGAAGAAAGCAATACTACTGTAACTAATCCCCTTCACTATTTATAAGGCTGGTCGCAACAACATTGCTTTTTTTTCCCCCTGAGTTGACGCCTCTTTTCTTACATTTAATCCCTGCTGTGATACACGATAAGAGCTGTTTCTACCTCCTCTTTTCATCCACACACTCACAGGGTGGTGATGAAGGAAGATGTTTGTGTTATATTTCCTTCCATGCATGTTGTGGTCCCTGTAAATACAGGCAGGGATTATGAATGGTATTGGACAGTTTGGAGAAATCCTCTAATTTTGCCTTCTTGCATCACAACTCACAATCTGCAAGTCAAAGAAAGACAACACCCCAAATTTTTCTCATTAAATTTATTTATTTAAAAGAATATGTTACAATTTATTTATAATGCGATATGACCAAGTTGCAACAAACATTTTCAGGTTATTTCATTGGCTCATTTTTAAAACGTGATCCATTTTGATTCTTTTTTGCCGAAAGTGGCCCCACGTGATTTGCTTCCATTCCCCTCTGTCATTACAGGTGGTTCTGTGACTATTATCTATGCACCTTTTTGGAAAAACTTATGCTACTGAAAATACTGTAAGCAGAGAATTCCTGTTTGATACCTTATTACAATAAATTAATGAGGTGATCCATCCAGGGCAAACAGAGCAAATGCAAGTAACATGGGTGAACAAAAGGTGGGGAAAATCTGAAAAGTAAAAAAGTTTGTGGCTCTTGGTGTTCTGCATCATACATTTCAGGCAACTCTGACGTATACAGTGGCCTTTGTAATTGCTGCATTCAGTGAAGGGGTTAGCAAACTTTGTGGTCCTCAGGATGTTTACGGATTACTGAACAGTTTACAGATAGGTGACATATGAAAAGAGAAACTGTGCGGCATTTACTTATTTTGCTGGCATGGTTTGTTTGTGCTCAGTTGCTCCCTTAGAGATAAAGCTTTTTGCAAATGAATACGAAATTCTTCTGACTGGTCGTCTTGATCCTTCCCTGGACTGTCCCTATCCTGATGGGAGGAGTCTATTAGGATGACTCCACCCATGTCTACAGGAGTATGAAAGTATATATGATGTAAATCATATGCTATGGCCTTTGCAGATGACAACTCTATTCATCATCTATGGGAGATTTCTGAGCAATACGGACTAAAAACTTTCGGCTGCTCCCTGTTCGGGGTCGCCACAGCGGACCAACTGGTCCGCACAACAACTTGGCAAATGTTTTACGCCGGATGCCCTTCCTGACACAACCCTCCCATTTTTCCGGGCTTGGGACCAGCACTGCATCCAGTGGCTGGGGTTGAGGCATTGGCTGGAATCGAACCCGGGCCTTCCGCATGATAGGCGAGTAACCTACCACTGAGCCACCAATGCCTCTTTTCTGAGCAATACGGACTATATTTTGAAAAATGGTGCTCGTCTGTGTGTGAAATGTCTGTGCCAAGACATAATTTAAGCTGTTTTGGAAACCTGTAGCGGCATCAATGACACATTATGTTGATTTTTCATCCGTCACCCATCTGTAAGTATTAATGAATATTAGTAAAACACAAGGGTTAAGCTGGATTTAGAACTGAAATCTGGCAGATCTCTAGGAGCATAGAGATAGAGAGACAGAGTGAGTGTGAGAGAGACACTGCATCTGTAATGCATGGCATTTAAATAAAGCGTTAGGAGTCAAACATGGCCGAAATACTCCAAATGTGACATTTAAAAGGGGAAAAATATCATTCAGCAAGTTCACATGCACAATCGATACCTCAAAAATTTTTTGCACTGAAATGTCATCTCGCTCATCATCACACAACCACACGTACAATACTAGAAGTGCAAAAACAGCTTTTATGCGCCTGTGCAAACCAGAATGGCAGCAATGGGTAGAAGCGACAGAATGACAAACCATAAAACAGGCCTGCATGCTTTACCTTGCAACCAAACAAACAAAAAAAAGAGAACAGCACAAAAACAAGCCCAAAGAAAGCCTCCTCCTAATGAACTGAAATGCAGCAGAAACAGTCTGCTAGGAATCTCTGGTTTGTGAATGATTTGGACAGCTTAATCTAGTGTGAACAAACAGTCAGGCTTCATGGGATTTCTAGTGTTTAAAAGAAACAATTAAATGACAAGTCAAAAACATAATAGGCTACTGAATGTTCAACACAAAATAAAAAAAAAAATCTAAAACATACCTTATGCATAACACACACACGCTATATATATAATATATACATATATATACACATATACACATATATATATATATATATATATATATATATATATAAAAAAAAAAAAAAGCCATGAAATCAAGACTTAATAAAGCTGCAATATATAAGTTGACATATAATATTTTAACAGCTTCTAATAAGAATAAGAACAGCAGATAGCCAGCTATTTCCATCACCAAGTCTTGAGTTAGATCGTGCATCGGCTCATAACTATTGTAATTATACTTGTGTTTGTGTGTTGGGGGGAAATAGTGCACAGCACAACTATTATAACTAATCTCTCTAATAAAAGTTAGTTTATTTAATAATTTATTTAATTTTGTGTTTTATTTATTTATTTAAGAAACACAAACGTCATCTTTAGCTCTTCTTACCGCAAGTCAGACAAGAACAGTTTGCTCTGTATGTATACACTCAGACCCTGACGTGTTAAAAAATTACAGGCTACTAGTTCCATTCAGACACAAAAGTTTTTCTGTGATGATTAATAAATTATTTATAGTCTAACAGTCATATAGACACCAGTAAAAGAAAGAGAAACATGCCTAGGCATTTACTCTATGAATATTAAAGAGCTATAAATGTTTTCAATTCGACTCATGACCGATCTTCCCGGTGAAGCAGTGCTGCATGGCCTGTGTTTGCACATCATAATGCTTGATGGTCGTTTTAACACAGATTTCCGTGACTTTCAGCTACGTATGCCTTAAAAGAAGGACAAGCCTCGGTTAAAAAAAACTGTTCTAAGTTCAGGCTCACATTAAATCCATCTTGCTGACCTGCCTAAAAGCATGTTTCAGAAAATTCATTCATACCTTCACTGAAAGTTTTTTTATTTTACTGTCGGATGGCTGACTCGATGCTTTCATAATACTGGTAACTGTTGTCCCCTTCGAAAAGACCTCAAGCAATGAACAGCAAAGGCTGAATGATAAGCTTAAGTATTTAGATTGAAAGGATTAAAAAAAAATAAATTAAAGAAAGATGGGAAAAAATAGAAAGTTTGAACAAGGTGGGTGACAGAGAGTAAAAAAAAAAAATTATATATATTATATATATATATATATATATATATATATATATATACACACATATTAATTTGTTAGAAGTAAACTAGGAGGCATAATTTAGACATGTAAGGCTGTTTGTCTGCTTTCCCAAATTTCTGCTTGAACTGAAGTTCTTGCTTATCTGCTCTGCTTGTCCAGGTGGAAGGTGAAGATTCAAGATATTTACACACATGAATAATGTGACCGTGGTTTCCCCTTCCCTCCTCTCTCCCACAAATCTTTTGTGCTGTTACATTTTGAAGGATCATCTGGCTTACCGTCACAGAATGCACATATCTGTGTGTGTTAGTGTCAGGATGAAGTTTTAGCACTGTGGCTTCCTGGCTGTAAGTGCACTCCTCTAACGCAGTCTTTCATGCTCCTTCCCTTTCGTTAAAATCTTGCCGGCAAACCTGGCACGTCTGTCCTCCGTCGCATGCACGAGTCCTCAGGACCGTTCACATTGTGGAGATTAATGTTAAGAGCCAGCGCAGCCGGAACTGTCCGTTTTACAGGGCGTCCTGTTGTCAGTGTCCTTATGAAGTATAAAGCCAGTTAGCTGGAGTGTTAATGAAAAGCTTTGTCAGTTTCTCCTTCAAACATTCACCTCAGAAATGTCCTCCGACTGAATGACTGAAATGAGTCCCGACAACGATCGGATAGGATGGATGAAGTGTGAAAAAGTCTTGATCCTCGTTTTTAGTTTGCTTATTTCTATTGTATTGTGAGTTTGGAGATGTGTTCTTTAGTTCATGTTGTCCACTGAGTGAGTGTATGTGTGTGTGTGTGTGTGTGTGTGTGTGCGCGTGTGTTAGTGGTCAGACTGCATTGACTGGAACTTATTATCTTCATGTTTTGAGTCTGCACTGATTTGTGTGTGTGTGTGGTTTTGTGTTCAGGGAGTGACAATCTCCTGTCTCAGGTGCCTCCATCCCTTCTGTGCCTCAACAGCTGGAAGATATTCTGCAACAGAAAACGAGTATAAGGCCATTTTCAATAACAGCATGATTCCCAGCAAGAGCGATGCTAACTGCAAGCTGAGAGAACCCCAGGACCCTGCTCTATATCAGAGTTTGACCTCATTTAACCTCATTCGCGGCGTCGTACAAGCATACCAGAAGCCCACTTGATAAAAAATGCCAAACAAACAGTAGGAAAGCCCATTACAGCGATCAGCCTATATTAGAGAGATTTTAGCAAATAATGCACTTAACATGAGGAGAAAAATAAAAACGATCCTATTCAAGCAGCTTGACTCTGTATGAAAAGAGGAAATTTGTCAGTTAAAATAATAAGCTTATATAAATCATAACAGCATATGAAATAAATCAGCAGACTATAGTGGAAAACACATGACATCTGATTCAATAACAATCTAGAGTTAAAGGGCAACATTAATCAGATACCAATACTTAGCATCAAATCTCTATTGAAAAGATTCATCTTTACACGGCAATCACAACACACATGTCAAAACACACACACACACTCTCTTACACACTCCCTCCCTCTCTCTCTCCCACACACACGATGTTGTGCCTTGTATTAAACTCTGACAAAGACACTGAATTGTCTGCAGGAGCACTACAGCATGTGCACACTATACTTTAGCGTTCCTGCAGACATTTCTGTGTATTTGTGCTGCCCTTGCTGCTATAAACACAACAGTTCATTTTCATTTCCTCTGGTTTTAAAATGAATGCTATTAATGAATACTGAAAATGTACACTGTTGTAATGTGGATGGTCAGAGCATTAGTTTAGGTGGCTTTCTTGCCAAAGCTATTAGCCTTTTAATCATAGTTGCCCGGTTTCCAAATACATTTAACAAACAAAAGAAAAACAAGTAGAACTTGATGCCAGTGGTGTACACAGGGTTCCTCCACTACCAACAAACCCAAAAAGGTCCTTCTTGTTACTAATTTGTATGCCAGAACTAGGTTTAAAATTGATTTCCATTGTGAAGTAAGATATTTCAGACATTTGACCTTGTGGTGACCTTGACCAGATTCGGATCAATTCTAAAATCTAATCAGATCATATAGAGAATCTGGAACAGATGCAGAGACACACTGATGAATGGATGGACAGATGGCAAAAATCATAGACAGTGATGAGTTCCTGACCATGAATATTTATGTAAGGTCTCATCTCTGTATGATAAACAGGAAGAAAAATTGTTCTAGACATATGATCTTATGGTGACTTTGACCCTGTTTGGATCGATTCAAAAAATCTAATCAGTTCATCTGATTATTATTAGAATAATTCCACACAAACATTCAACCGCTCCTTCTTGAGATATCTTGAGAATGATGGGCCAACAACCCAAAAACAAAACGTGAATATTTTGATTTGTTGTGTAGCTTTGGTTAAATGTAATGCACTTCACAGCGGCGTACAGAAAATAATAAAAACATGCAATTTGTAATACATGAACCTGACTACACAGAAACACACAATCATTTGCTAGCACTTGCTTACAGGATGCTAGTTTAATTAGTATGGAAGTGTGACGCTGCAGTGTGTCCTCTCGTTAGACCGCAGTGTGAACGCAGAACGCCTGTAAATATGAAGAAACCATATACTATCTTTCCCTCAGTCATAGTTAAATGTATGATATATAAAATGTAATATGAAGTGAATGGCATGTTGTTGTTTTTTTATCTTTTAATGAGAAAATCGATCATTCTGTGGCTTAATAATTCACATTGAAATGTAATGCCTCTGTCACTAGATGGACCAGAATCATCATTATAATCTGCAGATGAACTGATTTGTTTTTTTTAAAATAAACCCAAAGGGTCAAGGTCACAGCCAGGTCAAATGTTTAAAACGGTCCATCTTCAATAGCTTCCTCTTTAAACATGGCTAAAAGTTTGTAGACTGTTTTTGAACAGTACATGTATGTGCTTTTTGAACATCCCATATATCCCATATACATGTCCCATATATATATATATATATTCATTCATTCATTCATTGTCTACCGCTTATCCGAACTATATTCGGGTCACGGGGAGCCTGTGCCTATCTCAGGCGTCATAGGGCATCAAGGCAGGATACACCCTGGACGGAGTGCCAACCCATCGCAGGGCACACACACACTCTCATTCACTCACGCAATCACACACTACGGACAATTTAGAGATGCCAATCAACCTACCATGCATGTCTTTGGACTGGGGGAGGAAACCGGAGCACCCGGAGGAAGCCCCCGAGGCACGGGGAGAACATGCAAACTCCACACACACATGGCGGAGGCGGGAATCGAACCCCCAACCCTGGAGGTGTGAGGCAAACGTGCTAACCACTATATATATACATACATATATATATATATATACATATACATATATATACACACACACACACACACACACACATACATACACAACCTCTACTCTTATCAAGGCTTTCCACCAGATCTTGGGTGGGACACAGCTGGAAGATTTGTTCATTTAGCCACGAGAGCATTAGTGAGATCAGGTGTGTAGTCAGAGAGGTTCCAGTTCATCCCAAAGGTGTTGAGTGTTGAGGTCAAGGTACTTGAGGTCTTGGTTTTCACGGTGCTGGCACTGTGAACAGAAGTATTGTCATGCTGGAACAGGTTTGGGTTTTTTAGCGGGTTTTCACACTGGCAGTTTAGTCTGAAACAGTGCATGATTCACATGAAATTTGGTAATGTGGAAGTTGTCATGTGGACCTGGCAGTGCAGGATACCAAACCAGAGATGCCTGTGGAGTGAGGTCGCTTGTACCGGACCTGTGCAACGATTCCCATGAATATCAACACAGCTTCTACTTAGGTCCGCACTTGCTCAGGTAGTAAAAGTAACCTGTGCATGTGTTTTAGCTGATCATTATTTCCCACAGCACGTGTGGCAGGGGAATATTGTGGGGCACCGAAGTGTAGTAGTAGTGAGATGCCTTACTACATAGAACACCCCGAAATATGAAAGAATAATATAATGTGTTAATATGGTTATGTTCTCCATGTGTAGTATACAAAGACATTCTGAGAAACTGTATGCTTCCAGCTTTTGGGGAACAATCTCGTATGGGTCTGATGGTCAGATGTCTAGAATCTTAATAACTTAAAAAATTAAATGAGTCAAAAGAAAGACTAGACTTGCTGGCAGTGGAGGAAGCCCTGTTTTCTAATTGTTAAAATAATAAGTTGATAATTTCTAATTATCTCTGATCTCAAATTTATGAACTGCCACTCAGTAGCACACTGAAGCTTTCACACAGTAGTGTCATGATGAAGGAATATACACAAGACTACACAACCCAGCTCAAGGGAAAAGTTCGATAAGAAATGAAAAGGCAGGCTGAGCCTTACCTTACTACACATACCATCTTTACTACAGTTCTTATTGTCTTTATCTGTCGCTTCCTCTTCAACCTGAAAACACAGCACTGCTTATTAACATGCACTCTACAACAGTGCAAACGGTGATGCTCTGGAAACAGTCGCAACGTACCTCTTTCCGCCATTTCAGCTCGCAGAAGACCCGCTCGAAGCATTCATGCATGTAGTTGAACTGAGGAAGAGAGAAGCTGTTAACACTTTAAAAAGAAAAAAAAAAAAAAAAAAAAAAAAAAAAAAAGACACCACACAGGTTGGTGGGTGTGTGAGAGAAGTGACAGATTGTGTAACACTCACATATGGAGTGAAGATTTTGACCCAGCGTGGCTTCTTCTCGCCTCTTGCGTACTCAAAGCAGAAAGCCATCCCCTCCTCGTCAGTGTCCCACCGCTGCATCTCACCCCACTCGAACGCTATCACTTGATTCTGGGTGTGGGGGAGACGAAGAAAAGGGGGGAAAAGCGTTCATACATTTTCTACGTGTTTTAATCCTTTTGTCTAAAAATTTTTATTCATCTTATACCTTTTTATTTCATTTGACTCTTTCTTTCAGTTTACTTCTTTTTCTTGTGACATGCTATATTTGCAATGTCCAATATAAATCCTGTAAATCTGTAAGCAGATTTATTAACTGTTTTAAAACCTTTTTTTTAATTAAAGTGAGTGTATATACTTTTTATGCTATTTTAAGTTTAATTCATAATACACTCTCCGAGACTGTGCCTAATATATTCTTTTTTTTAAAATCAACTTTATATTTTTTTTATTTAAATAAATACATAAACAAATGTTTAAATTAATCATTTAAATTAATAAATTGGTATTAATGAATATTCATGTAAATTAATAAATTATTTTCTATCAAATGTTAAGCATTTGACTATTAATATTTGATTGAAATTCTGGTTGTACTTGCTCTCCCTCACCTCTAGAGTGCCCTCTTCAGTGCAGGCGTGCAGTTTGAAGTGTCGGATGCTGATGGCTGTGATAACGTGGCCCTTGCGGCGAGAGTCACAAGCACAGTGAGGAAAGATGATCTCGTTGTAGCCTTCACATGACCTCACCATACTTAGGTACTACAGACAGGGTGAGAGCGAGAGCAAGAGAGATTTCTTCACGACCATGATTATATCATACACACACACTCACACACATGCTCACTCACACACTACGGACAATGTCGAAATGCTACTCAGCCTACAAGGCATGTCTTATACAGACAGGACTCAGAGTAAACCCCCGAAGCACAGGAAGAACATACAGACTCTCAGTACATAGGGCGGAGGAGGGAATTGAACCCCACCTCCTGGATCCTGTAGGTGTGAGGCAAAAAAGCATCATATTTCTATATATTTTTTAAATAAAAACTATAGTACAATAGATATTTACTTTAAGAAGAAGGAATTTGTTATTCCTTGTAATCTGATCCTATGTCACAGCTGTTTATACAACAATTACAGTTTTATTTGTAGGGTGTTCTTAATAATAGAAGACATGAGGCAAAATTCAGCTTTGCAAACACTCTGGTCAGATCCCTAATGAGTAAAAAAAAAAAAATAGAGGACACGAGGAAAAGACACACAAAGATCGTCTTTTGGCTACACTGGACAGTGGGATTTTTTTCATTTCTTAAGGCCAAATTAATACATTTTAGTTTGTGATATTTATTCAGTTTCAGTCCCTCACGTGCTTTCTCAAGTTAGTCAAAACTGTGATTGTTTAAAAAATATATTCAGTGTTAGTGCGTACACCAAAGAGCAAGCAAGCTAGGAAACCTATTCCTACCGTATTTTTAAAAAAATTTCATGGGTCTTTTAACCTTAATCCTTCAAATATCTTGTGCTGTGAAAAAACGTATCTTGAGTCCTAGTGCTTAAATCGTGGAGTACTGAGATTTGGGTAAAATGTATGAGACACCTAATCGAATCACAGTGAGTCAAATGGAGTGTTTCAAGTTACGTCTGTGAAACTGTAATATAACGCTGAGGTGCAAGCAGTGCTAACAAGCTAATCCTAGCAGGCAGAAAGCAGACGCAGAATATTACCACAGAGACCACGGCGTATGAGCATCTGTCGGTGGAGGAGACGGCTCCAAGCTATTAACAGAAGTGCTCGGGTTTAGAAACATGATTCGGCTGCAGTCACGTCGAGCAAAATAAACTGTTTACAGATCTAGTGAAACATGCTGACTTATTCGTTTAATGTAGATCAGTATGGCATAAAAACTGACAGACAAAATACTTGATATGTTTAAAAAAAAAATATGAAAGAAAATATGAAATATCCAAACAGAGCATTCTATGCTGTACTTTAATTATTGAATGCTGTTAATATACCTTTACAAAAAGTTTAGCATCTTGATTTTTGACTTTTTAAGTCAAAGTTAATGTAGACAAAGTCAAAGCAACCTGCTTGACCACAAAGGTGTCTTTCTTGTCCTGCTCCTTTTCCCCTGCTGTGATTACGCTTTTCTGCCAGGAGCGTTTTATTCCTTGCCTTAGCTGAAAAAGCAGAAGTGTTGTTTCCTCCAATTTGTTATACCAATTTAAAACAAAAACAAAAACAAACAAACAAAAAAAAAACAACTCAAACACAATTCTTAAAAAAGCTGCAAACCTTCACCGATGTGCAAGAAGGCAACACTATTGGATGATCAGTGTAAATTGTTATTAATTTCTCTTCTGGGAAATACACCGATCAGGCATAACATTATGACCACCTGCAGTTTTGGAGATTCTCTGATCCAGTGGTCTAGCCATCACAATTTGGCCTTGTCAAACTCGCTCAAATCCTTACGCTTGCCCATTTCTCCTGCTTCTAACACATCAACTTTGAGGACAAAATGTTCACTTGCTGCCTAATATATCCCACCCACTAACAGGTGCCATGATGAGGAGATAATCAGTGTTATTCACTTCACCTGTCACTGCTCATAATGTTATGCCTGATCGGTGTATCTTGTGTAGCTTTTTGAATATAAGAACGTACTATATGAAATATAAGAAACTTAAACGAAATAGTAATTTGCATAAACCATCCTGTTGAAACGTTCACACCCTCTCAGTTCTTAATGTGTTGTGTTGTTGAATGTTTGCAGCTTTTGTAATAGTCTCTGAGTCCCTCAGTTGTTCTCGGTGTGAAAAGATTTTAAGATCTTAAAATCATATAGCTGCTGGTGGAAAGGGCTGACATGAGCAGACGATGCTGGAATCTTCATCAAAGAATGTGCAGGAGCTGGAGGATTTTTCTGAAGAGATTTAGGATAACAAGGGATTTGTAAAAAAAACTCACACGAAACATAAAACCAGTCGTTGATCATCCAGGTGACAACACACAGAATTAGGAATCAAGCATATGCAAACTTTTGGACTGGTTCATTTGTGTAAATTCGGTTCTTATTGTGTCTAGTGAACTAGATATAAACATCTGGATATGTGAACTCATTTATTCAGAGCTGCACAAAAATAAATAAAACAATTATTGAGAAAAATGCAATTATTACGATCTCTCTAATTGTGTGTGTTTTTTTTTTAAATTATTAACATTTTGCAGATTTTGCAAGGTGTATGACCTCACTGGTATGTATTAGTAGTATTGCTGATACTTTTTACTTACAAAAGGACAGCACAAAGACCTCGAGGAAAGTGACCTGAATTACTTTTACTGTATTGCTCCAGTGTTGGCAAGAAATGCAGTCGGGTGGAGGGGGGAAAAATGCTGTGTATGTCTTTTGAGGATGAAACAGCGGACTACAATCAGGATAATGTACAAGGCCATTACTCCGCCAGCATTACATGGGTAACATCTGAATTTGAACTGCACTGTTTGAAAACCGAGAACGCAGCAGATTGATTTTGATTAGAATAATGTAAAGGCTTGTTATGTGCTTTCTGAGTGCTTTTCTGTCATTAAAATGTATATCATGTGGTGCCATTACAGATATTATAAAGGAAAATTTAGGTTATACTGCAAATGCATTATTATTATTATTATTATTATTATTATTATTATTATTATTATTATTACTGGCTTAAGCTACTTGTGAAAATTTGCTATTTCACATAAATAAATTATAATAATGCATTAATTTATCTACAATTCTGTCTTGCATGAGGTTTGGAGCAGCGTTTGCTACATGCTATGCAAAGTAGGATTGTGTATACACACAAAGTTGTTGAGACTCACCATGGTAACCTTTCTCTGTTCAGCCAGTTTCTGGAGCTGGTATGATTTCTCCTCTGCTTTAATAAACCCCCTTTTCACATCATCCAGTGCCTAAGAGGAAAAACAGAGTCTCACGCATACGCAATACAACCGAGAGCCTTGTACAGACACTCAACTAGACACAGACACACACCTACACCTACCTGGTGAAAGCAGTAGTTGATGGCCAGCTCATTGTCGTTCAGCAAGATCTCCTCCTCGGTGGTGAAGAGCCACTTGCGCAGAGTGAGGCAGGTACCCGGAACGGCCGAGGTGTAGTTCTGCACGTAGAGCTTATGTGGGAACTCGTTCGGAGCCAACTTCCGCACTGAGGTGAAGAGCATAAGAGCAAATGAAGATGTTACACCACTTCCCTGATACAGCACATTTTGAGTAAACCCCTTTGTGTCTTGTAGTTTGGTATAATATTCATAATGGATTAGTCTTCATGTCATTCCTATGCATTATATAACTCAGTAAGGCCACACATTTCAGCACAACCAAGAAGTTTGTAGTCTAGTGCAAGTCTGTAGTGGCCACACCTCAAATACAGATAAAGCATCACTGTGGCACATAAAGTGCTTGAGATCAGAACAGGTCGAAAAATTAGAAAAGCAATAAAGCACATTTACCAACCTCATAAACCAAAATAATACACACATATTCACTAAGTAGCATAATAATACTATGCATTAAGATGTACATACTGTGCTAACAAAAGTCAGCTTTTGGATTGGACAAGTTTATTAGCTAGTCAACTGGACAAGTGCAAGCTCCAACCTGCTGCCTGTTCTTAGGGTTTTTTTTTTTTTTTTTCAGTCTCTATATTTCAGCTCTCAAAGTCTTTTTCATTCAGTGAAACCTTAACCCATGTGCCGTGCAGGTTATTGGTGATGTTACTGACTACCATTTCTGGGTTTTTTGTTTTCCCACAGCTTTCACAATGTTTCTATCATCAGCTGCTGGTATTTCCCTTGGCTGACCTGTTCAGTGTATGTTTGTTGTATTAGCTATGCTCAATCCTTGCACAATTGTTCTGATTTCCTGTTTCTCAGTTCTCTCGTCTAAATGTTGGTTTAACCTTTTCAACAACAAATGCAGTCTTCATAGACTGAAGGCTAAAACCAAGAATAGATGTTCAGGGCCATTTATTGTTGGAACAGGACACACCGAGGTTAGATTGGGTGCCTTGATACAAAATGTCCTAGGTTCTATTGTGGTGCAACACATGCAGATGTAAATACCTGGAAATAAAAGCTGAATTTCTAACTGACTCTCTTCTCGTATTCATCTTTTGTTCTCAATCTCAAATGAATGGTCCCTGTTGCTCCAAATGTTTCAGAGGGGACTGTATATTAACTGATCAACTGTATGATTAATTGCAAAGGTGACTGCATTTTGTGTTGATTTGGTAGTATTTTCTAGGCATGAAACAGTTGTTAGAATATTAACATGCATTATTTGCCATTAATTTCATATTTTATCTGCAAACAGATCATCTGCAAAGCAGAGTCGATTTGTCTGAGGTTTATTTACAAAACAAATCAGAACAATTGAAAAGATTTTAACGCTGAAACTGTGAAAACTAAACCGTCTGCCTGGCCAGCCTGTTCCGCTGCTTCCGATTTGATTATTCTGCATGCCAGGGATCTGATCAGTGTCATTATTTTTACTGGACATTATCAAAAGCTATATCTCACCACTGGGACCTTCAATACTGTTCATTTAAATAACAGATGCACTACACGATAGTATATTTGTATACATATAAACATTGAGAAGGATACAGTGTTCAAATATCAGCCAAACCAGCCCACAATCCCTTGCTTTGTTTACAATGGAGCAGTCAATGAACTGGCCATGACCTTGCTGGCTCTCATTGTTTGAGTTGAGAGCCTGGCCCCTAGTGCCCGCTAACAATGAAATACTATACGAGTAAGTTACACGTGGATCTGCTTTATTGCTACTTTACACATATTTACACAGGGCACAGGACCTTGGCCTGGACTTCAACGTGCGATACCATAAAATTGCCTTTGGAATTGTTTTGACATAAACACCAGACGGCAGTAATGCCACATAATTATTATTAGGTCATTAGGTTATTAGTTACTAGGAACGTTTCTGAGGTAGTGATCAGCTAAGCAGTGAAAAACTGCGGCAGAGGAATCACCACTGAAATTCTGATCAATTTGGAGTTTGTCAATCTGAATTCAGAGAAAATCAGAAATCTGAAGGAGTCACACTTACCAAATGAGTGATTAATGACTTCAAAGAGAGCAAAATAACTGGCGGTAATACTGTCCATCCCAACCTTCATCACCACGGCCTGAGACACAGAGAGCATTCGTGTGAGAGAGAGATAGTGACTGAGAAAAAGTGAGATGAAAAAATATGTATTGGCTGGCTTAAAAAATGTAATATTAAGGCTCTGCTTTTGTTAAACTCACACCAATTAAACACCAGGCATTTTATAAGGGGCACAAATAATAATAAAAATAACATGATTTCTGTTTATGTAAACAATGCTTTCAGAGACTTCTCGAGATTTGTTTGGATGATTTCTGGGGATGTTTTATAAGCCTCTGTGTCACTTATATCTAAAGTCAGCTGTCAAATAAGATACGCTCGGAATGTTTGTTACATTTTGCACGTCACTGGTGCTGCATATTCACATTGTTTGAGTCTGAGGACTTGGTGATTAACCAACTAGTGTGTAACTTTTGGCCATATAAATTTACACTGGCTGATATGATGCAGTGTTAATAATAAAAAAAAATAATAATAAATAATAGAGATCATTTTGGGTTGTTTTTTTTTTTTTTTTGTTCTGCCCTGAATACGCCATTACCCATAATCCACAAGACACTAACTGAATTACAAAAAACAGTTCACAAAAGTTTACACAGGCTTGATCACTGTGTGCTGCTGTATGACGTTATAACCCATCTTTTCACACACGGGATTGCCGAGAGACTCGAACACAACTGTTACGAAAGCTGCCAACAATTACTGATGTTCAAGAAGGCAACACAATACGTTAAGATCCCGGGGGGCTGTAAACTATTGAATAGCATGTTCAGGATGTATATTCTTATTATTTTGTGTAAGGATCTTACATTTTTCATTAAGTACTGCCCTTCAAACGCTACATTTCCATGTTTCCCAGAAGTAAACTAATAAAAATGTACACTATTCATCCTGTTCAAAAGTTTACCTTACCCCCTCCAACCCCCAGGTCAAAATGTATAGTGTTGCCTTTTTGAGCATCAGTGAATGTTTTCAGCTTTCATAATTGCTGTGTTTGCGTCTCTCGGCTGTCCTCAAGTGAGAAAAGCTGGATCCCAAAATCATAGAAAGGGTTCAAATAAGCAGAAGATGCTGGAAAAGCAAATAATGTGCAGGAGCTGGAGAGTTTTTCTGAAGAACAGTGGGCAGTTTAACTGCTCAGGACAAACAGGGGACTCGTGAAAAGCTCACACACAGTCACTGAACAAGTGTATGGAAAATTTTTAACTGGTTCATTTGTGTCATTTCAGTTATTATTTTGTCTGGTGGACTAGATTTTTTATTATTTTTTTAAATTATGAGCACTTTGGAGATTTTGTATGGTGCGTGAAAACGTATGACCCCAACTGTAGGTTAGACTAGGTTATTAATCTTGGTATACTACAAGAGTTTCAACATCTAAAACTACTGACTGCCTAACCAAGTGGTGACACCAGTAGAGTGACTACACTCCCCTTCCATCATTTGCTTATGCTTTGCTTGTCGGATTGTAGTAAAATCTGGATGAATTATTCACCATGATGCAGAATTGTCAATTTAATTGTTTGAGCCTGATGTGTATCATGTTAAAAAAGCAAAAAGTGAGCATGTGATCCGGTTTCTTCTTTGGTCTACATGGCAGTGTTGTGCTGCTCTATGCAGTACCTGGTACACCTGGTCTGTAGTGCAGTTCTTTCGAACTCGGATGGTTACTGTGGTTTTATCTGGCATGGCTATCCTCAACTCCACGTCGGAGACTCCATTATAGTTCTGAGAGAGAGAGAGAGAGAGAGAGAGAGAGAGAGAGAGAGAGAGAGAGAGAGAGAGAGAGAGAAAGAGAGAGAGAGAAATCTGAGGTGGTGATTCATGATTCGTGATTCAGGCAGCTAGAGAAGAACTCCTCTAATGTCAGATCACCTTAAGGGCATGAGAAACCAAGCTAGATGACAATAAATTAAGAAAATGGGTGGAGGGTACAGGAAAGCACTTTCACTTTTGTTTCACTTGGAAATGTGAATATAGTGTACCTAAGATTTGCTTACATGGACAGTAATTTGTTCTTAGAGTAAAGTTTTAAAGGTAAATGGCACAGGTAAATGATACAAGCTAAATGCACACAAGATCTACCCTTGTTAGGTTCAGTTAAGCACCTTTTTTCAGGTTTGGCCTCATCAGACTACTGAATATTTTTCCATGTCCTAATTATTACATTTGTTAGCTGAGTCTTCAGTATGCCTTTTGATAAATTTTATATGTAATTTTCAATTTTTTTTTTTTTTTTAAATAATGGCTTGCCTCTCGGTTTGCAGAGTGTCTGAGCTATGTTTGTCCTGATAACAGCTTTTCCCATTTGATGATTTCTCCAGCTCTTTCAGAGTTACCCTTCACTTCTTGGTTGCTGCACTGACTAATGCCTCTTTACACAGTCACTGGTATTTTGGTAAACGGCCTCCTGTACGCACAGCTGGAGTAAGACGTATTTTGTCCGTAAAAAATTCATGGTACTCTGAGCTGTGTTCAAAAATACATTATTGTTAAAAGGAGAAAAAAGTATCTGGGTACTAAAAAACCAACATGTATTAAAAGCCTACATGATGGTGTTTCGGGGCTGGTCATAACCAGATAAGTAAGATGTATAAATGAGATAAAAAGCATATAATGAATATTGCATGTGCTGTGTTTTATTTGACTTACCTCGTCTGATTCAGACAAGAATTCCTGCATTATATCACTCTCACCAATCACTCGCACAGAACACACTGTGAAAAGAAAAACATGCGAGAATGTAAGTGTAGAATAAAAAAAAAAATTTCTTAATCATCTTCTAAAATAATCCTCAGTGTTTTTCTCTGCTTCACATTAAACGTAACCGAGCACGGAGTGACATCAAGAATATGTCCTCTTCTGACCATGCTCATGTAATAACATCCCTTGGCTTATTGGTCATCTGTCACAAAATCTTACCTGAAGAAAGTAACAGACATTTGACTAATAGTATATTTTTGATATTATAGTGTCCCTTTGAGACTTTTGTAACGTTTTCTTTTTAAATGTTAATATAGTGTTAAGTAAAATCAAACAGAACAGTCATACAATCTATCACATTGAATCTGGTTTTCTTCTAGCACTGACCTACATGTAACTCCATCTATCTTGCCCTTAATCCTGACTAGTCTCTCAGTCCCTAAGGATAAGCACAACATGACGCTACCACCAGCATGCTTCACCTGCTGTAGGAAAGGTGCTCGGACATGTTCTGAAAAATTAGTACTAAGCTGTGACTTTCCTTGTCGTTAAGGATGATACCCTTGTCCTTTGTACTGTTGATGTACATCGTTCACCTGGCACTGTGCATTTGTGTAGTAAAGAGTTAAGACACATACATGGACAGTAATTAGTTTCAAAAATCTTTAACGCTTTTCATGCACATTTCTAGGTAAATAATACATACTATAGGTTTTTAAAAAAAAGTGTACTCTTAGTAGAACCACTTCAGGAACATGAACAGCTACCCTTTTTTCCGAAAATAAGAAATGTCTAATGTTTAGTTACCTCTTTCTAGGTATTCCTCCAGTCCCCTCCTTCGGGCGTCCAGCTGCTGCTCAGACAAAGAGAAAGGCCATTTCCCAGGTAGCTTGGGGAAAGTAAAAGTGGCAAACTCCCTCTTAAGGTTTTGATGCAGAATGGCGAACTCCCTGTAGCGCTTGGAGCAGAGCTGTCTGCCAGCCATGTACACATTATACACCTAGAGCAACCACAGACACACAGAAAAAGAGCTTAAAGCAAATGAGGGATTTAAGTGCATTTAAGCACAGACAACATAAGAACATATTTAATTTAGCACATTGTATAGGGACTTCCCCCAAAATGCAATATATCCATCAGAAACAACAGAATTTAAGTTGATCGTTTTTAAACCATCCTTAAATTTTTTAAAACAATGAACAGCAATATATGCTTTTAAGGATTTGGTTTGTTCTGCAACGGAGTATGCAATTTTCCAAAATTACTGCAGATTTTCTGCAGATTTGGGCTGAGACGCATCGCGTGACATCATTGCAACACACATTCAGCCAAAGCCTTCTTCCATTAACATGCGCCAAACATGAGTTCAGCGATTATAGAAAGTCATTACATGCGTCTTCAAGGATTCTTGAAGGAGTTTAAAAGAAGAATTCTGCGAATCACCGATTCGAGCAGTTTTCTGCCAAAAAACAAAAGAAAAGAAAACCTCCGCAAGTTGCATCTCAAATTTCGAAAAAGTCGAGCATTTTTGGCTGCAACAATCACAAAACACTCTGGAGAGACTGTATAACATTCATGGTGCTTTGAGAACAAGAGCTAACTTCTCTCTGGAACATTCCACAACAGTAAAGCATTAAAATATGTGATTTGCTGTACAGAAATAAATTATTGTAATCATTGTCAAGTCTCTCTGCTACATGCAGAATAACAATATATATATATATATATGAGGAATAAAAGTAGGGCTGCAGCTATCAATGACTTTAGTAATTGAGTATTCTACCGATTATTCCATCGATTAATCGAGTAATTTCTCTTTATTAAAGACGAATACTAAATATGCAAGAGAAAATAAGACAGGTCTCTTAAAATGAACAACTAAGTTGTTTCTTATTTAGAAAAATGAAGATAAAAATAGTCTTAAATAGTAATCTTAAATAGTCACTACATGTAGCCACAATCAACATACATTTTTACAGGCCTTAAGTTCAACTAGCAATCATATTGATTTAAGCTAAGTGCGAATGCTAACGTTAGCTTGTGTCGACACCATAGACTGGGTGTTTTCGAATGAGATATTGAAGTATTACTGTTGTGGTAAACCAGTTCAATCTTACAGTATTCACACTGTACAGAGTTTTCTGTCTGTTTTAGTTTGAAATGATCCCAAACACTGAAAACTTTCTGTCGTTTTTCTTTGGCCTGAATCTTTTCTCCCCGAGTTTAGCGGGTTGTGCGTCAGTAATAATGGTCCGTGGGGAAACACAGTGCTCTGTGTGTAGTTACAGTAAATGGACTAAAATAAGCTTCGAGGCAACTAATTTGCCTCGATGATTTTTTGTATTCGAATTACTCGAGTTACTCGAGGAATCGTTTCAGCCCTAAATAAAAGATAACGTGTTCTGTTATAGGAAAATAATCAATGATGCAGTAACGTGATGCTGTCCAACTTGAAGCTGAGTCACTTGGCGATCTGTTATTGATCTGGATATCGTGCTTTTTTTTTTCCCCAGGACAGATCTATGAGCCATGATGCTTTCACTTTTTTCCCCTCTTGTTGGTTAGACTATTTTGCTGAGATAACAAGCAGAGCAACAAGACCAATTTCCCTATTGGTGTAAATAGTACACTACAAAGAAAACAACCTCAAAGTAAAAGGATGAACGAATGATTCATGTTTGTTTTTGGTTTTTTTATTGCATTTTATTGAATTGTACAGCTGAGGAGTGGAGGCCAGTTAAAATGTCGTTCAGTGCCGTCTTTCCAGCACTATTCAGCCGTGTAGTTATATTGCTTCAATTCGAGGAGGAAGTTTAGGAACTGCCTATTCATGTTCGTGTGGAAAAACCCTCATGATGCTACTTGATTTACAAATTCATGAGAGAAACTCACAATCTCCGCTTCTGCAACGTTACAAGGAGACGCATTCACACAAGCCAAGTTTTCTCCGTCCGTCTGCCTCTGCTAAACAAGCGCACTACACTACAGTTAGTGTTTGACATTTAAACCCATCTCATGCTTCCTTCCGACCTACTCAAAGGTCTTTTTTGACCACCAGCCTCTTGGATTTTCTAGACTCGCAAATACTTTCAAATGTACGGTTAGAGGTTTCAATCTGAGATGCAGCTCAGTGACGACAATCGCAATGACGGTGGAAAGATTTAAAGAGAAACCATTTCTAACATAATAAAAAATGTTTAAATGTTACAGTAGACCTATATAATGGATCTTGAATTCTTTAAAATGCTTGACTAGATCTCGGTCAAGGTCAAGGCTTTGCAGGGGTCACAGAAATGTCATAAGATTATTCAAGACTTCTGAAACAGATTGAGGAGCAAAACATATTTATTATCACAATCCACACAACCTGCCTTCTCTCAGACCACAACAAACTGCCAATAATTTCTTTATTATTAATTAAAAAGTATGCTGTGTGGCTTCAAAGTTTCATTTCCTGGAATGTCCGAAAAACAAGCCGTTCCCTGTCGTCACGTGTTAGAGCAGTTCTCATTTCTCTACTGACTTTGCATAATAAGACAAAATCATTTAGCATGGGTTAGGGTCATCGATCTGGAATACTTTCCTGTGACTTGTACAAAGCACTGACATATAAATGTTAGGTAATTAAATAAATAATTCTTCTCTTACAGAAAACTTTACCATATCAACAATTACATTATAAAGTATTTTTGAATTAATATAACATTTGTTTTTAAAGTAGATTTAGTACTATTTTCAACATAAAAAAAATATATACTAATACTCCTAAACTGATATTTCTTTGTTTAAAAAAAAACAAAAAACAACATTCTATATTATCATGGTGAAAACATACGAATGAGATTCTGCTTATTCGCTCAGTAAAAGAATGGCAACAGTGTTATGCTAGTGGTGGTGCAGATATATATATATATATATATATATATTATAAGCTATCATACCTTCCACACATGCTATGAAGGTGACCCAGTGCATGCACTCACCACAAACTTCTCGCCATTCTGCTCCACGTGTTTATAGGTGGGCACGGAGATGGGCACGGCCTGCTTGTCGCTGTAGTCGTAGCAGGACTGTGATGAGCCATCGTCTCCCGGGTCCAGGCTGTCCGTCTCTGGCTGAGGAACGGAGAGGATGGCGAGGACGAGTTCCCTTTCTCCGGCTCGAATCAGATCCACCACCTGTTTGTGAGTCGCTCCCTCCACGTTCACGCCGTTCCTACAAAGATGGAGGAATGAGGCGAAGCTGTGAGTAGAATGTTGAACTGTGGTGTGGATCGTCACAGTATTTCTGGAGTATTTCTACCAGTGAGCCAGAAACAGATCCTTTCAACTTTCAGGCTAATTTCCGTCCAGACTTCCTGGCTAACTCTGGAGTAATGGGAGAAGGCCAGAGAAAATCAGACACTGCTTTGTGTACAGTGTTTTGTTGATTTTAATTTTCAGGTTGCATTACCTAATATTCCTAATCTAGTTTGAAGGCCAAAATAGCAAAACAACCAAAACAGACACAAATTTCACCCCCATCAAGAATCCTGCTTCCTGACACCAGACATCTCTTTTCCTCAACCAGTGCATCAACATCAGTGACCAGTCATTGGGCAATTGCTATGCACGATGTGATTTAGATGTTGGTGTGGGAGTGGGGAGAGCAGGTTGGACTTGTTAATGCTCCATCAGACCTTGCTTTTTTTTTTTTTTTTTTTTTTTTAGTAAAGACTGATTGCTGTTCATTTGGCTGTTCATTTTATTTGAACCCACTCACTGGTGGTACCACATGAGAGGTTTTGATTCATTTATAGAGTGCATGCAAGTCACGTCAGACTTCGTTGATGAGCTCCATCATTTGGAGATCATACGCTTGGGCTGATCTCCTGTTCGGAAGATTAGCCATGACTGCCTGCCTGATCTAACTGACCACTTATTGAACGTTTAATCTTTGAGAAAGTGAAACAAGGGTTTAGGCTGAGTGAGATTTGATATACTGTTCACTGATATCCACTGGATTATGCCTCATTATGGGTTTCTCCTAAATGGAGGAGGTCAGACAGGAGTCTCCTTGGACAATGATGTTTGCAGATGACATTGTGATCTGTAGTGAGAGCAGGGAGCAGGTGGAGGAAAACCTGGAGAGATGGAGGTTTGCGCTGGAGAGAAGAGGAATGAAAGTCAGTCGTAGTAAGACTGAGTACATGTGTGTGAATGAAAGGCAGGGAAGTGGAACAGTAAGGTTACAGGGTGAAGAGGTGAAGAAGGTACAGGAGTTTAAGTACTTGGGGACAACAGTCCAGAATAATGGAGAGTGTGGGAAAGAGGTAAAGAAGCAAGTGCAGGCAGGTTGGAATGGGTGGAGAAAGGTGTCGGGAGTTCTGTGTGATCAGAAAATATCAGCGAGAATAGAGGGGAAGGTGTACAGGACAGTGGTGAGACCGGCCATGCTGTATGGTTTAGAGACAGTGTCACTGAGGAAGAGACAGGAGTCAGAGCTAGAGGTAGCAGAGCTGAAGATGTTGAGGTTCTCTTTGGGAGTGACAAGATTGGACAGGATTAGGAACAAGTACATCAGAGGGACAGCTCATGTTGGACGTTTGGGGGACAAAGTTAGGGAGACCAGATTAAGATGCATTGGACATGTTCAGAGGAGGGAGAGTGAGTATATTGGTAGGAGAATGTTGGACATGGAGCTGCCAGGCAGGAGGCAAAGAGGAAGGCCAAAGAGGAGGTATATGGATGGAATTAATGAGGATATGAAGCTAGTGGGTGCAAGTGTTGAGGATGCAGAAGATAGGGATAGGTGGAGAGAGATGATTCGCTGTGGCGACCCCTGAAGGGAAAAGCTGAAAGAAGAAGAAGAAGATGGGTTTCTCCTAAAGTCATTTGGGTTTGATGACAAACGAGTGGCTTGGGACAGAGGGTGGAAGGTTAAAACGGCTAAACTGGTAGATGTGGAGACTTAAAGCCTGTGGCTGATGGCCATTTACCCAACAACTGACAGCACAAGAAGCCAAAGTAGGGGCAATTTAGCACATTTTTATTTCTACTAGACATTGTTCAGCTTCCTAATAAAGGCCGGCTAACATGATTAACAGGTTGTTATTCTGTCTTGTGACTGAATCAAAGCATAGAAATATTGAATCGTGTTGCTAAAAGTTGTTACACAGGGCTCTCCTGTTTTCCTATCCTGCATAATAGTGTCACTGACAGTTGTCTAACGTCCGCCTACGAGTTTAAGCTTGGGCATTCAACATCTTTTTCTCCGGCTCTTCGAGGCAGGGCAAAGAGCAACCTGAAGAGAGGTCAACTATTACATACATCAGCAAACTCACACACTTTCTCTCTCTCTCTTTCACACACACACACACACATTATCTCTTCCTCTCACATATGCACAAGTTCAAAAAAGCTGAGCGAGCAAAACGGCCTCACACTTCCTCATTTAGCATCCATCAAGAACAGTCAATGCTGTTAACTGTTAACACACTGGCCCACTGTTATGCAATACAGAAACAAAGAGAGGGAAGCATGTAAATTACAGAGTGTCCTTCACACTTTTGCTGTCTAAATTAGTCACATTATTCACACACACACTGACTGAATGCTTACACACATCATTAGCGCTTTCTTCCCAGTTCGGAATAAAACCTTTCACGATTTTACGAGTTAAAAACTTAAGAAGGAAGCCACTGAAGAAAAACTATATTTTAGACATTTGACCAGGCTGTGACCTTGACCCTGTTTGAATCGATTCCAAAATTGGTTCATCTGCCGGTAATAATTCCATACAAACCCTACAAACATTCTTCAGATAACGTGTTAACCAAAATGGCAAGATGGGCAGATGGATGGACGATGGATGGATGGACATCTGTATTACACAGAAGGACAGGACGGAAAAAAACGTAGACCTCGAGTCGCTGAAGGTGAAGGCATAAGTAACATCTCTGTCTGACAAACAGGAAGAAAGCTGTTGAAGAAAAACCGTTTCAGATATATGACCTTGTTGTGACCTTGACCCTGTTTGGATTGATTTGAAAATCTAATCAGTTGAACTGTTGGTTAGAGTCAAACATTGAACCACTCCATTCAGCATATCAAACTCCACCGTTTCATCATGACATCAGATCAGATCCTATTTATCCGGTCAAGTCTGTGGTTCATAATCCCGCTTCTGAAAAACAGACGCCGTACAAGGTACTTGGTAACTAGCGAGAGGATTGTATCGAATGTATGAGATGAAGGAATTCAGGCCTGGATGGACTAAAATACGGGATACTAATAATCATTTAGAACCGACACAAAATCAGAGCCAGCTAAGGAATAAAAAGGGCTTTTCACACTTGTAGGAGATCATAGTAAACTGGGAAAACAGAATCCTGGGTTTTTTCACGATTCACACTGCTCATACATTACCAGGGATTAACAACTAATCCTGGCTTCCTCATAATCTGATGTCCATTCCTAAACCCTGGCTTAAATGTTATTACTCGCATGCTTGCAGTGTCAACAACCATGATTGGATAAATACAGTGTGTGACCACTTTAAATAATGGCTTGTATTGTGCACGTGCTGTCATTTAAGTTTGCCGTAATTTTGACCAGGCGTTCGTTGATATCCAACATCCACTAATATTTCAGTCAGTTCCTTAAATCCTCAGATATTTCGGACTGCCATCCAGTTTGTCCTGAACAGACATTTGAGAAAAGTAAAATAAATGTCTCTTTGCTTTAACTGATGCGTTTTCTGTCACCATTTGACATCATTATTTTCTCTCCATTGTGTACACAACACACAAGGTTTCTGTGACTGTACAAAGCATGTGATATGAGGCACAGAAGCACTGTTCAATTTCTGTCTGTTGCTAAGCATCTAGCCGTAACATTCCATCACTGCACTGTTTCACGCTGTACACAAAAGGCATGCTAACTCTGCTACAGTGATGTGTTTCATAAGCCCAGGGGGAAAAAATGGTTCTAACCTCCCTTCTAAATTACAAGTGTGAAACGTTCCTCTACCCGGAGTTAAGCGCAGTGTGAAAAACCCTAACCAGGATGTGATATGGGGTTATTGAAAAGAATCTTTCTTGTGTGGAGTGGTGTAATGATGTTGATTGTTTTCTGATAAAAGCGTTTTATCCCTCTTACACCACAGCTCCATTTCTGGTATAATACTACCATTAAACACTGATCAGGCATAACATCATGACCACTGACGGGTGAAGCGAATAACACTGATGATCTCCTCATCATGGCACCTGTTAGTGGGTGGGATATATTAGGCAGCAAGTGACCATTTTATCCTCAAAGTTGATGTGTTAGAAGCAGGAGAAATGGGCGAGTGTAAGGATTTGAGCGAGTTTGACAAGGGCCAAATTGTGATGGCTAGACGACTGGATCAGAGCATCTCCAAAACTGCAGCTCTTGTGGGGTGTTCCCGGTCTGCAGTGGTCAGTATCTATCAAAAGTGGTCCAAGGAAGGAACAGTGGTGAACTGGCGACAGGGTCATGGGCGGCCAAGGCTCATGTGTTGCATGTGAAAAGCGAAGGCTGACCCGTGTGATCCGGTCCAACAGACAAGCTACTGTTGCTCAAATTGTTGAAGAAGTTAATGCTGGTTCTGATAGAAAGGTGTCAGAATACACAGTGCATGATGGGTCAGGGCTGTTTTGGCAGCAAAAAATGGACGAACACAATATTAGGCAGGTGGTCATAATGTTTTGCCTGGTTGGTGTAGCGTTGAGGATTGGGAGGAACCAAACTTTTGAGACAGGACAGTGGCAAAGTGACTATTTACAATTCAATTCAGTTCAGTTTTATTTGTACTGACATCCTCCTCTCTTCTTACCCTGACACCCATCACCCTGAAACAGGGTAAATCTGGACTCATCAGACCACGTGACCTTTTTTCATTGCTCCAGAGTCCAATCTTTATTCTCCCTGGCATATTACAGTTTTTCATTCTGACGAGCCTCACTGATAAGTGCTTTTCTTAAGGCTACACAATTGTTTAGTCCCAATCCCATTATTCTCGTCACACTGTGCGCTTACTTTCATTATTAAACATAGCTGAGAATGAGTTTTACTGTTGTAAACGGAGCTCTGTTCACAATCATTCAAGATTTTTTCCGACTGCATTTCTTCCTCGAAGATGACGGTTCACCAAATGGACGAATGATCATGTCTGAAATAGCCTTAGTCTTATAGAGTGCTGTAGGGATGGCGTATTTTTGTATTCTAACCCAGAAGTTAGCATCATGCTGGTTCCATACCAAAAAGCAAACGCAACAAAGCTAACAGGATTTTTTTTTCCCATTGAATTGTTGCAGAAAATAATCTCAGTGACCGCCGAAAGATTACATTTTGTACACATATTAGTTTATCGAGATAATCTTTCCGTTTATGAATTTTGAAGCCTAGATACAATCAGCAGAAGACACAGTCACATGACTTTATCGTCACCAATCCCGAGCTTCCGGCAACTCTTTATTTAAAAATCTGTGCTAGGCATCCGCTGTGCTCTTTCTGAATCTGAATGGATAAAAAGTTGGAGTTGGAAGTGTTCGCAAAGAGTATAAACACATCGTGGCTGCAGTACTAGAGGAGTTTACCTGTTCGGCGTGATGACGTTTAACGTCCAAGACAACCTCCGTAGTCCTATTTAGCCACTTGTTCACATCACAGCCACCTTTTTTCACGTGTAAAAGCTTAGACAAAATCACAAGTGGTGTAGAAGAAGAAGATGCCTTTATTTGTCACATATACACTACAGCACAGTGCGATTTACATTTAAAGCATATGCCAGACGCCCTTATCCAGAGCGACATTTATTTCATTTATACAGCTGAGATGTTGAGGGTTAAGAGCCTTGCTCAAGGGCCCAGCAGTGGCAGCTTGGTGGTCCTGGGGCTTGAACGCTTGAGCTTCAGATTACTAACCTGACCTTCAACCAACACACAACACAGCAACAACACTGCCCCAGTGGTGTATTTTATGTCGTGGAATAAAAAGTGAAATAATCCTGCTCTCAGGCCTTCCTGTCCTTCATTTAACATTACCAAAACCCCGTGGACTTTGATATGAAGGACCCAGAAGTGCATGTTATCTTGTTCCTGCAGCACTCTATTCTCCGTTCAGACTAGCAACGTGGTTATTAACTCACACGCCTGACTCTTAGGGGCTGAAGGAGGGATAGAAATGGATAGATAAATGCTCGCGTAGCTGGTGTGTGAATGCCACCGATGCATCTTAATAACTTACTCCAGGTTTAGCAAAACAAGAACAGATACATTTTCTCTGAATGGAGGTGAAATTCCTTCCTTGCATGTGTGTGTGTGAGTCATGCCGGTGGCGTCATGAGCCTGAAAAAGCTGGAGGTGTCGCAAATGTCCTTTTTTGCTCAGACTCGGCTAATCTGCTTAGATGGGGTTTTTTCTAGGTTTTTCTCTCGTCGTCCAGGTGTAGTGAAAACCCGTCGACGCCCATGATGAGACGCTCACTCACTGGCTCTTTGTGGCACTCTGTGTGTGTCGATCGAGTGTGTGGCTATGCTTTGTATGAAATACTACACAGAAAAAATAAATAAATAAATTTTTTGCAAACTTCGCGTTTACAGGCCGAATCTTTTATCCAAAGTGATTTACAAATGAGCAAGCAAAGTAAAGTGATATATCAAGCAGATGACAATAGAGGTAGTGCTTCTAGCTGCGATTGTTATTTGCCGTAAGAGCTAGTCTAAGTGAAGATTTTGTGACTGTGTTAGAAAAATATTTATTTATTTATTTGTTTATTTTTGTATTAGGGACAAGTTAAGGGTAAGTGAACACTTAACTGACCACTAACATATCCCTCTCCATAAACAAACAAACATCTTTTTTTTTTTTTTTTTACTTTCTCCCACAAAACTTTTGCGTTCTCCCATCGTGAAGTTTGTACAAACAGCACTTCTGTTCCTCTCGCTGGCTGCAGGACTATGGTTAAGCCACCTGCTCTTCCTGGAGGTGGTGTAGCTTTTTTATTTTTTTTCTTTAGCAGTAATGTCAACCGTAAGTGTCTGTGAGATCCTACACAACCAAACCGACTTCATTTTCTACCAAACAATCATTTTAAAGAAATAAGCAACAAAACGAACACAATTCACAGTACCTGTAAGTACAATGGCTATACTTTTTTTTTTTAGAATCCTTTACACTGAGGGGGGGTAAAAGTCAGTCGAGTTTAAAGAGATGCTAAAAAGTATTCAGCCGAGTAAAAATAAATAGACTAAAAACATCTTTTAAGAAACTATACTACTACTACTAGTACTATTAATAATAATAATAATAATAAATAACAATAATACTAATAAATAATAATAATACTAATAATAATAATAATAATAATAATAATATAATATATAATTATTATTGTTATTATTATTAATATTATTATTACAAAAATAATATTAAACAATAAATAAATATTTCAAACATGGATGGTTCATTTCATCAAGGAAGTCTCTTCCACCAAAATATTAATATTTAACTTTGTTACTGCTGAAATAAAATTATATTGACTGAATTCATTTGATGGAAGTCACTGGATCTGTCAGTATAACTGCGCCAGGGGGCAATATTTGATCCATTATAAATATATTATTCAAATTCAGATTTCAAATTTGGCAGATGATCGATCCCACTGGTACAAGCTCACATTGACTCGCTGTGTGCTCACAATAAAGATCAATTCATCTTACTGAAGAATTTGAGTGTAAATTTGAGTGCTCTTCGAACTCATCGGATCTGGAGAGCGCTTTCGGCGCAGTTACCGCTTAGTGTGTAAAATGAGCCGTGCTTTCTGCGGTCCTGCAGCCAGAGAAATAATAAACGGAAAGTATTGTTAGTATGAAGGCAAATATGGGAGGCGAAATGAAAATGTTTTGTGAGGAAACGAAAAAACAAACAAACAATTGGCTAGAAAACGCAAAGTGTCTCAGGAGAACACAAATGTTTTGTCAGCAAATGCAAAAGCATTGAAATCTAACATTTCCTCCCATCTCACATCTTTTGCATCACCATGTCCCCTTAGGGGCTCTGTAGAAATATCCCAGAATGCAAAATGTGATGGTCAAAGAGGAGAACTGGTCTGATTCTGATATATGCATGTGATCGATAAGAGATATCACGACTCTCATATCATTCATATCTTCATCATATCTACAATTCATATCTACAATCCTCAATATGCTTCACAGTATAGTTTTGCTCAAATACATCTGAAACAACTGATGTATTTTCTTCAGAAAACAGGGTTAGTGTGTTTGACTGATCTCCACAACATCCAAGAGCAGCCTTAGTCATGTTTAGTGTCCTCAAGCTGTGGTTTCTAAACATTGTTCCCTCGAGCTGCAAGGTGTTTGTCAGCAGGTTTGTTTGCTTTTTCGTCTTTCCTTTGGTAATGAGGGCCACTTAGAAGAAAAAGATTTAAAGACTAGGCAGTAAAATTAAATGGAATATGTAACTTCAACACTTGCTATTTTGTCTAGTCATACACAAGCATTACCTCACATCAGAGGGTCAACGTTTCCATAAAGACGTCACATACGTTTAAACCTAAGTGGCATCCCGACTTGTACAATTCTCCAATGTGTAGTATAATTATTATGAGTAGTGTGTTCACACTGAAAATTCCAACAAGAAAAAACCCAGATGATGCGCTTACTCAACCGAAAAAAAGTGTGGCATGTCGGACGCTTCATGCATTCAACCCTCACAGCTTTGCTTATGTGACAGAAAAGGGGTGGAGCTACCAGGTGCTGATGCTGGATAAGAAAAAATATATTCAAGATGGCCTACAACACTCTGGTGGACAAAACATCTTTTGACAAACGTCTTATCTTATTTTTCAACATTAAAAAAAAAACGCACTGGAGTCTGCTAAAGCAAGTGACAGCATGTTACGTATTTGCCATCGACTGGGAAAAGGCTTCTTCTTCCGCTTAGTGAAAACAACCATTAGTGTTCCATTTGAGATGATACTACCTTTCTAAAATTCAACCACTAGACAGAAGAGTACATAGTGCATAGTGTAAGTGTAGCAAGTCATTTGGGACACAGCTCTAGATTCAGGATTTAAAGTGGCAATTGAAGCAGACATGAGTACATAAACTTTACTGCTTTATTGGTTTGGATGGGAAATGAACACTCCCTGAACCACGCAGGAAAAACGTCACAAACGACCATGGGTTTGAACTGAACTAGCTGTGGCTGTTAAGCCATACCTGCAGTTTGTTGATGGGGCAGGACACACATGCTCCCGAGACACAAGCTGGAAGAGTACAGAATGAGTCATTTTCATTCTTTTTTTTCCTTCTTTTTTGCTGTTGCTTCTAAAACTGATTAAAATTCATACAAGAATATCCACAAAACACATGTTTGTCCTTTCTAATACATAGACTGTCTAGATATAGTTGCTTTCGGCTGCTCCCTGTTCGGGGTCGCCACAGCGGACCAACTGGTCCGGCACAACAACTTGGCAAACATTTTACGCCGGATGCCCTTCCTGACGCAACCCTCCCATTTTTCCGGGCTTGGGACCGGCACTGCATCCAGTGGCTGGGGTTGAGGCATTGGCTGGGAATCGAACCCGGGCCTTCCGCATGATAGGCGAGAAACCTACCACTGAGCCACCAATGCCCCTAGAGACTGTCTAGATATTCCTGCAAAAATAAAAAGCTCTAAAACACCAGTTCTGAGTTCATGGACACTTTAAGGATCAAGTTGAAACATGTCCAGTCCCTTAGCCATATGCCTGAAGAGACATGACCTCCAGGTGGTGACGGATGGCAAGCGAAAACCTTCAGGCTCAGAAGAAGGTTATGTGATTTTTCGGGACAT
Organism: Hemibagrus guttatus; assembly: GCA_033459395.1. NCBI lineage: Eukaryota > Metazoa > Chordata > Actinopteri > Siluriformes > Bagridae > Hemibagrus > Hemibagrus guttatus. The sequence continues at coordinate 26,843,414 of JAUCMX010000003.1, read as the reverse complement.
TTCTCAGCTCCTCATTTTTTCTACCCAATTTGCCCTGAGCTGGTGGTGGTGAAGCTTAGCTCTTCTGCCTCCGACGCTTAAGAGACGCATCCCTCACCATGGAAACCAAGCCCAGCATCAGTGATGTGCCCTTGTGAATATCAACATGTAGACCAAATGCAAATTGCACGCTTGTCTCACATTGGCAATGCTGAGTAGATGGATCATTGCTGCGAGACTTGGAGTACCTTTGTCAAAGCAGGGGTTGAGTACTGACCATTTAGGATGGGATAAAAACCCAAACAAACACACTATCCATGGTGTAAGGATTTTCTACCTGATGCCCATTTCTCTACAATACCTATTTTCTGTAAATTCATCCTCACAGTGCTAACAGCTGCACTGGCTTTGCAGGATGCTGTGAAGAAACAGAGAGGCTGTCTGTGCACTCTGCTGATGTGTGTGATCAGAATGTATAATGAAGACAGGCCCTTCAACACAAACCTCCTTTTCTTCCAAATGAGGCGGCTATTCAAAACAGCTGCAAAGACTGCATTATATTCAGAATGTAAAACTGACAAGACTGAGAGCTGCTCAGGTCACCAGAGTTCAAACGCTTTCTACCTGTAGGCCAAAAAAAACCCCAAAAAAAACCTGTCCATCCTAACGCGTTTTCACCATCCAGGTGCTGGAAACTTGTTTTCTATCGAAACTCAAGCGTGAGAAATTGGTCTCCCAACCAAATATGACGTTGCACCACGTGACACAAACCCGAGATCGTCGCATAGCTTGGCTGAGTTAGCTGATATGGGTCTACTTTCAGCTAATTGACGTTCAACTAAATATCGAGGGTCAAACAGCTCATATCGAACTGAATACTTCCAACATGCACCAACGCTTTTAGCTGCCTTCCCAACATTGCTCCCCACTGGGCCACTGACTAGCAACCTCACTCGTGACTCTAAAAACCAAAAATGTCAACAAAGTCTGGTGGATTGGCTAGCACAGGAAGGAGCATAGGAAGCTGTATTTCCCCCCCACCCATATTGCTGCTCCATTGCTCCGATTGGCTAGGTACATTTGCAAGAACATCTTGTACACCAATCCCAGGGCAGGAGATCTCATTAGCCAATCCTAAGCAGGAGGTGGGGCTTGTCAGAATATGGATGGGAAAGAATTAACACTCCTAGGACGCTAAAGCTAGTTATCGCTCTTATATGGCTAGTTTTTGAAAACTGTCAGGGAAGATAGCTAACTCGACCGGTCTCGATTTGTCCGCAAATATAATTTATTAGTGGCTGAAACTCGAGGATCATGCTTAACTAAGCTCGAGTTCAGTATATGGTCAGTTTACTAGCTAGATCACAGCGTCTACAGCAGACTAGCTACAGCAGGCTATCTCGCACTGGGGCTGAAAGCAGATTAACGGAACTCACACTTCGAGAATGCGGTCGCCTTTGGAGATGCCGGCTCTGTCCGCCGCACCGCCCGGTAACACGGCGCTGACATGCTGTAGCGGCGCATACAACTCGCCGTTAATGCTCCTTAGCTGACCTCCTTCACTCACTTGCCCGCGGACGTTGAAGCCGTAGCCCGAGTCCGACTTGATAATGCGTACGAGCCGCGGGCCCGCAGTAACGTTCCCGCTGGAGCCGTGCCGTGAAGAGCGCAACGCGGAGGGCACAGCCGAGCGCACCTCCTCTCCATCCACTACGTCTGCCATGTTGTTTCAAATCCAGAAAAAAAAAAAGAAATCCCCGTTAGGACTCCGCTTTCTCACACTCCGCGGTCATACATTAGATTATCCGCTGCCCGAGAGCGCAGCCCAGAGAAATGAAGCCACGCCCCCGCCCCGTCACGAGGCGCTTCTTCTGTTTTTCCCCGCACGTAACAACAAAACGGTGCATCATGGGACATGTAGTCGGGAGGTTAACGCAATTTTCTTGACGTTCGCTCATCAGTCATTAATCTGAACGCTACCTGCCACGTTTGCACATACAGCGATTACAAGTTGCCAGTCTCTATACTATGGAGTCGTCAGTAGGCATTTTTACTACTGGTTGCCATAGTGATAACCTTTATCACTGAGGGGCGCCACTAGCATTCCACGTGACAACAAATTAGTTTTCCTGTTACTAAAATGAAACATTCTGGAGGGATATTTTTTTATATAAAATATCATATCCTCCTGAGGGCATTGGTGGCTCAGTGGTAGGTTTCTCGCCTATCATGCGGAAGGCCCGGGTTCGATCCCCAGCCACTGGATGCAGTGCCGGTCCCAAGCCTGGAAAAATGGGAGGGTTGCGTCAGGAAGGGCATCCGGCGTAAAACATTTGCCAAGTTGTTGTGCGGACCAGTTGGTCCGCTGTGGCGACCCCGAATAGGGAGCAGCCGAGAGCAACTTCTTCTATCATATAAGTTGAAGGAGAAGCAGTGTGTGTTTTTTGCTACGAATCACAACGGCTCTTCTGTCTTCACGCCGATTGGTAGTTGAACCAAGTCGGTCCATATTTGCATAAATCTCAACTTTGTCAAGTCACTGACATGCCCACATCTAGTCACTAACGTTCATGTTGCCAGAAGTAACCAGCTCTCAAAATGATCTCTGGTCATTTTGTTGTTCTGAGTCACTGCATGTGTGAATGCAGCTTAAGAAGCAAGAGCGATTTGAAACCAATACCATGAACAAGGAGAGGGAGTCAATGCCATCAGAGGACATCATGCACACACATCTTTCCTCACCCAGCCACAACTGGGGGCAATAAAGTACAGGACAACCCAGGGGTGGAAACCAGAGGACCCTGGGGAAACCCACTTGGACACATGAAAAACATACACAAAAAATGCACAATAGCCCCATTCAAATTGGATTTGTTTATCAGGGAGACATTGGTAAAAATGTCTCATCAAGGATTTCCCCCCCATCCCAGCAGAAATAATCTGTGCACAGGAGGAGTGAGCTTCTAGTGGATTGTATTTTCTGTGCATGATAGAATGGTACATATGATCAGACTTCATTCACAACATGGTGTCCAAGTGTTGAGAAGCACTGGAGTCGTAAAGTGATGCTATTATTTTAGTTTGGGACAAACCAAAGTTCCAGCAACAGTGTGAAAATTCAGTTTTAAAACAAAAATTTAATAGAAGCATCCATTTTTTAGTTGAAAGACAGGAAGTCTTTAATATCTTGTGTAGGATCACTGATACATGTGCTGCAATACTAAATACAGAAAGCAAAAAATGATAGAACAATTAATAGTGGACAAACATCTTTTTTTTCCAACTTAAAAAATTCAAGGACATGTGCATGGGTCTAAAATGATCAAATGTTTGCTGAGTTTGGTGAATGATGGTAGTCAATTCAGTCTGTAATTTCCTCCATGGAGACATGAGAAAAATATTGAAATGGTCACTCTGGGCATTACTAAATTCACAGAGGAGCAACTATAAAATAGGATATTCCCTCAGGACCCCCTGTAAATTTAATCCTTTCTAGATCATAGCACTATAGGCAGCAACCCGAGCTCAGAACAATTACTGCTCTGTATACAATCAACCATGACATTAAAACCACTGCCAAGTGAAGTGAATGATATTGATTATATCATTATGGCACATGTAGAGTCCTGGTGGTCCAGGGGCAGGATCCCGTGCTCTCATTGCCGCGGCCCGTGTTCGATTCCCAGGCAGGGCACTAACCCAGCCACTAAAGAGTTAACTCTCAGTGCTGGTCTCAAGCCTGGATTAAATGAGAGTGTTGCCAAATCGAAGCATGCAGACTAAATGATCTGCAGTGGCGACCCCAAACAGGGATCAGCTAGAAGAAGAAGAAGAACAACAACAACATCTTGTTATGGCACATGTCAAGAGGTGGGATATATTAGGGAGCAGGTGAACAGTCAGTTCTCAAAAGCTGGAAGCAGGAAAAATGCATTAGCTAAGTGACTTTGAAAAGGGCCAGACTGATGGTTAGACGACTGGGTTTGAGCATCTCCAAAATGTTGGGTGGTCCGAGTATGCAGTGGTTAGTACTTTAGTACTAGAAAGGGTCATGGGTGTCCAAAGCTCATTGATGCATGTGTGGAGGCAAGGCTAGCCCATCTGGTCCAATCAGAAGAGCTACTATAGTACAGAACTACACCATGGAGCAACGGAAGAAAGTGGTTATCAGTGTGGCCATGACACATGTTGCGAAATGGAGTTCAGTATTTTGGGTTTTGGCTGATCTGACAATAGGGGGTATGGCTTGGCCTAGCTGCCAGGGGTATGATCTAAATGACACAGGAAGAGAGAAGAATCAGCTCCTTCCTCCCAGACTGAGGCTCATTTGGCGGTTTTTCTTCATTCATTATTCTTTATGTAATATAAAGTATAATAAATGAAGTTAAAGAGTTATGTAATATAAAGAATAATGAATGAAGATATGAGTATCCCAAATATACTCAGATGGTTTACTCTTTCCAGTAGATTTTTGAATTGCAGATCTGTGAACACTTTTTCAGCTTTTTTTTGGGAACTCCTTGTAGGAGGAGATTGCTTTACTGGATTTTAGATGCATAGGTGTAAATACATTGTACAAACCCAATTCCAAACAAGTTGGGAAACTGTACAAATTGTGAATAAAAAAGGAATGCTATAATTTACAAATCTCATAAGCTTATATTTTATTCACTATAGAATATAGATAACATATCAAATGTTGAAAAATGAGACATTTTGAAATGTCATGCCAAATATTGGCTCATTTTGGATTTCATGAGAGCTACACATTCCAAAAAATTGTGAATTTGTACAGTGTCCCAACTTTTTTGGAATCGGGTTTGTAAAACAAAATTAGCGAATGGAACATTAAATTATATATTATGTATATTACCAAAAGAAGAGGCATTGGTGGCTCAGTGGTAGGCTTCTCGCCTATCACGCGAAAGGCCCGGGTTCGATTCCAGCCAATCGGATGCAGTGCCGGTCCCAGGCCCGGAAAAAATGGGAGGGTTGCGGCAGGAAGGGCATCCGGCGTAAAACCTGTGCCAAGTTGTTGTGTGGACCAGTCGGTCCGCTGTGGCGACCCCGAACAGGGAGCAGCTGAAAGCAACTTCTTCTATTACCAAAAGAAGAATGAATGAAGAAAAGCTGAAATGATGAAATGCAAAAAGGTTTTTTAGTGGTGACTGTGGAAACACCATAGGCAACAATTCTCTTCAATTACTTGGCATGTTAGTATGTCTGAGAGCTCACATAATCTTTTACTACACACTCAAATGTGTGTATGTTTTTCTTCACAAAAAGAGTACTTTTAGTGCATAGTATAAGATGGTGAATTGGGATGCAGCAGTAGTCCCAGTTCTTGGTGATTAAATAATTTTGTGCATTTTATTAGTAAAACCTGGCACCTAATTACTGACTTAATGGCTGTGGGAAGGTGCACTTATTTATCCCACCTGGCTTCTGGGTATATGTGTATATATATATATATATATACACACTATAATTCAATGATGAAGTCTGGCAGGTTTTACTGACAAAAACAGAAATAAGAGTGACAGTCAAAAGTCTCAGTTGCTTTTGCTTATAACACTGCAAAGAGTGTACCTTAGGCTACTGAATCATTTATTATTAAATGTATTATTTATAATTGAAGCATACCTGGGGGGTACGGTAGCTTGGTGGTTAGCATGTTTACCTATGTTACACCTCCAGGGTTGGGGATTCAATTCTGCCATGTGTGTGTGGAGTTTGCATGTTCTCCCCGTACCTCGGGGGTTTTCTCCGGGTACTCCAATTTCCTCCCGCGGTCCAAAGACATGCATTGCAGGTTGATTGGCATCTCTAAATTGTCCATAGTGTGTGATTGTGTGAGTGAATGAGAGTGTGTGTGTGCCCTGCGATGGGTTGGCACTCCGTCCAGGGTGTATCCTGCCTTGATGCCCAATGACGCCTGAGATAGGGACAGGCTCCCCGTGACCCGAGAATAGATTGGATAAGCGGTAGACAATGAATGAATGAATGAATGAATGAATGAGACACACCTGCATTTTCTAAATTTCTAAATTTTAATTGCTTATATTTTCATTTTAAGAGGCAGATTCATTTTGTTTCCAGAGCATTCAAATGTATGACTAAAAAAAAAAATGTCCACAAGATGGAGGCATTTGCTATCTGAAAGTACATGTGAAACATTTAATCTTATGAAGCAGCCCTCTAGCAGAAACGGAATTTCATTAGCTCAGTGAAAATGCACATGAGTAATTTTTCCCAAACTGCCTGCACTCAATCTAGTGCTTTGCCAGTCAGGTGAGTCACGAAACTAGGCACCATCTGGAGCTCTGTCATGTCTTTGAGACTAGCAAAGTAAGCTAAAAATAAGTAGTAAGCTTGTGCAGCACCCTGGGGTCAAGTCTGATCTTTGATTCGCTTTCAAAGCTACGCACTGCAGGCCTCATTTTTGGAGATTATTAATACAAACCAATACATTGATTTATGCCTATCAGTGTATCTCTTATGTTTAAATATGTTTTATTTAAAATATTCTGTTGATACCTCTGAAAACAAATACACGACAACCACGCATTTAATCAACACAGCCTGTCTTATTTAAAATGTATTTATTTGCCTCATTCATTTATCATTGTAAGATGGCAAACATTTCATTCTGTGTATCAAACAACCAATATATATACAGTATATAGGGTCAGTCCCCATTTATTTCGTTTTTGCAAATATTTCTTAATATATAATCACCATGATGGCTTACTCTATGAAGTCAATATCAGTGTCTAGATGTTTAAACCTGTTAACCAAAACATACAAAGAAACGATGGTTGATTTCTTTTTTCAAGACATTAACGTTGTGTGGAATTTCTAAATATGTCAATATAAAAGCTAATGAATCTTTTCTGTAAGGTCTAAGAGCATATCTTACCTTAAAGTATTTTCCCAGCTCTTTGGCTCTGCCTTGGAAAGAGTTGATTTGTCAAACAGCAACCATTTGGTTGAACAAATGTCTATCAACTGATCAACTGATCATTAATACACAGTGTGCTACGCCTAGCTTTGGCCTAAGGGGAGTAAGAAAGTACTCCTAAATATCTGCTTAGCATCCTCCATTCTTCTGCTTCTGTTCTTGACATAAAATCTTTTGCAGAGTTCGCATCTCAGTCTCATAACCCTGCAAACTCTAAGTAAAGCAAATGCCAGTTCGTTCAGTGGAATAGCGCTAAGGGTGCGAAATATGTGAGCATGCCCTTTCATTGTGTTCAGTGTTACATATCAACTTCTAATACATGTTTAGTTGTAGGCCATTTCGTTGCAGCATCAGTTGCAAGCTGCTTAAATGTGAAGTATCAAAAGAAAAAACAACCCTGCTAAATAGCTACAGTGAATGCAAAATTTCCTGACAGCCCTGAGTCTAGGAGGGCTACAACATAATCCACACACCAAGCAAAGCTTAGAGGTAATGGGAATTTGCAATTTTCTGTGATGCCTCCTTTGGGTCCAGTGGAAATACAGCAACTTCAGAACATGGTGACACAGCAAGACCAAGCTATCGTGGCCTACCTCGAGCAACTGGCTACCCTCCAAGCCACCAATGCCCAACTGCTCCAGGCCCTAGCAGGCCCCACTGCACCCAGGAGTGAACCGAGACGGATGGTGTTGCCCGAGAAGATCGACAGCACAGCAGATACATGCAAAGATTTCCTGTTCTTCCAACATCAACTCGACACCTACCATCAGGATTTCACTAAGTGCGTCTGCCTGCTGACATTACTCACAAGGAAAACCTTGCCCATGGCTGTCTGGAATGGGGATACTCAGGTGAAAATTTCATACGCCCATTTTACCTACTTGCTCTTTGAATACCCGGTTGGGGCCATGATGCTTCTGACTAATTATTCTAGCTCTGACAGGGATCCAGTATGGCGGCAGAAAACGACATGACATTCCACACCCTTTTATCTACTCAACTTTAGGTTTGCACAGAGAGCTAGACTAGCAAGAGGGAGAAGGATGAAACGAGTCAAAGAGGGATGGATGGGCCATTATATGCAGTTATCTGTCAGTTAACTTACAAAACATCAAACCTGTCAAACAGCATTTTATTTGAAGCATTTTAGCGGACGCCCTTTTATTGTGTTCAGTGTTACATATCAGCTTCTAATACATGTTTAGTTGTAGGCCATTTAGTTGCAGCATCAGTTGCAGGCTGCTTAAATGTGAAGTTTACTTCACATTTAAGCAGCCTGCAACTGATGCTGCAACTAAGAAAAAATAGAACCCTGCTAAATAGCTACAGTGCATGCATGTTATTCTGACACAGGGTCAGTGTGAAGTGCACCTATGCACATGGTTATATGCTACAGTCTTCATGTCTACTTTAATTAGATCAAGCTGGCGGTCATTCAGAGCATAAACACAAATAAAAGTAGATGGTGGCATGAAGGGAACCTATTACTGCTTAGCACTTTCAGCATCCAGGAAATTTCCTGACAGCCCTGAGTCTAGGAGGGCTACAACATAATCCACACACCAAGCAAAGCTTAGAGGTAATGGGAATTTGCAATTTTCTGTGATAGGTATAAGTACATAGCTCATCTGGTCTGGATTGTGTTTCTGAATTCAACTGGAGCATTAGGCATAGAAATGTACCATCTCTCCACAGTACATGCATAAACCATGTTTTCTGCATTGCTGCTGTTCATCCTACAACCTGGATTTCCAACTCCTCACATTCATCAAGAATTTATCTTTTAGCTACTGTTTTCAGAACCGGTTTGTTTTATCTACCCTGTTCTGCCAGCACGCAAAGTGGTTGATTGGGAGCACAGTCAAACATTGATCCATTTTATTGTTTTATTTAAGGAATCTGGGATTGTCCAAGATTGTAAATGAGACAGGAATTCTTACAGTCAATACACTGGCATAACTGAAAAATGCTCATGCACAACTCACACACTGCCATTTGCCATCTCATACAAACTGGAAACACAACCTACTTCTTTTTTTGTTGAGTCAAGCTGTTTTGACTCTAGAGGACACGGTTGTCATATGTATCATCAATTTAATAAAGAAGTGAACAAAAATGGATCTCTTCAAAGAGTTCCTACACTACTAAAGATTAACCTCATTGATAATGTATAGTCCTGCACTCCTGGAGGAGTTCCTCGATTCCTTGCTAATTATAAAACTTTCATATTGAGTACTCAGACTGGATTGCAGATCCTTCAACAAGGCCTAGTGGAAAACCCCATTGTAGCGGTGGTTCAGCTTAGGCAGCTGTCTGTCAGGAGAGTTCTTGTCATGGACTGCTGGACAGTTCCCTGCCAGGGCACAGAAGGGTTTGTGGCAGGGTTTCATTTACATTGCACATTCAGCTGGTTCTAAACATTATTAAATAGGAAATATGTTAGTCTGTTATTATTTGTTGTCATATTTTCCTTTTTTTTTGCCTTGGTATGTAGTGTCTAGGCAGTGTGCTGTGAACGTTGCTGTGAAGCAGGCTGCATGTTGGGCCTCAGTGTTCATCAGTTTATGTTGATAATTGAATAAGGTGCAGTACATGGTATGGTACTGCTATTAGGCTACTTTATATAGCTTTCAAATGTATAATTGCCATACATGTTCTTGCTTATTTGGGCAACCTTGATCTATATATCTATTATGATCTATTATATGTATTATGACTTTTAAGAAGCAACTATTTTAGAAATAAATATTTTATCCTGTGCAGCTACCTGGGGTCAAGTCTGATCTTTGACCCACTTTCAAATCTACACACTGCAGGCTTCATTTTTGGGAAATTATTATTATAAACCAATAATGTTGATTTATGTCCATTAGTGGTGCAGTTTCGCCGTCTGTCATTGATTACATTCAAATGTTTTATTTAAAATATACCCATGATTTGCTGTTCTTCTATTTGCTACCTCTGGAAATACAAACACAACAAACACACATTTAATCAACACAGCCTGTCTTTAAAACGTATTAAAATAGTTTATTCAAACGTTTTTTTTGGATTATGCATTTATCATTGCAAAATGCCAAACATTTCTTTTTGTGTATCAGATGAACAAAAAAAAAATAGATAATTGATGTGTGTTTTGAATTATTTTTGGCTGTTAAGGGTCAGTCCCCCATTTATTCTTTTTTGAGAAGAACCTGGTAATTTTGTCTATTGCACAACATGGTAATGCAGGCCACAAGCGTGACATACTCTTTAAAGTCCACAACACCATCAGCATTAGCGTCTAGGTCCTTAAAAATCTTGTCCAGTTTCGTTTGATCTTTGCAGTTCTGTTAACCAAAACATACAAAGAAACAGTGGTTGATTTCTTTTTTTAATACATCAATATTGTGCAGAATCTCTAAATCTATCAATATAAAATTAATTGCTTCTGTAAGGTGTAAGAGTATAGCTTACCCCAAAGATGTCACCCATCTCGATGGTAAGCAGTTCTTTTAGCTCTCCCTTGGAAAGAGTTAATTTGTCTCCCTCCTTGCCGGAATATTTATGAAAGGCACTGATGAGCAATGCCATTCCCTTCTGCAGCTGGGACATGATGACTTTTGGACAGATATATACATTAATTATTGCCATAACTTTTATTTTCTCACTAAACATGCATCCTACAAAGACAGACAATATGTAAACTCATCCCCTTTTTAGTAAATAAACATTAAATGCACAGAGCAATTAAAGAGGCAGATGACTAATAAAAGATGGATGGAACATGGAGTATGCTTTTTGCTCTACTGAACGTATTCTGTGGAACAACATATGGAGGTGTTTATAATCTTTAATGAACAGAGCTTTAGCATCAACAGGTAGCTAAATAAACGAACCAGATTATTGCTGTTTCAAATACAGAGAGGGGAATTCATAATTATTTTAAAACAGCAACTAATTGGTTAAACAAACTAGTAACAACTGATCCTTTGAGTAAAGGAGGAGCACATACCTCCTATCACACACACACACACACACACACACACACACACACACACACACACACACACACTTCCTTCTGTGCTGTGATTGGATGAATCACCCAAAAAGAAGAAATATTCCATGAGGGGGGAGACATGGAATAATACACAAAAAAAGGAGGATGGACTAAAGAGGTGTGGTAAAGTAAAACTGTTGGGTTAAGCACAAGTGGATCATGGACAACGCCCTAGATATTCACTATAATTAAGACAATGGGTTACGAACAAAGTGGAGTAAAGAAAGCTGACTGTGGTCAACATTCGACAAAGCCAAATATTTCTCTGCCTAACATCCTCAATTGCAAGTAACCTCTTTTTTTTCTCCTTCATCTGGTTCTGTTCTTCGCCTAAACTCTCACATCTCAATATAAAAACCCTGCAGTTAAAATGTACAATGGAAAATCACTAGCAGCATTGCAAAAAACAAACAAACCTAAATTCAGTTCAGTTTAGGATCTCAAAACATACAATCTGCAAAATCTTTCCTTGAGCACACCCACAACAAATTCTTTCAGGTTTTCTCTACTCACCGTTAAATTTGCACAGAGATCTTGAGCAGCAAAAATGAAAAGGGAGAAGGAGTAAATGAGTCAACGAGGGATGGACTAGCCAATATATGCAGCAGCTGACACCCTTTGTCCCGTCCTCCTTTTCCTCCCAAAACAATCACCCAACCACTGCCATCCTGCTCCTTCCCCTATGCTCTCTCCCTCTCTTTGTATACCTGTAAAAGTGTCACATGACACCAAAATTACTTCATCAAGATGCTATAACAACACTTCAGCTCCTATATCTATATCTATCCATCTGTCTATCTATATATGTGTATATCTATCTATCTATCTATCTATCTATCTATCTATCTATCTATCTATCTATCTATCTATCTATCTATCTATCTATCTATATATATATATATATACTGTATATCTAACTTATCTATATCTAGAGTGGTGATCAAAACTGGAGAACAACCAACAATCTCCTAAATTTCAAAGTCACTGCTTAGTCCTATTTGAAATGATTTAAGCAGGAGCAAAAAAAAGCAGTTTTTTAAGCATATTTCATGAGTTACACATATTTTGATGCACAGAATAAAAAACTCCAATGAGTTTTGAAAAAGAACACTGATCAAAATTAGAGAACACTTTCAGATATCTCCCAGTCATTGGTGTTAATCTGGTACCTGGTGATAATTTCTTTAATTATCTGACAAACCCTATTTATCTGGCAGCCTAACTTTCCAGTTTTCACTGAGTTTGCAAGCCGGTGAGCCATACTAAAGTGTCTGAAACCCTCCAGCAGCAGGTGTTTGGGATGTGAAACATTATGTTCATTGTCAAACTGGGGAAAGACTGAACCCCAGAAGTGTAAAGAAGTCAGTGAAAGGTGGAGGGAGAAGCGTCATGGTTTGGGGATGTTTTCTGCAGCAGGAGTTGGGCCTCTTATACCACTACATGGCAGAGTGAATGCAAATGTTTATCAGACCCTTCTTCGACAACATGCGGTTCCTTCCCTGCGTTCGCCACCCAATCAGCCAGCAATTTTCATGCACAACAATGCCCCCTGTCACACAACAAAACCGGTAAAGCAGTTCCTTGAAGTTGAAAACATTGAAATAATGAAATGGCTAGACCAGAGTCCTGATCTAAACCCAACAGAAAACCTCTGGAAAATCCTTGGTGACAAAGTTATCCCAAGAAACCCACTACAGAACTGTGGAAGAGACTGGAAGGAAAGTAGACCAAAATCACACCAGAGCAGTATGAGAGACTAGTGACGTCCTGTGGCCACAGATTTGCTGAAGTCATTCAAAGCAAGGGCCTGTACACTTCCTACTAATTGTTGAATGTTGTAACCTTCAGAAATTTTAGCTGTAATCTTTATCTGTGCTACAGTCATTGCTGTTCTCTGATTTTGATCATTGTGTTTTCTACAAGATAAAAGTTTTTTTTTTGTTGAAGTGCATTGGTTATTTTGTAAAACACTGTTCTATTAGCATGGTACAGCCAAAACAAAAATTGCTTCAAATGTTCCTTCAAATGTTGAGCAATGAAGATTACATTATTTCTGAAAAAAATAGCGTTCATAAATTGTTCTCTAATTTTGATCTCCACTGTATATTTGCCATGCATTGCTTAATTTTTCCCCCCTTTCAGCCTACCATAGAAACTATTATAAAAGCCCAATCCAGTTGAGCAAGTCTGGCCAGGTTTCATGAACAGATTAAACTTTGCGTATACAGTAAAGCTAGGTGTGTCCAAACAGAAGGCTACAATGTGTTCTGCAATAATGCAGAACTCGGCCTCATGATTGGAAGAGCCAAAAACAAATAGAAACACCCATAGACTAAGCAGACTGAACTTAAATTTTGGTCATTGTAAAAGCGGTAAGGTCAATCGATCAATTATAATATATCGATTAATATAATATTATATATTATATACATTAATATAATATAATATAATACAATAATATAATATAATAACATAAATAAAACCAAGGGGAGGCATGGTGTGTGGAGTTTGCATGTTCTCCCCGTGCTTGGTGGGTTTCCTCCGGGTGCTCTGGTTTCCTCCCAAAGTCCAAAGACATGCTTCTAGGCTGATTGGAGTGAATAAGTATGTGTGTGCATGCCCTGCGATGGGTTGGCACTCGGTCCAGGGTGTATCCTGCCTTGATGCCCGTTGATGCCCGATGATGAGTGAGATAGTCACAGGCTCCCCGTGACCAGATGATAGATTGGATAAGTGGTACAGACAAAAAATATATATATAACCAATTAGCCTCCTGGTGGTCTAGTGGCAGGATGTGGCGCTCTCATTGCCGTGGCCCGGGTTCGATTCCACAAATATCTCTACAAGGCCAACACATCTTCACTAAGTATTATCAGTTTTCTGTGTACTGAGCCATGATTACCTTGTTTCCATGGTTTGTTCTGTCTATGACCTTATTACCTGTTTCTACCCTTTGCCTGCTTGCTTTTGCCCTTGTTGGAATTGTTAGCTTCACAGACTGCTCTTCTCTGGTTACCAAAGTCTGTGCCTGGTTTTTGACTCTGCTTCTGTCTACTGATTTGGATTTTTCTGCCTTTGTCTTTTCTATTGAAAGGTTGTTGCACTGCGTATGAATCTTGCAAATCCTTCCTTACAGGATAGTTTGCCTCCTTTGGGTCCAGTGGAAATACAGCAACTTCAGAACATGGTGACACAGCAAGACCAAGCTATCGTGGCCTACCTCGAGCAACTGGCTACCCTCCAAGCCACCAATGCCCAACTGCTCCAGGCCCTAGCAGGCCCCACTGCACCCAGGAGTGAACCGAGACGGATGGTGTTGCCCGAGAAGATCGACAGCACAGCAGATACATGCAAAGATTTCCTGTTCTTCCAACATCAACTCGACACCTACCATCAGGATTTCACTAAGTGCGTCTGCCTGCTGACATTACTCACAAGGAAAACCTTGCCCATGGCTGTCTGGAATGGGGATACTCAGGTGAAAATTTCATACGCCCATTTTACCTACTTGCTCTTTGAATACCCGGTTGGGGCCATGATGCTTCTGACTAATTATTCTAGCTCTGACAGGGATCCAGTATGGCGGCAGAAAACGACATGACATTCCACACCCTTTTATCTACTCAACTTTAGGTTTGCACAGAGAGCTAGACTAGCAAGAGGGAGAAGGATGAAACGAGTCAAAGAGGGATGGATGGGCCATTATATGCAGTTATCTGTCAGTTAACTTACAAAACATCAAACCTGTCAAACAGCATTTTATTTGAAGCATTTTAGCGGACGCCCTTTTATTGTGTTCAGTGTTACATATCAGCTTCTAATACATGTTTAGTTGTAGGCCATTTAGTTGCAGCATCAGTTGCAGGCTGCTTAAATGTGAAGTTTACTTCACATTTAAGCAGCCTGCAACTGATGCTGCAACTAAGAAAAAATAGAACCCTGCTAAATAGCTACAGTGCATGCATGTTATTCTGACACAGGGTCAGTGTGAAGTGCACCTATGCACATGGTTATATGCTACAGTCTTCATGTCTACTTTAATTAGATCAAGCTGGCGGTCATTCAGAGCATAAACACAAATAAAAGTAGATGGTGGCATGAAGGGAACCTATTACTGCTTAGCACTTTCAGCATCCAGGAAATTTCCTGACAGCCCTGAGTCTAGGAGGGCTACAACATAATCCACACACCAAGCAAAGCTTAGAGGTAATGGGAATTTGCAATTTTCTGTGATAGGTATAAGTACATAGCTCATCTGGTCTGGATTGTGTTTCTGAATTCAACTGGAGCATTAGGCATAGAAATGTACCATCTCTCCACAGTACATGCATAAACCATGTTTTCTGCATTGCTGCTGTTCATCCTACAACCTGGATTTCCAACTCCTCACATTCATCAAGAATTTATCTTTTAGCTACTGTTTTCAGAACCGGTTTGTTTTATCTACCCTGTTCTGCCAGCACGCAAAGTGGTTGATTGGGAGCACAGTCAAACATTGATCCATTTTATTGTTTTATTTAAGGAATCTGGGATTGTCCAAGATTGTAAATGAGACAGGAATTCTTACAGTCAATACACTGGCATAACTGAAAAATGCTCATGCACAACTCACACACTGCCATTTGCCATCTCATACAAACTGGAAACACAACCTACTTCTTTTTTTGTTGAGTCAAGCTGTTTTGACTCTAGAGGACACGGTTGTCATATGTATCATCAATTTAATAAAGAAGTGAACAAAAATGGATCTCTTCAAAGAGTTCCTACACTACTAAAGATTAACCTCATTGATAATGTATAGTCCTGCACTCCTGGAGGAGTTCCTCGATTCCTTGCTAATTATAAAACTTTCATATTGAGTACTCAGACTGGATTGCAGATCCTTCAACAAGGCCTAGTGGAAAACCCCATTGTAGCGGTGGTTCAGCTTAGGCAGCTGTCTGTCAGGAGAGTTCTTGTCATGGACTGCTGGACAGTTCCCTGCCAGGGCACAGAAGGGTTTGTGGCAGGGTTTCATTTACATTGCACATTCAGCTGGTTCTAAACATTATTAAATAGGAAATATGTTAGTCTGTTATTATTTGTTGTCATATTTTCCTTTTTTTTTGCCTTGGTATGTAGTGTCTAGGCAGTGTGCTGTGAACGTTGCTGTGAAGCAGGCTGCATGTTGGGCCTCAGTGTTCATCAGTTTATGTTGATAATTGAATAAGGTGCAGTACATGGTATGGTACTGCTATTAGGCTACTTTATATAGCTTTCAAATGTATAATTGCCATACATGTTCTTGCTTATTTGGGCAACCTTGATCTATATATCTATTATATGTATTATGACTTTTAAGAAGCAACTATTTTAGAAATAAATATTTTATCCTGTGCAGCTACCTGGGGTCAAGTCTGATCTTTGACCCACTTTCAAATCTACACACTGCAGGCTTCATTTTTGGGAAATTATTATTATAAACCAATAATGTTGATTTATGTCCATTAGTGGTGCAGTTTCACCGTCTGTCATTGATTACATTCAAATGTTTTATTTAAAATATACCCATGATTTGCTGTTCTTCTATTTGCTACCTCTGGAAATACAAACACAACAAACACACATTTAATCAACACAGCCTGTCTTTAAAACGTATTAAAATAGTTTATTCAAACGTTTTTTTTGGATTATGCATTTATCATTGCAAAATGCCAAACATTTCTTTTTGTGTATCAGATGAACAAAAAAAAAATAGATAATTGATGTGTGTTTTGAATTATTTTTGGCTGTTAAGGGTCAGTCCCCCATTTATTCTTTTTTGAGAAGAACCTGGTAATTTTGTCTTTTGCACAACATGGTAATGCAGGCCACAAGCGTGACATACTCTTTAAAGTCCACAACACCATCAGCATTAGCGTCTAGGTCCTTAAAAATCTTGTCCAGTTTCGTTTGATCTTTGCAGTTCTGTTAACCAAAACATACAAAGAAACAGTGGTTGATTTCTTTTTTTAATACATCAATATTGTGCAGAATCTCTAAATCTATCAATATAAAATTAATTGCTTCTGTAAGGTGTAAGAGTATAGCTTACCCCAAAGATGTCACCCATCTCGTTGGTAAGCAGTTCTTTTAGCTCTCCCTTGGAAAGAGTTAATTTGTCTCCCTCCTTGCCGGAATATTTATGAAAGGCACTGATGAGCAATGCCATTCCCTTCTGCAGCTGGGACATGATGACTTTTGGACAGATATATACATTAATTATTGCCATAACTTTTATTTTCTCACTAAACATGCATCCTACAAAGACAGACAATATGTAAACTCATCCCCTTTTTAGTAAATAAACATTAAATGCACAGAGCAATTAAAGAGGCAGATGACTAATAAAAGATGGATGGAACATGGAGTATGCTTTTTGCTCTACTGAACGTATTCTGTGGAACAACATATGGAGGTGTTTATAATCTTTAATGAACAGAGCTTTAGCATCAACAGGTAGCTAAATAAACGAACCAGATTATTGCTGTTTCAAATACAGAGAGGGGAATTCATAATTATTTTAAAACAGCAACTAATTGGTTAAACAAACTAGTAACAACTGATCCTTTGAGTAAAGGAGGAGCACATACCTCCTATCCACACACACACACACACACACACACACACACACACACACACACACACACACACACACAAACTTCCTTCTGTGCTGTGATTGGATGAATCACCCAAAAAGAAGAAATATTCCATGAGGGGGGAGACATGGAATAATACACAAAAAAAGGAGGATGGACTAAAGAGGTGTGGTAAAGTAAAACTGTTGGGTTAAGCACAAGTGGATCATGGACAACGTCCTAGATATTCACTATAATTAAGACAATGGGTTACGAACAAAGTGGAGTAAAGAAAGCTGACTGTGGTCAACATTCGACGAAGCCAAATATTTCTCTGCCTAACATCCTCAAGTGCAAGTAACCTCTTTTTTTTCTCCTTCATCTGGTTCTGTTCTTCACCTAAACTCTCACATCTCAATATTAAAAACCCTGGAGTTAAAATGTACAATGGAAAATCACTAGCAGCATTGCAAAAAAACAAACAAACCTGAATTCAGTTCAGTTTAGGATCTCAAAACATACAATCTGCAAAATCTTTCCTTGAGCATGTTACAGACACGCCAGGCTCTGCTCACACTCAGTCACAGCGCACTCCCTCACCCGAGTTTTAACGAGACGCACCTGAACACCATAATCACCTCCCCTATAAATAACACCACGACACACTCCCCACTCGTCCGTTATCGTTAACACATACCTCACGTAGTGTTGATGCTCTGGACTGTCTCGCTAACTTGCATTTTTGTGTTCATAGAGATCTCTACCTGTCTGTCCTCACGCAGCTCCACGGCACGCTCCGGTTTCCCCGTTCACGCCACGACCACGTTACAAGTCTTCGTTTTGTCTGCACGCTCTCCCCTCCTTCCTTTCCAAATAAACACCTCAACGAGAACCGCTGCCTCCGTCCTCGTTCTTAACAGAATAACGGACCAACACCGCCTGGACAAGGAGGATGAGCTCACGGGATCCGGTGGAAGAGCTGGCCGAAGCGCTGCGCCGCGCTCTCGCTAGCGCAGCCGGCTCCGCGACTCCGGCAAGCGTTTCCGCCGCCGCCGCGGCCGTTTCTTCGCCGCCTGTGTATGCGAGCCCCATGGCCGTCCCAGCACCATACTCCGGCGCGGCGGAGGATTGCAACGGGTTTCTGCTGCAGTGCTCGCTGACTCTGGAGATGCAGTCACACCTGTACCCTGACGATCGGGCGAAGATTGCCTTCATCATCTCTCGTCTCGACGGGAAGGCGCTTCGCTGGGCCGAGCCTCTCTGGTCCCAGAGCAATCCCATGATGTCTTCGCTATCCGCCTTCACCAGGCATTTCAGGGAGGTGTTCGGGAGACCAGAGGGGGACTCATCGGTAGGCGAGAGATTGTGTCGTATTAAACAAGGTAATCTGTCCGTCACTGAATATGCACTACAGTTCCGCACCCTCGCCGCAGCCAGCGGCTGGAATGAACAGGCACTGATCACCACCTATCGTCAGGGTCTGGACCCACAGGTTCGCCTGCACCTCACTGCGCATGAGGATTCGATGGGGCTGGAAAAATTTATCCAGCTCTCCGTTCGTCTCGCGACTCGGATGCAGCTGTGCTTCGAGGAGCACCAGAGTCAGCCGGCAGCTAGCACTGCTCCCGCCCAGCCGGGACCTGTTAGTCACCCAGAGCCCGCTGACGATGCCATGCAGTTAGAGCTTTCGGAGGTGTCATCGGCTGACCGACAGTGGGAGCGGCAGAGGCGGCTGGCCCAGAGTTGCTGTTTCTACTGTGGGGGCTCGGGGCATTTCGTGGCGAAGTGCCCCCTTCGCCCCGCCCGAGCACTGGTGAGTTCACTCTTTCCGACACAGAACATCAGTAAACCTCTCTCAGTTTTGGTCAGTCTTACTACCCATGAGTTTTGTGTTTCAGCGACCGCGCTCATCGACTCTGGGTCGGCCGGGAACTTCATCTCCGGGGCCCTCTGCCGCCAGCTCCAGCTCCCGACTGCAGCCACGCCAAAGATATACCAGGTCCACGCGGTAACTGGGAAGCTCCTGAGGCAGGTGCGTCGTCAGGCGGGGCCCCTCCGGCTCCACATCGGGGTGATGCACACGGAGGAGATAGTTCTGATGGTGCTGGAGGACTCGACGGCGGAGGTGGTTCTGGGCCGTTCCTGGCTGGAGCAGCATGATCCCATCATTTCTTGGAGGACAGGAGAGATCCTGAGGTGGGGGCACAAGTGCTTCGAGGGCTGCTTTCCCGAGCGACCAAACCCAAGACCTTCACGACCACATGCCCTTCAGGTCCATGCCACCTCGGTGGAGAGCCCCCTCGAGGCCCGCTCTGTCAACATCCCGGCGTGCTACTCTCACTTCTGGGATGTCTTCTGTCCCAAGAAAGCCTCCAAGCTGCCCCCACACCGGCCATGGGATTGCGCCATCGATCTCATTCCAGGCGAGCCAGTACCCAAGGGGAGGATCTACTCACTCACGCTCCCGGAGGAGAAGGCCATGGAAGAGTACATAAAGGAAGCCTTAGCCCAGGGCTACATTTGTCCGTCCACGTCCCCTGCTGCATCCAGTTTCTTCTTCGTGGCCAAGAAAGATGGCGGTCTCCGACCCTGCATTGACTACCGCGCGCTGAACAAGATCACGGTGAAATTCCGGTATCCCCTGCCTCTCGTCCCCGCAGCGCTAGAGCGTCTCCGCGGCGCCACTGTGTTCACGAAGCTTGACCTCCGCAGCGCCTACAACTTGATCCGGATACGGAAGGGGGATGAGTGGAAGACCGCATTCGTCACCCCTACCGGCCATTATGAGTACCGGGTCATGCCTTATGGACTCGCCAATGCCCCTTCCGTGTTCCAGGACTTCATGCACGAGGTGCTCCGGGACTTCCTGCACAAGTTTGTGGTGGTATATATTGACGATATACTCATCTACTCCCGGAGTATGGCGGACCATCAGCGCCACGTTGCGGAGGTCCTTCACCGGCTCCGAGACCATAACCTTTTCCTTAAGGCAGAGAAATGCCTGTTTCACCAACCCACAGTACAGTTTCTCGGATATGTCATTGACCACAGTGGCGTTCGCATGGATGAAAAGAAGGTGACCGCCGTCCGGGACTGGCCCGCCCCCACGACCGTGAAGGAACTTCAACGTTTTTTAGGGTTTGCAAACTTCTATCGCAGATTCATCCGGGGATACAGTTCAGTCACCAGCCCACTCACTAACCTCCTACGCAATAAACCCAAGACCCTTGTCTGGACCCCGGCCGCCACACACGCCTTCCAGACGCTCAAGCAGGCCTTTACCACTGCTCCCCTCTTAGTTCACCCTGATCCGGAGCTTCCCTTCATAGTGGAGGTTGACGCCTCAACCACCGGAGTGGGCGCAGTCCTCTCTCAGCAGCAGGGGAATCCACGGAAGCTCCATCCATGTGCCTTCTTTTCGCGGAAGCTGAACCCAGCCGAAGTAAATTATGATATTGGGAATCGGGAACTACTGGCCGTTAAGCTCGCCCTGGAGGAATGGAGGCACTGGCTCGAGGGAGCAAAGCACCCCTTCACCGTCCTTACCGACCACAAGAATCTCGAGTATCTCCGGGCCGCGAAGAGGCTGAACCCCCGCCAGGCCCGCTGGGCCCTCTTCTTCACGAGGTTCAAGTTTACCATATCATACCGCCCCGGGTCGAAAAATGTTAAGGCCGATGCCCTGTCCTGAATCTATGGACCAGACATTGCCAGCAAAGATCCAGAACCTGTTCTCCCGGAGAAGATCTTTGCGAGCCCCATCTCGTGGTCGGAGGGCACGCTTCCAGAGTCAGGTGCTCCACCAGGTTGCCCGCCGGGGCTGCAGTTCATTCCACGGTCGCACCGCACCTCCCTCATACACGCCACGCATGTCTCCCTGGGTACTGGCCATCCGGGGATCAAGGGGACCCTCTCGCTCCTTCAACAACGTTTCTGGTGGCCCCGCATGGCAGTGGATGTCAAGAGATACGTTCAGGGATGCAGGGAGTGCGCCATGTCTAAAAGTCCACGTCATCTTCCCGCCGGGAAGCTGCTGCCCCTTCCCGTTCCGAATCGCCCGTGGTCACACCTAGGGATCGACTTCATCGTCGATCTTCCAGCCTCTGAGGGGTGTACGTGTGTCCTCGTTATCGTAGACAGATTTTCCAAGGCGTGCCGGCTAATGCCCCTGCCGGGACCACCTACAGCCCTGGAGACAGCCGAATACCTCTTCAACCACGTCTTCAGGTATTATGGGCTCCCTGAGGACATTGTCTCGGACCGGGGACCGCAGTTCACTTCCAGAGTCTGGAGAGCCTTTTTCAAACGCCTAGGTGTGACCATCAGCCTTTCCTCGGGTTACCAACCCCCACTGTTCCCCTGGGACGGAGAACCATCGGACGTCCCAGCAGTGGATTACTGGTTCCGGGAGAGCGAGAGAGTATGGGGCGAGGCACATCGACAGCTCCAACGGGCCTTACGTAGACGCAGGTCGACCGCAGACCTTCGACGGTCCCAAGCCCCGGCCTACCAACCTGGACAAAAGGTCTGGCTGTCGACTTGTGACATCAAGCTGCGCCTCCCCTGTAAGAAGCTGAGTCCCCGGTTCATTGGCCCTTTTACCATAGTCCGCCAGATCAACCCAGTCACCTACCGCCTCCAGCTTCCTCCAGAGTACAGGATACATCCAGTGTTCCACGTGTCACTACTAAAACCTCACCACCCTTCTGTTCTTCTTTCCACAGGGCCTGGCGTAGCGGAGGAGCCCCCCCTTCCACTGATCGTGGACGACGGAACGGCGTATCTGGTGAAGGAGATATTGGACTCCCGGCGCCGTGGCGGCCGCCTGGAGTACCTGGTCGACTGGGAAGGCTACGGTCCCGAGGAACGGTCCTGGGTTCCCCGAAATGACATCCTTGATCCGAGTCTCCTCGAGGACTTCCACACCAGCCACCCCAGCCGACCAGCGCCCCGGGGCAGAGGCCGACCGCCGCGGCGTCGGGGCCCAAGGTCCTCGGGAGCGGACCATGGAGGGGGGGGTAATGTTACAGACACGCCAGGCTCTGCTCACACTCAGTCACAGCGCACTCCCTCACCCGAGTTTTAACGAGACGCACCTGAACACCATAATCACCTCCCCTATAAATAACACCACGACACACTCCTCACTCGTCCGTTATCGTTAACACATACCTCACGTAGTGTTGATGCTCTGGACTGTCTCGCTAACTTGCATTTTTGTGTTCATAGAGATCTCTACCTGTCTGTCCTCACGCAGCTCCACGGCACGCTCCGGTTTCCCCGTTCACGCCACGACCACGTTACAAGTCTTCGTTTTGTCTGCACGCTCTCCCCTCCTTCCTTTCCAAATAAACACCTCAACGAGAACCGCTGCCTCCGTCCTCGTTCTTAACAGAGCACACCCACAACAAATTCTTTCAGGTTTTCTCTACTCACCGTTAAATTTGCACAGAGATCTTGAGCAGCAAAAATGAAAAGGGAGAAGGAGTAAATGAGTCAACGAGGGATGGACTAGCCAATATATGCAGCAGCTGACACCCTTTGTCCCATCCTCCTTTTCCTCCCAAAACAATCACCCACCCACTGCCATCCTGCTCCTTCCCCTATGCTCTCTCCCTCTCTTTGTATACCTGTAAAAGTGTCACATGACACCAAAATTACTTCATCAAGATGCTATAACAACACTTCAGCTCCTATATCTATATCTATCTATCCATCTATCTATCTATCTATCTATCTATCTATATATACTGTATATCTAACTTATCTATATCTAGAGTGGTGATCAAAACTGGAGAACAACCAACAATCTCCTAAATTTCAAAGTCACTGCTTAGTCCTATTTGAAATGATTTAAGCAGGAGCAAAAAAAAGCAGTTTTTTAAGCATATTTCATGAGTTACACATATTTTGATATACAGAATAAAAAACTCCAATGAGTTTTGAAAAAGAACACTGATCAAAATTAGAGAACACTTTCAGATATCTCCCAGTCATTGGTGTTAATCTGGTACCTGGTGATAATTTCTTTAATTATCTGACAAACCCTATTTATCTGGCAGCCTAACTTTCCAGTTTTCACTGAGTTTGCAAGCCGGTGAGCCATACTAAAGTGTCTGAAACCCTCCAGCAGCAGGTGTTTGGGATGTGAAACATTATGTTCATTGTCAAACTGGGGAAAGACTGAACCCCAGAAGTGTAAAGAAGTCAGTGAAAGGTGGAGGGAGAAGCGTCATGGTTTGGGGATGTTTTCTGCAGCAGGAGTTGGGCCTCTTATACCACTACATGGCAGAGTGAATGCAAATGTTTATCAGACCCTTCTTCGACAACATGCGGTTCCTTCCCTGCGTTCGCCACCCAATCAGCCAGCAATTTTCATGCACAACAATGCCCCCTGTCACACAACAAAACCGGTAAAGCAGTTCCTTGAAGTTGAAAACATTGAAATAATGAAATGGCTAGACCAGAGTCCTGATCTAAACCCAACAGAAAACCTCTGGAAAATCCTTGGTGACAAAGTTATCCCAAGAAACCCACTACAGAACTGTGGAAGAGACTGGAAGGAAAGTAGACCAAAATCACACCAGAGCAGTATGAGAGACTAGTGACGTCCTGTGGCCACAGATTTGCTGAAGTCATTCAAAGCAAGGGCCTGTACACTTCCTACTAATTGTTGAATGTTGTAACCTTCA
Source organism: Hemibagrus guttatus (assembly GCA_033459395.1). Classification (NCBI taxonomy): domain Eukaryota; kingdom Metazoa; phylum Chordata; class Actinopteri; order Siluriformes; family Bagridae; genus Hemibagrus; species Hemibagrus guttatus. The sequence continues at coordinate 26,819,147 of JAUCMX010000003.1, read as the reverse complement.
GAAATTTTAGCTGTAATCTTTATCTGTGCTACAGTCATTGCTGTTCTCTGATTTTGATCATTGTGTTTTCTACAAGATAAAAGTTTTTTTTTTGTTGAAGTGCATTGGTTATTTTGTAAAACACTGTTCTATTAGCATGGTACAGCCAAAACAAAAATTGCTTCAAATGTTCCTTCAAATGTTGAGCAATGAAGATTACATTATTTCTGAAAAAAATAGCGTTCATAAATTGTTCTCTAATTTTGATCTCCACTGTATATTTGCCATGCATTGCTTAATTTTTCCCCCCTTTCAGCCTACCATAGAAACTATTATAAAAGCCCAATCCAGTTGAGCAAGTCTGGCCAGGTTTCATGAACAGATTAAACTTTGCGTATACAGTAAAGCTAGGTGTGTCCAAACAGAAGGCTACAATGTGTTCTGCAATAATGCAGAACTCGGCCTCATGATTGGAAGAGCCAAAAACAAATAGAAACACCCATAGACTAAGCAGACTGAACTTAAATTTTGGTCATTGTAAAAGCGGTAAGGTCAATCGATCAATTATAATATATCGATTAATATAATATTATATATTATATACATTAATATAATATAATATAATACAATAATATAATATAATAACATAAATAAAACCAAGGGGAGGCATGGTGTGTGGAGTTTGCATGTTCTCCCCGTGCTTGGTGGGTTTCCTCCGGGTGCTCTGGTTTCCTCCCAAAGTCCAAAGACATGCTTCTAGGCTGATTGGAGTGAATAAGTATGTGTGTGCATGCCCTGCGATGGGTTGGCACTCGGTCCAGGGTGTATCCTGCCTTGATGCCCGTTGATGCCCGATGATGAGTGAGATAGTCACAGGCTCCCCGTGACCAGATGATAGATTGGATAAGTGGTACAGACAAAAAATATATATATAACCAATTAGCCTCCTGGTGGTCTAGTGGCAGGATGTGGCGCTCTCATTGCCGTGGCCCGGGTTCGATTCCACAAATATCTCTACAAGGCCAACACATCTTCACTAAGTATTATCAGTTTTCTGTGTACTGAGCCATGATTACCTTGTTTCCATGGTTTGTTCTGTCTATGACCTTATTACCTGTTTCTACCCTTTGCCTGCTTGCTTTTGCCCTTGTTGGAATTGTTAGCTTCACAGACTGCTCTTCTCTGGTTACCAAAGTCTGTGCCTGGTTTTTGACTCTGCTTCTGTCTACTGATTTGGATTTTTCTGCCTTTGTCTTTTCTATTGAAAGGTTGTTGCACTGCGTATGAATCTTGCAAATCCTTCCTTACAGGATAGTTTGCCTCCTTTGGGTCCAGTGGAAATACAGCAACTTCAGAACATGGTGACACAGCAAGACCAAGCTATCGTGGCCTACCTCGAGCAACTGGCTACCCTCCAAGCCACCAATGCCCAACTGCTCCAGGCCCTAGCAGGCCCCACTGCACCCAGGAGTGAACCGAGACGGATGGTGTTGCCCGAGAAGATCGACAGCACAGCAGATACATGCAAAGATTTCCTGTTCTTCCAACATCAACTCGACACCTACCATCAGGATTTCACTAAGTGCGTCTGCCTGCTGACATTACTCACAAGGAAAACCTTGCCCATGGCTGTCTGGAATGGGGATACTCAGGTGAAAATTTCATACGCCCATTTTACCTACTTGCTCTTTGAATACCCGGTTGGGGCCATGATGCTTCTGACTAATTATTCTAGCTCTGACAGGGATCCAGTATGGCGGCAGAAAACGACATGACATTCCACACCCTTTTATCTACTCAACTTTAGGTTTGCACAGAGAGCTAGACTAGCAAGAGGGAGAAGGATGAAACGAGTCAAAGAGGGATGGATGGGCCATTATATGCAGTTATCTGTCAGTTAACTTACAAAACATCAAACCTGTCAAACAGCATTTTATTTGAAGCATTTTAGCGGACGCCCTTTTATTGTGTTCAGTGTTACATATCAGCTTCTAATACATGTTTAGTTGTAGGCCATTTAGTTGCAGCATCAGTTGCAGGCTGCTTAAATGTGAAGTTTACTTCACATTTAAGCAGCCTGCAACTGATGCTGCAACTAAGAAAAAATAGAACCCTGCTAAATAGCTACAGTGCATGCATGTTATTCTGACACAGGGTCAGTGTGAAGTGCACCTATGCACATGGTTATATGCTACAGTCTTCATGTCTACTTTAATTAGATCAAGCTGGCGGTCATTCAGAGCATAAACACAAATAAAAGTAGATGGTGGCATGAAGGGAACCTATTACTGCTTAGCACTTTCAGCATCCAGGAAATTTCCTGACAGCCCTGAGTCTAGGAGGGCTACAACATAATCCACACACCAAGCAAAGCTTAGAGGTAATGGGAATTTGCAATTTTCTGTGATAGGTATAAGTACATAGCTCATCTGGTCTGGATTGTGTTTCTGAATTCAACTGGAGCATTAGGCATAGAAATGTACCATCTCTCCACAGTACATGCATAAACCATGTTTTCTGCATTGCTGCTGTTCATCCTACAACCTGGATTTCCAACTCCTCACATTCATCAAGAATTTATCTTTTAGCTACTGTTTTCAGAACCGGTTTGTTTTATCTACCCTGTTCTGCCAGCACGCAAAGTGGTTGATTGGGAGCACAGTCAAACATTGATCCATTTTATTGTTTTATTTAAGGAATCTGGGATTGTCCAAGATTGTAAATGAGACAGGAATTCTTACAGTCAATACACTGGCATAACTGAAAAATGCTCATGCACAACTCACACACTGCCATTTGCCATCTCATACAAACTGGAAACACAACCTACTTCTTTTTTTGTTGAGTCAAGCTGTTTTGACTCTAGAGGACACGGTTGTCATATGTATCATCAATTTAATAAAGAAGTGAACAAAAATGGATCTCTTCAAAGAGTTCCTACACTACTAAAGATTAACCTCATTGATAATGTATAGTCCTGCACTCCTGGAGGAGTTCCTCGATTCCTTGCTAATTATAAAACTTTCATATTGAGTACTCAGACTGGATTGCAGATCCTTCAACAAGGCCTAGTGGAAAACCCCATTGTAGCGGTGGTTCAGCTTAGGCAGCTGTCTGTCAGGAGAGTTCTTGTCATAGACTGCTGGACAGTTCCCTGCCAGGGCACAGAAGGGTTTGTGGCAGGGTTTCATTTACATTGCACATTCAGCTGGTTCTAAACATTATTAAATAGGAAATATGTTAGTCTGTTATTATTTGTTGTCATATTTTCCTTTTTTTTTTGCCTTGGTATGTAGTGTCTAGGCAGTGTGCTGTGAACGTTGCTGTGAAGCAGGCTGCATGTTGGGCCTCAGTGTTCATCAGTTTATGTTGATAATTGAATAAGGTGCAGTACATGGTATGGTACTGCTATTAGGCTACTTTATATAGCTTTCAAATGTATAATAGCCATACATGTTCTTGCTTATTTGGGCAACCTTGATCTATATATCTATATTTGCTTATGTATTATGACTTTTAAGAAGCAACTATTTTAGAAATAAATATTTTATCCTGTACAGCTACCTGGGGTCAAGTCTGATCTTTCACCCACTTTCAAATCTACACACTGCAGGCTTCATTTTTGGGAAATTATTATTATAAACCAATAATGTTGATTTATGTCCATCAGTGGTGCAGTTTCACCGTCTGTCATTGATTACATTCAAATGTTTTATTTAAAATATACCCATGATTTGCTGTTCTTCTATTTGCTACCTCTGGAAATACAAACACAACAAACACACATTTAATCAACACAGCCTGTCTTTAAAACGTATTAAAATAGTTTATTCAAACGTTTTTTTTGCCTTATGCATTTATCATTGCAAAATGCCAAACATTTCTTTTTGTGTATCAGATGAACAAAAAAAATTAGATAATTGATGTGTGTTTTGAATTATTTTTGGCTGTTAAGGGTCAGTCCCCCATTTATTTCTTTTTTGAGAAGACGTCATTGCACAACATGGTAATGCAGGCCACAAGCGTGACATACTCTTTAAAGTCCACAACACCATCAGCATTAGCGTCTAGGTCCTTAAACATCTTGTCCAGTTTCGTTTGATCTTTGCAGTTCTGTTAACCAAAACATACAAAGAAACAGTGGTTGATTTCTTTTTTTAATACATCAATATTGTGCAGAATCTCTAAATCTAGCAATATAAAATTAATTGCTTCTGTAAGGTGTAAGAGTATAGCTTACCTCAAAGATGTCACCCATCTCGATGGTAAGCAGTTCTTTTAGCTCTCCCTTGGAAAGAGTTAATTTGTCTCCCTCCTTGCCGGAATATTTATGAAAGGCACTGATGAGCAATGCCATTCCATTCTGCAGCTGGGACATGATGACTTTTGGACAGATATATACATTAATTATTGCCATAACTTTTATTTTCTCACTAAACATGCATCCTACAAAGACAGACAATATGTAAACTCATCCCCTTTTTAGTAAATAAACATTAAATGCACAGAGCAATTAAAGAGGCAGATGACTAATAAAAGATGGATGGAACATGGAGTATGCTTTTTGCTCTACTGAACGTATTCTGTGGAACAACATATGGAGGTGTTTATAATCTTTAATGAACAGAGCTTTAGCATCAACAGGTAGCTAAATAAACGAACCAGATTATTGCTGTTTCAAATACAGAGAGGGGAATTCATAATTATTTTAAAACAGCAACTAATTAGGAGCACATACCTCCTATCCACACACACACACAAACACACACACACACACACACACACACACACACACACACACACACACACACACACACACACACACACACACACTTCCTTCTGTGCTGTGATTGGATGAATCACCCAAAAAGAAGAAATATTCCATGAGGGGGGAGACATGGAATAATACACAAAAAAAGGAGGATGGACTAAAGAGGAGTGGTAAAGTAAAACTGTTGGGTTAAGCACAAGTGGATCATGGACAACGCCCTAGATATTCACTATAATTAAGACAATGGGTTACGAACAAAGTGGAGTAAAGAAAGCTGACTGTGGTCAACATTCGACTAAGCCGAATATTTCTCTGCCTAACATCCTCAATTGCAAGTAACCTCTTTTTTTTCTCCTTCATCTGGTTCTGTTCTTCGCCTAAACTCTCACATCTCAATATTAAAAACCCTGGAGTTAAAATGTACAATGGAAAATCACTAGCAGCATTGCAAAAAAACAAACAAACCTGAATTCAGTTCAGTTTAGGATCTCAAAACATACAATCTGCAAAATCTTTCCTTGAGCACACCCACAACAAATTCTTTCAGGTTTTCTCTACTCACCGTTAAATTTGCACAGAGATCTTGACCAGCAAAAATGAAAAGGGAGAAGGAGGAAATAAGTCAACGAGGGATGGACTGGCCAATATATGCAGCAGCTGACACCCTTTGTCCCGTCCTCCTTTTCCTCCCAAAACAATCACCCAACCACTGCCATCCTGCTCCTTCCCCTATTCTCTTTCCCTCTCTTTGTATGCCTATAAAAGTGTCACACATTATATATATATATATATATATATATATATATATATATATATATATATATATATATATATATATATATATATATATATATATATATATATATATATATATATATATATATATATATATATATATATATAACTTATCTATATCTACAGTGGAGATCAAAACTAGAGAACAACCAACAATTTCCTAAATTTCAAAGTCACTGCTTAGTCCTATTTGAAATGATTTAAACAGGAGTAAAAGAGCAGTTTTTTAAGCATATTTCATGAGTTACATATATTTTGATGCACAGAATAAAAAACTTCAATGAGTTTTGAAAAAGAACACTGATAAAAATTAGAGAACACTTTCAGATACCTCCCACTCATTGGTGTTAATCTGGTACCTGGTGATAATTTCTTTAATTATCTGACAAACCCTATTTATCTGGCAGCCTAACTTTCCAGTTTTCACTGAGTTTGCAAGCCGGTGAGCCATACTAAAGTGTCTGAAACCCTCCAGCAGCAGGTCATCCAGATGAAGGCCAAAGGAATGACCCGTACAGCCATAGCAAGAGAAGATGGTTGTTCCAAATTTGTGATTTCTATAATATTGCATATTTACAAAGTCACAAACTCATTCAAGTCCCTCAAGAAGGCTGGTCGTCCACAAAAGACAAATGCAAGAGAGGGCAGGATAATGCAGAGAATCTCAGTGGGCAGTCGGTTCAGGACTGCAGTTGCTCACCAGTTTAGCGCTGAACAGAGTAAGGATCTGTCTCGCCAAACAGTGTCTCAACGTTTAAGAGAATTTGGACTGAAAGCCCACTCTGCAGTGACCAAAGCAGAAAGAATCAAAAGGCTAGACTAATCTGCTGAGGAGCATGTTGTGTGGACAGAGGAGAACTGGTCCAAAGTTCACTTTAGTGATGAAAGCAAGTTTAATTTATTTGGATCCGATGGGAAACATTATGTTCATTGTCAAACAATGAGAAAGACTGAACCCAAAGTGTGTAAAGAAGTCAGTGAAAGGTGGAGGGAGGAGCGTCATGGTTTGGGGATGTTTTCTGCAGCAGGAGTTGGGCCTCTTATACCGCTACATGGCAGAGTGAATGCAAATGTTTATCAGACCCTTCTTCGAGGTTCCTTCCCTGCGTTCGTCACCCAATCAAATGGCTAGACAAGAGTCCTGATCTAAACCCAACAGAAAACCTCTGGAAAATCCTTGGTGACAAAGTTATCCCAAGAAACCCACTACAGAACTGTGGAAGAGCAGTGTGAGAGACTAGTGACGTCCTGTGGCTACAGATTTGCTGAAGTCATTCAAAGCAAGGGCCTGTACACTTCCTACTAATTGTTGAATGTTGTAAGCTTCAGAAATTTTAGTTGTAATCTTTATCTGTGCTACAGTCATTGCTGTTCTCTGATTTTGATCATTGTGTTTTCTACAAAATAAAGGGTTTTTTTTTGTTGAAGTGCATTGGTTATTTTGTAAAACGCTGTTCTATTAGCATGGTACAGCCAAAACAAAAATTGCTTCAAATGTTCCTTCAAATGTTGAGCAATGAAGATTACATTATTTCTGGAAAAAAATAGCGTTCATAAATTGTTCTCTAATTTTGATCTCCACTGTATATTTGCCATGCATTGCTTAATTTTCCCCCCCTTTCAGCCTACCATAGTATGTTGCTTTCGGCTGCTCCCTATTCGGGGTCGCCACAGCGGACCGACTGGTCCGCACAACAACTTGGCACAGGTTTTACGCCGGATGCCCTTCCTGACGCAACCCTCCCATTTTTTTCCGGGCTTGGGACCGGCACTGTGTCCAGTGGCTGGGGTTGAGGCATTGGCTGGGAATCGAACCCGGGCCTTCCGCATGATAGGCGAGCAACCTACCACTGCCTCAGTTTTCAGCCTACCATAGAAACTATTGAAAAAGCCCAATCCAGTTGAGCAAGTCTGGCCAGGTTTCATGAACAGATTAAACTTTGTGTATACAGTAAAGCTAGGTGTGTCCAAACAGAAGGCTACAGTGTGTTCTGCAATAATGCAGAACTCGGCCTCATGATTGGAAGAGCCAAAAACAAACAGAAACACCCATAGACTAAGCAGACTGAACTTAAATTTTGGTCATTGTAAAAGCGGTAAGGTCAATCGATCAATTATAATATATCAATTAATATAATATTATATATTATATACATTAATATAATATAATACAATAATATAATATAATAACATAAATAAAACCAAGAGGCGGCATGGTGTGTGGAGTTTGCATGTTCTCCCCGTGCTTGGTGGGTTTCCTCCGGGTGCTCCGGTTTCCTCCCAAAGTCCAAAGACATGCTTCTAGGCTGATTGGAGTGAATAAGTGTGTGTGTGCATGCCCTGCGATGGGTTGGCACTCGGTCCAGGGTGTATCCTGCCTTGATGCCCGATGATGCCTGAGATAGTCACAGGCTCCCCGTGACCAGATGATAGATTGGATAAGCGGTACAGACAAAAAAAATATATAACCAATTAGCCTCCTGGTGGTCTAGTGGCAGGATGTGGCGCTCTCATTGCCGTGGCCCGGGTTCGATTCCACAAATACCTCTACAAGGCCAACACATCTTCACGAAGTATTATCAGTTTTCTGTGTACTAAGCCATGATTACTTTGTTTCCATGGTTTGTTCTGTGTATGACCTTATCACCTGTTTCTATCCTTTGCCTGCTTGCTTTTGCCCTTGTTGGAATTGTTAGCTTCACAGACTGCACTTCTCTGGTTACCAAAGTCTGTGCCTGGTTTTTGACTCTGCTTCTGTCTACTGATTTGGATTTTTCTGCCTTTGTCTTTTCTATTAAAAGGTTATTGCACTGCGTATGAATCCTGCAAATCCTTCCTTACAGGATAGTTTGCCTCCATTGGGTCCAGTGGAAATACAGCAACTTCAGAACATGGTGACACAGCAAGACCAAGCTATCATGGCCTACCACGAGCAACTTGCTACCCTCCAAGCCACCAATGCCCAACTGCTCCAGGACCTAGCAGGCCCCACCGCACCCAGGAGTGAACCGGGACGGATGGTGTTGCCCGAGAAAATCGACAGCACAGCAGATACAGTGGGGCAAAAAAGTATTTAGTCAGCCACCTTGTGCAAGTTCTCCCACTTAAAAAGATGAGAGAGGCCTGTAATTTTCATCATAGGTACACTTCAACTATGAGAGACAGAATGAGAAAAAAAAATCCAGGAAATCAGATTTTTAAAGAATTTATTTGCAAGTTATGGTGGAAAATAAGTATTTGGTCAATAACAAAAGTTCATCTCAATACTTTGTTATATACCCTTTGTTGGCAATGACAGAGGTCAAACGTTTTCTGTAAGTCGCCACAAGGTTTTTACACACTGTTGCTGGTAGTTTGGCCCATTCCTCCATGCAGATCTCCTCTAGAGCAGTGATGTTTTGGGGCTGTCGCTGGGCAACACGGATTTTCAACTCCCTCTAAAGATTTTCTATGGGGTTGAGATCTGGAGACTGGTTAGGTCACTCCAGGACCTTGAAATGATTCTTACGAAGCCACTCCTTCGTTGCCCGGGCGGTGTGTTTGCGATCATTGTCATGCTGAAAGACCCAGCCACGTTTCATCTTCAGTGCCCTTGCTGATGGAAGGAGGTTTTTACTCAAAATCTCACGATACATGGCTCCATTCATTCTTTCCTTTACACGGATCAGTCGTCCTGGTCCCTTTGCAGAAAAACAGCCCCAAAGCATGATGTTTCCACCCCCTTGCTTCACAGTAGATATGGTGTTCTTTGGATGCAACTCAGCATTCTTTCTCCTCCAAACACGACAAGTTGAGTTTTTACCAAAAAGTTCTATTTTGGTTTCATCTGACCATATGACATTCTCCCAATCCTCTTCTGGATCATCCAAATGCTCTCTAGCAAACTTCTGACGGGCCCAGACATGTACTGGCTTAAGCAGGGGGACACGTCTGGCACTGCAGGATTTGATTCCCTGGCGGCGTAGTGTGTTACTGATGGTAGCCTTTGTTACTTTGGTCCCAGCACTCTGCAGGTCATTCACTAGGTCCCCCCGTGTGGTTCTGGGATTTTTGCTCACCGTTCTTGTGATCATTTTGACCCCACGGGGTGAGATCTTGCGTGGAGCCCCAGATCGAGGGAGATTATCAGTGGTTGTATGTCTTCCTTTTTCTAATAATTGCTGCCACAGTTGATTTCTTCACACCAAGCTGCTTACCTATTACAGATTCAGTCTTCCCAGCCTGGTGCAGGTCTACAATTTTGTTTCTGGTGTCCTTTGACAGCTCTTTGGTCTTGGCCATAGTGGAGTTTGAGTCTGACTGTTTGAGGTTGTGGACAGGTGTCTTTTATACTGATAACGAGTTCAAACAGGTGCCATTAATAGGGGTAACGAGTGGAAGACAGATGAGCCTCTTAAAGAAGAAGTTACAGGTCCGTGAGAGCCAGAAATCTTGCTTTTTTGTAGGTGACCAAATACTTATTTTCCACCATAATTTGCAAATAAATTCTTTAAAAATCAGACAATGTGATTTTCTGGATTTTTTTTTCTCATTCTGTCTCTCATAGATGAAGTGTACCTATGATGAAAATTACAGGCCTCTCTCATCTTTTTAAGTGGGAGAACTTGCACAATTGGTGGCTGACTAAATACTTTTTTGCCCCACTGTACATGCAAATATTTCCTGTTCTTCCAACATCAACTCGACACCTACCATCAGGATTTCACTAAGTGTGTCTGCCTGCTGACATTACTCACCAGGAAAACCTTGCCCATGGCTGTCTGGAATGGGGATACTCAGGTGAAAATTTCATACGCCCATTTTACCTACTTGCTCTTTGAATACCCGGTTGGGGGTGTGATGCTTCTGACTAATTATTCTAGCTCTGACAGGGATCCAGTATGGCGGCAGAAAACGACATGACATTCCGCACCCTTGCCACCCAAAGTGGCTGGAATGACACAGCGCTAAAGGCCGTACTTAGGGATGGACTCAACCTGTCACTCCAGACCAAGCTTGCTTGTCATGAAGAGGACCAAACTCTGGCACAATACATCACCACTACCATTCGCATCGACAACTTAATCTGCAACCAAGTCCCTTGGCTGCACACCTGTTTCAACCCCCCCAAGGTTTTTTCGTCAGAGGAGATCTATGCATCAGACTCCCATGCCGAAAACTAAGCCCCAGATACATCAGTCCCTTCAACATCATTAGACAAATCAACCCTGTAACCTACAGACTGTTCCTGCCGTCCACTTATTTCATCTCCATTCTGTCTCCCTCCTCAAACCCGCCCATTTCACCAATACCTCGGACAACAACATACCACCACCACAATACCTAGTCAACTTGGAAGGATACAGCCCTGAAGAAAGAAAATGGTAAATGCAAGGGACATCCTTGACCCAGCCCTCACCACAGAATTCCACGCAGTACACCCCGATCGACCTGCCTCCAGACCCCGGGTCTGACCAAGAAGAAGAACACCTGGTGTTCCTGGAGGGGAATTCTGTTACAGCTACACCAGCGAACACCTCTCCTGTCCACCAGAGGGAACCCTCGCCCAAGAACTGACACTTCTGGGTCACAATGGAAAATTTCTGCCTTACACCTCCTGGTTTTACCGACATAAATACCGCCACTATGGCAACACATCTTCGCAAAGTATTGTCAGTTTTCTGTGTGCCGAGCCGTGATTACTTTGTTTCCATTATTTATTCTGTGTAAGACCTTATTGCCTTTTTCTACCATTTTTGCCTGCTTGTTTTTGTCCTTGGAATTGTTAGCTTTACGGACTGTTCTTCTCTGGTTACCAAAATCTGTGCCTGGCTTTTGACTTTGCTTCTGTTTCCTGACTTATCCTGCCTTGTTTTTTTTTTCTATTAAAGCATTGTTGCACCACATATGGATCCTGCAGCTCCTACGTTACTAATTGATTCTGTTTAATGAAACACACTAAAACCGTGTCAGTTATCAGGTGAGACTATAAGGTCACATTCAATAAGCATCTGTGAAAACATGCATTTGAAATAAGTCCAAGCAATTTTGTGTTTGTATATATATATATATATATATATATATATATATATATATATATATATATATATATATATATATATATATATATATATATATATGTGCATGGAGGGCCTCAGTGTTTATCCATTTTTATTGAATAATGTGCAGTACTTTATATGATGCCAAACATGTTCTTGCTTATTTGTGCAACCTTGAATATATACTTATATTTACATATGTATTATGACTTTTAAGAAGTACCTATTTTAAAACTAAATATTTCATCCTGTGCAGTTACCTGGGGTCAAGTCTGATCTTTGGTCCACTTTCAAATCTACACACTGCAGGCCTCATTTTTGGAAATTATTATTATAAACCAATATATTGATTTATGTCCATCAGTGGTGCAGTTTCATTGTCTCTCATCAATTCTATTTAAATATGTTTTATTTAAAATATGCCATTGATTTGCTGCCTCTAAACACACATACAGATCAACCACACATTTAATCAACACAGCCAAATAGTTTATTTGCCTCATTACTTCATCACTGTAAGATGTCAAACATTTTTTCTGTATATCAAACAACCAATATATACATATATAATTAGAATGTGTGTTTTGTGTTATATGGTTTGTTAAGGGTCAGACAGCATTGATTTCTTCTTTTCAAGGGTGGCATTGCACATCATGGTAATGCAGGCCACCATGGTGTCATACTCTCAGAAGTCAAAGGTACCATCAGGATTGGACTCTAGGTTCTTAAGTATCAGGTATCTACCATAAGTATTGCAGAAAGTGAAAGAGAGAGTGAGTGAGAGAGAGAGAGAGAGAGAGAGAGAGAGAGAGAGAGAGAGAGAGAGAGAGAGAGAGAGATAGATAACCTACATCCTAAACAACAATCTGAGAACTATGTATTCACAGAACATTGAAAAAAAACTCAGTTAGCAGCAATTATATTTACAATGGAAAATCACTGGCAGCATTGTAAAAAAAAAAAAGACAGAATTCTTTAGGATCTCAAAAACGTACACTCTGCAAAACCTTTTCTTGAGCACACCCGCAACAAGTTCTTTCAACTTTTATCTACTCAACTTTAGGTTTGCACAGAGAGCTAGACTAGCAAGAGGGAGAAGGATGAAACGAGTCAAAGAGGGATGGATGGGCCATTATATGCAGTTATCTGTCAGTTAACTTACAAAACATCAAACCTGTCAAACAGCATTTTATTTGAAGCATTTTAGCTGATGCCCTTTTATTGTGTTCAGTGTTACATATCAGCTTGTAATACATGTTTAGTTGTAGGCCATTTAGTTGTAGGCCAAGTGAACTTCACATTTAAGCAGCCTGCAACTGATGCTGCAACTAAAAAAAAACAGAACCCTGCTATATAGCTACAGTGAAAAACTAAAGAAAAAACAACCCTGCTATATAGCTACAGTGCATGCATGTTATTCTGACACAGGGTCAGTGTGAAGTGCACCTATGCACATGGTTATATGCTATAGTTTTCATGTCAACTTTAATTATATCAAGCTGGCGGTCATTCATAGGACATTGTTCATATCACACTCTCCGGTGTCACCCAGATGAGGATGGGTTCCCTTTTGAGTCTGGTTCCTCTCAAGGTTTCTTCCTAATACCATCTGAGGGAGTTTTTCCTTGCCACAGTCGCCTGAGTCACCTCAGGCTTGCTCACTAGGGAAAATTTTGTCTAACATCTAGGACTGTTTGTTTGTATGTTTATTGTTTTTTATGTTCTGTAAAGCTGCTTTGAGACAACGCTCTTTGTTAAAAGCGCTATACAAATAAAATTGAATTGAATTGAATTGAATTCAGAGCATAAACACAAATAAAAGTAGATGGTGGCATGAAGGGAACCTATTACTGCTTAGCACTTTCAGCATCCAGGAAATTTCCTGACACATCTGAGTCTAGGAGGGCTCCAACATAATCCACACACCAAGCAAAGCTTAGAGGTAATGGGAATTTGCAATTTTCTGTGACAGGTATAAGTACATAGCTCATCTGATCTGGATTGTGTTTCTGAATTCACCTGGAGTATTAGGCATAGAAATGTATCATCTCTCCACAGTACATGCATAAACCATGTTTTCTGCATTGCTGCTGTTCATCCGACAAACTGGATTTCCAACTCCTCACATTCATCAACAATTTATCTTTTAGCTACTGTTTTCAGAACCGGTTTGTTTTATCTACCCTGTTCTGCCAGCACGCAAAGTGGTTGATTGGGAGCACAATCAAACAATGATCCATTTTATTGTTTTATTTAAGGAATTTGGGATTGTCCAAGATTGTAAACGAGACAGGAATTCTTACAGTCAATACACTGGCATAACTGAAAAATGCTCATGCACAACTCACACACTGGCTGTGGAAGCATTTGTTACATCTAAACTATTTACATTACGGCATTTGGCAGGCAACCTTATCCAGAGCAACCAACATTTATCTCTTTATTTATCAGACCCTGCCTCTCATACATCTCATACAAACTGGAAACACAACCTTCTCTGTTTGTTGAGTCTAGATGACACTGTTGTCATATGTATTATCATTGTAATAAAGAAGTGAACAAAACATGGGTCTCTTCAAAGAGTTCCTACACTACTAAAGATTAACGTCATTGATAATGTATAGTCCTGCACTACTGGACAAGTTCCTCGATTCCTTGCTAATTATAAAACTTTCGTATTGAGTACTCAGACTGGATTGCAGATCCTTCAACAAGGCCTAGTGGAAAACCCCATTGTAGTGGTGATTCAGCTTAGGCAGCTGCTGGACATTTCTCTGCCGGAACACCAGAGGGCATGGAAGGGTTTGTGGCAGGGTTTCATTCATGTATGTTCCCATGTGCTACTGTTTATGTTTTGTTTGCACATGTATTTGCCTCACCCTCCTGCACACCTGTTCCATATGTCTCAATAATTACCTTCCCTATATATGCCTGCTGTCTTGTGGTTGTGTTTTGCTGAGTCCTTGTCTTTTGTTACCTGGTTTTGCCTCCTGGTTTCTGCTGTTTGTTTTGTGTTTGTTCTTTTGTATTTCAGTCAGCTAGTTTTACCCTATTGTTTCCATGAGTGTGTATTTTTGTTATTTTATTAATAAAGCCCCAGTTTCTCATTTTATCCCTGCATTTTGGGTCTGGATTATGTACCTATAGAGACACCCACTCCTGACAGTTCTGTCACCATAGCCTCTATATTCAGCTGGTTCAAAATATTTTTAAATAGGAAATTTGTTAGTCTGTTATCATTTATTGTCATATTTTTCTTTTTTGTCTTGCTATGCAGTGTCTGTGCAGTGCACTGTGAACCTTTTTGTCAAAAGCAGGGTGCAGGTTGCATGTAGAGCCTCAGTGTTCATCAGTTTATATTGATAATTGAATAAAGTGCATTACATGGTATGGTACATATACTGTAGAAAGACAATATTTTACTGCTCTTAGGCTACTTTATATATCTATCCAACCTATAACAACCAAACGTGTTCCTGCATATTCTGACACTTTGACTTTACATCTATATTTGCTTATGTATTATGACTTTTAAAAAGCAACTATTTTAGAAATAAATGTTTTATCCTGTGTAGCTACCTGGGGTCAAGTCTGATCTTTGACCCCAGATGAAAATAAAACCTCAAATGTTTTATTTAAAATATACCCATGATTTGCTGTTCTTCTATTTGCTACCTCTGGAAATACAAACACAACAAACACACATTTAATCAACACAGCCTGTCTTTAAAACGTATTAAAATAGTTTATTCAAACCTTTTTTTTTGCCTCATGCATTTATCATTGTAATATTTTTTTGTGTATCAAATGAACAAAAAAAAATAGATAATTGATATGTGTGTTTTGCATTATTTTTGGCTGTTAAGGGTCATTCCTCCATTTATTTCTTTGTGAAGGATTTGTTGCACAACATGGTAATGCAGGCCACAAGGGTGACATACTCTTGAAAGTCCACAACACCATCAGCATTAGCATCTAGGTCCTTAAAAATCTTGTCCAGTGCTTTTGCATCTTGGCTTTTCTGTTAACCAAAACATACAAAGAAACAGTGGTTGATTTCTTTTTTTAAAACATTAATATTGTGCAGAATTTCTAAATCTGTCAATCTAAAATTAATTGCTTCTGTAAGGTCTAAGAACATATCTTACTGCAAAGATGTCACCCAGCTCCTTGGTAAGCAGTTCTTTTAGCTCTGACTTGGAAAGAGTAAATTTGTCTCCCTCCTTGCCAGAGTAATTATGAAAGGCACTGATGAGCAATGCCATTCCCTTTTGCACATCAGACATGATGACTTTTGGAAAGATATATACATTAATTATTGCCAGGTTTTATTTTTTCACTGAACATGCATCCATGCAACGACAGAAGATGTGTAGACTCATCATATGTAGTAAATAAACATTAAATACACAGAGAAATTAAAGAGGCAGATGACTAATAAAGGATGCATGGACCATGAAGAATTAATTTTGCTCTACTGAACATAATCTGTGGAACAACAAATGGAGGTGTTTATTATCTTTAGTGAACAGACAGCACACACACACACATACATATACAGGAGTTATCAGAATGAACTTGCAATGTTGGCTATGGTTTGTCTCTCCAAGGGACTCTCTGTTTGGCACATCTAAATATTGTCTCACTCTGCACTTATTCTATGTTTGTTTTACTTGTATGTATACTCACAATGTATATATGTTTGGTTCAAGGGATTTTGTATTTGGCACATGCATAATTAATAAAAAAAATCTTTAGTAAACAGAGCTTTAGCATCAACAGGTAGCCAAATCAGATTATTGCTGTTTCCAATGCAGAGAGGGGGAATTTATAATGATTTTAAGACAGCAACTAATTGGTTAAACAAATTAGAAACAACTGATCCTTTGAGTAAAGGAGGAGCACATACCTCCTATCGACACACACACACAACACACACACACACACCACACACACACACACACACACACACACACAACACACACACACACACACACACACACACCCCCAGTACACAGTGTGCCACTCCTAGCTTGGCCTGAGGGATGTCAGAAAGTGCTTCCTTCTGTGCTGTGATTGGATGAATCACCCAAAAAAAAAGAAATATTCCATGAGTGGGGAGGCATGGAATAATACACAAAAAAAGGAGGATGGACTAAAGAGGAGTGGTAAAGTAAAACTGTTGGGTTAAAAACAAGCGGATCATGGACAACGCCCTAGATGTTCACTATAATTAAGACAATGGGTTACGAACAAAGTGGAGTAAAGAAAGCTGACTGTGGTCAACATTCGACGAAGCCAAATATCTCTCTGCTTAACATCCTCAGGTGCAAATAACCTCTTCTTTTTCTCCTTCATCTGGTTCTGTTCTTCACCGGGTTCTGTTCTTCACCGAAAATCTTTTGCACATATCAGCATCAAAACCCTGCAAACTCTAGGTGAATCACTTGCTATATCTTACAGTAGAATAGCACTAAGCGTGAAGATGAGAAAAGATGTGGGGAGGTGGAGAGAGAGAGAGAGAGAAGAGAGAGAGAGAGAGAGAGAGAGAGAGAGAGAGAGAGAGAGAGAGAGAGGAGAGAGAGAGAGAGAGAGAGAGAGAGAGAGAGAGAGAGAGAGAGAGAGAGAGAGAGAGAGAGAGAGAGAGAGAGAGAGGATTTTCTCTACTCACCGTTAAGTTTGCACAGAGAGCTTGACCAGCAAAAATGAAGAGGGGGAACGAGGAAGTGAGTCAAGGAGGGAAGGACTGGCCAATATATGGAGCAGCTGACACCCTTTGCCCCGTCCTCTTTTCCCTCCCATAACCCAAAACAACACCCACGCCCTCTGCCATTCTTTTCCTCCCCCTTTTGTCTCTCCCTCTCCATGTATGCCTGTAAAAGTGTCACAGGTTTACAGTGACACCCTAATTACTTCACCAAGATGCAATAACATCACTTTAGCTCCTATATCTTAGTTTGCCATGCAGCGATTAATTTGTTTTCTGTAAACTTTCCTCTCTTGCTTTCTGTAAACTTTCCAAACCAGGTTCTTATTTAATTAAGTCACCAAAAAGTATTCCATCTGAAGACATGTAAAATACCTGAACTGTGAGTTACTTTAAAAAGGCCCAACCCAGTTGAGCAAGTCTGGCCAGGTTTCATGAACAGATTAAACACTGTGTATACAGTAAGGCTAGGTGTGTCCAGACAAACGGCTACAGTGTGTTCTGCAATAATCTAGAACTTGGCCTCATGACTGGAAGAGCCAAAAACAAATAGAAACACATATAGATTAAATTACTATACAATTACAATTACTATAATAATATGCACTATAAGCGCACTAAATTATAATGAGCATCATAGTGCAAGACATGAATAATTGATACAAGGCAAGGACTTGGCTTATTACACAGAGAGTAAGTTAGCATGTTCCACTTTTTGTAGAACAGTATTGGTTAGTCATGCAAACACATCATTTTCTGCCTGTGATGGTAGTTAAGGTGGTAAGTTTTTTTTTTTTTCTCAAAAGGCACAGTGTGCCTAAGGCATAAACTATTGACTCTAAAAAAGAAGACAAAAACATCTGAAAACAGCAATATAAAATGTCTGATGATGTTGATTGCTTGTAGATCTGCGGTGGCATTATTTATTCTGTTTAATAAAACACACACTAAACCATCTCAGTCATCAGCTGAGAGTGTAAGGTCACATTCAGTAAGCATCAACATTATTCAATTAAGTATTATTTATTGAAAATGTGATCTGATCTTCATCTAAGTCAAGAGTGCTGACAAATGTAATGTGCCTAAATAATAACACACATAAAGATCTGATCTTTCATGTCTTTATTGAACACACTCACTCAACATCCAAAATGGTAGTGGAAAAAGTAAGTGAACCCTTCAACCCCACCCCACAATTTTTTTTGTGTTATTATTTAGACACAATATATTTGTCTTGAATTAGATGAAGATCATATCAAACTGTATGAAACCATGAAATTCGAAATGGATCACATACTTTTTCTTATATATATGATGCAGCTCAATTCATGTGTGTATACATATATATAATATATATATATATATATATATATATATATATATATTATATATATATATATATATATATACATGAATTAAGCTGCATGGAGGGCCTCAAGATGATAAATATATCATATATACAAATAATGTGCAGTACTCTAGTGCTATTAAGCTACTTTATGTATGTTTATATATGCCAAACATGCTCTTGCTTATTTAGGCAACCATGATACAGTATATTTGCAAATGTATTATGACTTTTAAATGTTTTATCCTGTGCAGCCACCTGAGGTCAAGTGTTCATGTCCATCAGTGATGGAGTTTCATTGTCTGTCATCAATTCTGTTTAAGTATGTTTTATTTAAAATATTCCATTGATTTGCTGCCTCTGAACACACACACACAACAACCACACATTTAATCAACACAGACAAATAGTTTATTTGCCTCATTACTTTATCATTGTAAGATGTTAAACATGTTTTTCTGTGGTATGCAGTGTCTGTGCAGTGCACTGTGAACTTTTTTGTCAAAAGCAGGGTGCAGGTTGCATGTAGAGCCTCAGTGTTCATCAGTTTATATTGATAATTGAATAAAGTGCATTACATGGTATGGTACATATACTGTAGAAAGACAATATTTTACTGCTCTTAGGCTACTTTATATATCTATCCAACCTATAACAACCAAACGTGTTCCTGCATATTCTGACACTTTGACTTTACATCTATATTTGCTTATGTATTATGACTTTTAAAAAGCAACTATTTTAGAAATAAATGTTTTATCCTGTGCAGCTACCTGGGGTCAAGTCTGATCTTTGACCCACTTTCAAATCTACACACTGCAGGCCTCATTTTTGGGAAATTATTATTATAAACCAATAATGTTGATTTATGTCCATTAGTGGTGCAGTTTCACCGTCTGTCATTGATTACATTCAAATGTTTTATTTAAAATATACCCATGATTTGCTGTTCTTCTATTTGCTACCTCTGGAAATACAAACACAACAAACACACATTTAATCAACACAGCCTGTCTTTAAAACGTATTAAAATAGTTTATTCAAATGTTTTTGCCTCATGCATTTATCATTGTAAGATGCCAAACATTTTTTTTATGTATCAAATGAACAAAAATAAAAAATAGATAATTGATATGTGTGTTTTGCATTATTTTTGGCTGTTAAGGGTCATTCCCCCATTTATTTCTTTGTGAAGAATTCGTTGCACAACATGGTAATGCAGGCCACAAGGGTGACATACTCTTGAAAGTCCACAACACCATCAGCATTAGCATCTAGGTCCTTAAAAATCTTGTCCAGTGCTTTTGCATCTTGGGTTTTCTGTTAACCAAAACATACAAAGAAACAGTGGTTGATTTCTTTTTTTAATGCATTAATATTGTGCAGAATCTTTAAATCTGTCAATATAAAATTAATTGCTTCTGTAAGGTGTAAGAGTATAGCTTACCCCAAAGATGTCACTCATCTCGTTGTTAAGCAGTTCTTTTAGCTCTCCCTTGGAAAGAGTAAATTTGTCTCCCTCCTTGCCAGAGTATTTATGAAAGGCAGCGATGAGCAATGCCATTCCCTTCTGCACATCAGACATGATGACTTTTGGAAAGATATATACATTAATTATTGCCAGGTTTTATTTTTTCACTGAACATGCATCCATGCAACGACAGAAGATGTGTAGACTCATCATATGTAGTAAATAAACATTAAATACACAGAGAAATTAAAGAGGCAGATGACTAATAAAGGATGCATGGACCATGAAGAATTAATTTTGCTCTACTGAACATAATCTGTGGAACAACAAATGGAGGTGTTTATTATCTTTAGTGAACAGACAGCACACACACACACACACATATACAGGAGTTATCAGAATGAACTTGCAATGTTGGCTATGGTTTGTCTCTCCAAGGGACTCTCTGTTTGGCACATCTAAATATTGTCTCACTCTGCACTTATTCTATGTTTGTTTTACTTGTATGTATACTCACAATGTATATATGTTTGGTTCAAGGGATTTTGTATTTGGCACACGTATAATTAATAAAAAAAATCTTTAGTAAACAGAGCTTTAGCATCAACAGGTAGCCAAATAAACAAATCAGATTATTGCTGTTTCAAATGCAGAGAGGGGGAATTTATAATGATTTTAAGACAGCAACTAATTGGTTAAACAAATTAGAAACAACTGATCCTTTGAGTAAAGGAGGAGCACATACCTCCTATCGAGACACACACACACACACACACACACACACACACACACACACACACACACACACACACACACACACACACACACACACACACACAACACACACACACACACCATTACACAGTGTGCCACTCCTAGCTTGGCCTGAGGGATGTCAGAAAGTGCTTCCTTCTGTGCTGTGATTGGATGAATCACCCAAAAAAAAAAGAAATATTCCATGAGTGGGGAGGCATGGAATAATACACAAAAAAAGGAGGATGGACTAAAGAGGAGTGGTAAAGTAAAACTGTTGGGTTAAAAACAAGCGGATTATGGACAACGCCCTAGATATTCACTATAATTAAGACAATGGGTTACGAACAAAGTGGAGTAAAGAAAGCTGACTGTGGTCAACATTCGACGAAGCCAAATATCTCTCTGCTTAACATCCTCAGGTGCAAGTAACCTCTTTTTTTTCTCCTTCATCTGGTTCTGTTCTTCACCGAAAATCTTTTGCAGAGAGTTCACATATCAGCATCAAAACCCTGCAAACTCTAAGTGAATCACTTGCTATATCTTACTGTAGAATAGCACTAAGCGTGAAGATGAGAAAAGATGCGAAGAGAGAGAGAGGGAGAGAGAGAGAGAGACAGAGAGAGAGGGAGAGAGGATTTTCTCTACTCACCGTTAAGTTTGCACAGAGAGCTTGACCAGCAAAAATGAAGAGAGAGAACGTGGAAGTGAGTCAAGGAGGGAGGGACTGGCCAATATATGGAGCAGCTGACACCCTTTGCCCCGTCCTCTTTTCCCTCCCATAACCCAAAACAACACCCACGCCCTCTGCCATTCTTTTCCTCCCCCTTTTCTCTCTCCCTCTCCATGTATGCCTGTAAAAGTGTCACAGGTTTACAGTGACACCCTAATTACTTCACCAAGATGCAATAACATCACTTTAGCTCCTATATCTTAGTTTGCCATGCAGCGATTAATTTGTTTTCTGTAAACTTTCCTCTCTTGCTTTCTGTAAACTTTCCAAACCAGGTTCTTATTTAATTAAGTCACCAAAAAGTATTCCATCTGAAGACATGTAAAATACCTGAACTGTGAGTTACTTTAAAAAGGCCCAACCCAGTTGAGCAAGTCTGGCCAGGTTTCATGAACAGATTAAACACTGTGTATACAGTAAGGCTAGGTGTGTCCAGACAAACGGCTACAGTGTGTTCTGCAATAATCTAGAACTTGGCCTCATGACTGGAAGAGCCAAAAACAGATAGAAACACATATAGATTAAATTACTATACAATTACAATTACTATAATAATGTGCACTATAAGCGCACTAAATTATAATGAGCATCATAGTGCAAGACATGAATAAGTGATATATAGGTTATATAACTTATATATATATATATATATAAGTTAGCATGTTCCACTTTTTGTAGAACAGTATTGGTTAGTCATGCAAACACATCATTTTCTGCCTGTGATGGTAGTTAAGGTGGTAAGTTTTTTTTTTTTTTTCAAAAGGCACAGTGTGCCTAAGGCATAAACTATTGACTCTAAAAAAGAAGACAAAAACATCTGAAAACAGCAATATAAAATGTCTGATGATGTTGATTGCTTGTAGATCTGCAGCAGCATTATTTATTCTGTTTAATAAAACACACACTAAACCATCTCAGTCATCAGCTGAGAGTGTAAGGTCACATTCAGTAAGCATCAACATTATTCATTCATTCATTGTCTGCTGCTTATCCGATCTATACTTGGGTCACGGGGAGCCTGTGCCTATCTCAGGCGTCATTGGGCATCAAGGCAGGATACACCCTGGACGGAGTGCCAACCCATCGCAGGGCACACACACACTCTCATTCACTCACACAATCACACACTACAGACAATTTAGAGATGCCAATCAACCTACAATGCATGTCTTTGGACCGGGGGAGGAAACCGGAGTACCCGGAGGAAACCCCCAAGGCACGGGGAGAACATGCAAACTACGCACACACACATACATACATACATACACACACGGTGGAGGCAGGAATCGAACCCCTAACCCTGGAGGTGTGAGGCAAACGTGCTAACCACTAAGCCACCGTGCCCCAACATTATTCAATTAAATATTATTTATTGAAAATGTGATCTGATCTTCATCTAAGTCAAGAGTGCTGACAAATGTAATGTGCCTAAATAATAACACACATAAAGATCTGATCTTTCATGTCTTTATTGAACACACTCACTCAACATCCAAAATGGTAGTGGAAAAAGTAAGTGAACCCTTCAACCCCACCCCACAATTTTTTTTGTGTTATTATTTAGACACAATATATTTGTCTTGAATTAGATGAAGATCATATCAAACTGTATGAAACCATGAAATTCGAAATGGATCACATACTTTTTCTTATATATATGATGCAGCTCAATTCATGTGTGTGTATATATATATATACATGAATTAAGCTGCATGGAGGGCCTCAACATGATAAATATATCATATATACAAATAATGTGCAGTACTCTAGTGCTATTAAGCTACTTTATGTATGTTTATATATGCCAAACATGCTCTTGCTTATTTAGGCAACCATGATACAGTATATTTGCAAATGTATTATGACTTTTAAATGTTTTATCCTGTGCAGCCACCTGAGGTCAAGTGTTCATGTCCATCAGTGATGGAGTTTCATTGTCTGTCATCAATTCTGTTTAAGTATGTTTTATTTAAAATATTCCATTGATTTGCTGCCTCTGAACACACACACACACACAACAACCACACATTTAATCAACACAGACAAATAGTTTATTTGCCTCATTACTTTATCATTGTAAGATGTTAAACATGTTTTTCTGTGGTATGCAGTGTCTGTGCAGTGCACTGTGAACTTTTCTGTCAAAAGCAGGGTGCAGGTTGCATGTAGAGCCTCAGTGTTCATCAGTTTATATTGATAATTGAATAAAGTGCATTACATGGTATGGTACATATACTGTACAAAGACAATATTTTACTGCTCTTAGGCTACTTTATATATGTCTCAAATGTATAATAACCAAACATGTTCTTGCTTATTTGGGCAACCTTGATCTATATTTGCATATGCATTATTACTTTTAAGAAGTAATTATTTTAAAACTAAATATTTTATCCTGTGCAGCTACCTGGGGTCAAGTCTGATCTTTGACCCACTTTCAAATCTACACACTGCAGGCCTCATTTTCGGAAATTATTATTATAAACCAATAATGTTGATTTATGTCCATCAGTGGTGCAGTTTCATTGTCTTCATTGATTATGCTCAAATGTTTTATTTAAAATATACCCTTGATTTGCTGTTTTGCTATTTACTATTTCTGTAAATACAAACACAACAAACACACATTTAATCCACACACATTTTAATCAAGATCACCATCAATCTATAAAACATATTAAGTTTAATTCAAATTTTTTTTTTGCCTCATGCATTTATCATTGTAAGATGGCAAACATTTTTTTCTGTGGATCAAACAACCTATATATATATATATATACATATTATTGATATGTGTGCTGTGTACTGTTTACATTCCCCATTTATTTCTTCTTTGGAACCTTCTTATTGCACATCATGGTAATGCAGGTCAACATGGTGATAAACTCTTGGAAATCCACTTTACCATCAGCATTAGTATCCAGGTCCTTCAATATTTTATTCAGTGCTTCTGGATCATTGCATAGCTGTTATCCAAAACATACAAAGAAATAGTCTTTGATTTCTTTTTTTAAGACATTAATATTATACACAATTTCTAAATATGTCAAGATAAAAGCTAAAAAATCAATTAAAAATCATTTCTATAAGGTCTAAGAGTTTATCTTACCCCCCCAAAGTATTCTCCCAGCTCTTTGGTGAGCAGCTCTTTTAGCTCTGCCTTGGAAAGAGTTGATTTGTCTTTATCAGTGCCAGCATATTTATAAAAGGTATCGATGATCATATCCATTCCTTGCTGCAGCTTGGACATGATGACTTTTGTACAAGAAAAGTAAATATTATATTTAAAAATGTTTATATGCTTTATTTATTGCTATAAGTTTTATTTTCTCACTGAACATGCATCTTATAAAGACAGAAGACATGTGAAGCCTCATCCTCATTTTAGTCAATAAACACTACACAGAGAAATTAGCTGTAGCCTAGATTTGGCCTAAGGAGAGTAATAAAAGTGTTTCCAAATATCTGCCTAGCATCCTCCATTCCTTTGCTTCTGGTCTTGACAAAAAATCTTTTGCAGAGTTCACATCTCAGTCTCATAACCCTGCAAATTCTAAGTAAAGTAAATGCCAGTTCTTTCAGTGGAATAGCGCTAAGAGTGAAAATTATATATTCATGGAACATTAAAAAAACTGTTAGTTAGTCAATTAGTAGCAATAATATTTACAATGAAAAACAAACAAACAAACAAACAAACAAACAAAAAACCCAGAAATCATTAGGATCTGAAAAATCTACACTCTGAAAAACCTTTCCTTGATCACATCCACAACAAATTCTTTCAAATGTTCTCTACTCACCTTTAAGGTTACACAGAAAGCTAGACCTAGCAAAAATGAAGAGGGAGAAGGGCGAATCGAGTGAAAGCGGGATAGACCAGTCATTATATGCATCAGCAGCTGACCCTCCACACCCAAATTTGTCAGTAAAGTTACAAAACATCAAACCTGTCGAACAGCATTTTATTTGAAGCATTTTAGCTGATGCCCTTTCACCGTGTTCAGTGTTACATATAAACTTCAAATACATGTTTAGTTGTAGGCCATTTAGTTGCAGCATCAGTTGCAGGCTGCTTAGATGTGAAGTATCACTAAGAAAGGACTGATGGAAAAAGAAAAAAAAAACCCTGCTATGTAGCTACAGTGCATGCATGTTATTCTGACACAGGGTCAGTGCGAAGTGCACCTATATGCACATGGTTATATGCTATAGTCTTCATGTCAACTAATTATATCAAGCTGGCGGTCATTCAGAGCATAAACACAGATAAAAGTAGAGGGTGGCATGAAGGGAACCTATTACTGCTTAGCACTTTCAGCATCCAGGAAATTTCCTGACAGCCCTGAGTCTAGGAGGGCTCCAACATAATCCACACACCAAGCAAAGCTTAGAGGTAATGGGAATTTGCAATTTTCTGTGACAGGTATAAGTACATAGCTCATCTGATCTGGATTGTGTTTCTGAATTCACCTGGAGCATTAGGCATAGAAATGTACCATCTCTCCACAGTACATGCATAAACCATGTTTTCTGCATTGCTGCTGTTCATCCGACAAACTGGATTTCCAACTCCTCACATTCATCAAGAATTTATCTTTTAGCTACTGTTTTCAGAACCGGTTTGTTTTATCTACCCTGTTCTGCCAGCACACAAAGTGGTTGATTGGGAGCACAATCAAACATTGATCCATTTTATTGTTTTATTTAAGGAATCTGGGATTGTCCAAGATTGTAAACGAGACAGGAATTCTTACAGTCAATACACTGGCATAACTGAAATATGCTAATGCACAACTCACACACTGCCATTTGGCAGACAACCATATCTAGAGCAACCAACTTTTATCTCTAATATTCATCTGAGCAGTTGAGGGTCAATGGCCAAGGGATTTGAACCCACAGCCTTACGATCAACATCTTAACCACTGTTCTACCACTGCATATTGAGATACCATTCACTATTGTTTAGTTATCTTATGTATTTGCATGAATAAATGCTCCAACAAATTTCAGCTGCAGTGTATAAAATGCTAAGGGCTGTATTAACAGACCAATGTTTCAAACATTCAACTTCCTGAATCCACCATGTTCCAATGGAAGTAAATTACTTCAAGGCAAAAATAGCACTGCCCCAGACCCTGCCCTGCCTATATATATATACACACACACATTATTCTTAATCTCATATAAACCTTTTGGGTGATTACATATTAAATGATAAAATAACACTTTTAATATTAGGGAAATTGTTAATCTTTTATTATTATTTATTGTCATATTTTTCTTTTTTTGTCTTGGTATGCAGTGTCTGTGCAGTGCACTGTGAACTTTTTTGTCAAAAGCAGGGTGCAGGTTGCATGTAGGGCCTCAGTGTTCATCAGTTTATATTGATAATTGAATAAAGTGCATTACATGGTATGGTACATATACTGTAGAAAGACAATATCTTACTGCTATTAGGCTACTTTATATAGCTTTCAAATGTATAATAACCAAACATGTTCTTGCTTATTTGGGCAACCTTGATCTATATTTGCATATGCATTATTACTTTTAAGAAGTAATTATTTTAAAACTAAATGTTTTATCCTGTGCAGCTACCTGGGGTCAAGTCTGATCTTTGATCCACTTTCAAATCTACACACTGCAGGCCTCATTTTCGGAAATTATTATTATAAACCAATAATGTTGATTTATGTCCATCAGTGGTGCAGTTTCATCATCTCTCATCAATTATGCTCAAATGTTTTATTTAAAATATACCCTTGATTTGCTGCTATTTGCTACCTCATGAAATACAGACACAACAAACACACATTTAATCCACACACATTTTAATCAAGATCACCATCAACCTTTAAAACATATTAAGTTTAATTCAAACATTTTTTTTTTGCCTCATGCATTTATCATTGTAAGATGCCAAACATTTCTTTCTGTGTATCAAACAACCAATATATATGTATATATACATATATTATAGGTATGTGTGCTGTGTACTGTTTGCATTCCCCGTTCATTTCTTCTTTGGAACCTTGTCATTGCACAGTAGGGTAATGCAGGTCAACATGGTGATAAACTCTTGGAAATCCACTTTACCATCAGCATTACAATCTAGGGACTTCAATGTTTGATCCAGTTTTTGTTGATCCTTGCATTGCTGTTACCCAAAACATACAAAGAAATAGTCTTTGGTTAGTCTTTGACATTAATATTGGGCAGAATTTCTAAATATGTCAATATAAAAGTTAAAAAATCTTTTCTGTAAGATCTTAGAGCTTATCTTACCCCAAAGTATTGTCCCAGCTCTTTGGTGAGCATCTCTTTTAGCTCTGCCTTGGAAAGAGTTGATTTGTCTTTATCAGTGCCGGCATATTTATAAAAGGTATCGATGATCATATCCATTCCTTGCTGCAGCTTGGACATGATGACTTTTGGAAAGTAAAGATTATATTAAAAAATGTTTAGATGCTTTATTTATTGCTACAAGTTTCATTTTCTCACTGAACATGCATCTTATGAAGACAGAAGACATTTGAAGCCTCATCCTCATTTTAGTAAATAAACACTAAATAAACAGAGAAATTAGCTTTGGCTAAATTAGCTTTATGTTCTTGACATAAAATTTTTTGCAGAGTTCACATCTCAGTCTCATAACCCTGCAAATTCTAAGTAAAGTAAATGCCAGTTCTTTCAGTGGAATAGCACTAAGAGTGAGAACTATAAGACTTAAAAAAATTCACAAACAAATTCTTTAATCTTTTCTCTACTCACCTTTAGGTTTGCACAGACCAACAAAAACGAAGAGGGAGAAGGATGAATTGAGCCAAACAGAGATGGATGGGCCATTATATACAGCAGAAGCTGACCTTCCACACCTCAGTCTGTCAATTAAATTACAAAACATCAAACCTGTCAAACAGCATTTCAGATGACACTCTTTTATTGTGTTCAGTGTTACATATAACTCCTCAACATAATTAGTTGCAGGTTATTTAGTTGCATGGTCAGTTGCAGGCTGCTTAAATGCGAAGTATCACTAAAAAACAGATGAAAAAAGAAAAAAAAGCCTATAAAGCCATGCATATTATTTTGAATACACACACACTCACACACACACACAAACACACACACACACGCCTGATGATTCAGCTTCAGCTGTACATCTGTGGCAGATGCTGTCTCATGACTGTCTTGGCAACAGAGAGACTACTTGTTTCTATGTTTCTATGATGGTGGTGTTTGTTGTTTGTCATGACAACACAAATTTATCACTGGATAAAAGTAGCATAAGGCAAGAGGAAGTGAGATTGACAGAGTGAGAGAGCATGTGTGTTTATATATAAGAAAATAGTGGGCCCAGTAATGGAGAAAAAAGCAAGATGGTTGTTTGCGTGGGAAAGAAAGTGAGAAGGGCAAACTGCGAGACAAAGTAAAAGAATGCTTTCTTTAGAATTGTGGTTTAATGATGCAGAAAAGATCGACAATTACAGAACCTGAATTACCTGTTAAACTGTGGTAACGACAGAAAATGAAAAGTGTACAGCATAAGGGTTAGTAAAAACAAACAAAAAAGCTAGTAGGGAGGAGCAATGGGAAAAGAGGAGGATGTATCCTCATGTAACCTACCCCAACCACCCAATCTCCCTGCCCCATCCTTCCCACCACTCCCCACAACTCCCCCTTCCTTACATAACATAGAAATGAATCACTGGATCAGAATTTGACTCTAATTTGTGGCACAACCGAGCTTTGTGTAAGCTTGGATTGGAAAGACACTGTGCCTTGTGTCTTTTGTGCAGATTCAAATGACAGCAGAAAAAACTTTTTTTTTTTGGTTAAAATGCATTTGATGTTTAATTTTTTACAGAACAACATACACTTCTCATTGCATGTTTGGGCCAGATTACATTTACTGAAACAGTCCTTGCAGTTTCATGCTTAAATCCAGCCAAGAACGTTTTCTTAATGCCACTCAGTCAGCAAGTAGACTGAGAACATGTAGAGGCACGGCTTCCCAGCCACAAGCCCTGCTGTGTTAGAAAAATTAGAAACATTAGGGAAACTTTAAATAAAGGCTTCCTGGAATACTAGGTAATAGCACAATGATCTCTGGCTTGCCTAAAAGAAGACTTTTGACCATTTAGCATTTGCATGATCTAAGTGTGGGGCTCAGACTAGCATGAACTGGGCCACATTTGGGCCATATATTAAATAACATTTAGAGATGCACCATGTTAGGGTCAGATGTAATAATAGTCTTTACTAACCTGTGCCAGGTCTAAATTTGTTTTGGCACATATCTATAAAATAGATCAGATCCAGTGGCCATTCTGTAAAAAGACACAGCTCTGCTATGCATATACTGTGCAATATATTTAACCGTAGTCCTAACAGCTACAGTACACTTTCCCATTGTTTATAAACTTTGGAAGCAAACCGTCTTGCTATCAAACCATAATGTTTACTGTATTAAGAGAATCCACTTACAAAATAAGTATTGACACCCTTGACTACTTCCTTAATCAGAATAATCTCTATTTTTGGTTTGGTTTTTAAGATTTTCTGCAGATTTTGTTCTAACACAAAACACACGTCTCGTGCCCAGTGAACATCTGTTCGGAGGAGTTCAAACAGACGGAAATAAGAGTAGGTGTTTGGTAAGGGCGTGGTGTGTGATTCTTTATTTCTACCTACGTTTATGATAATGATTATGATGTTATTTACTCCACTCTCTGTGTGCATGTCAATCTAAAATAAAAGCTTTTATCTAAAATAAAAGCTCTAATTGTCTATGTCTTTGCATTTAGTCTGTATAGGTGCATTCTAACATTGCCACATAACAGGATTTCCCATCAACCCCAGCATATTACATGTCCTAACCACTCGTGTCTCCTCTCACTCTGATTTAGCAGCCCTATATGTGTCTAGTTTATAAGCACCCCAGTGTCAAACCTTTATGTAAATGTTTGTATGTTGGTGTTTGTGCATTAGTCTCGATCATAGTATGTCTGCTTTGCCTTGTATTTCTAGTTCAGTTTGATTTTGTTCTTGTTTAGAGTGTGTTTTGTTTACACTATTTGTTTGCACTGTTCACTAATAAATTTGCACCGGCACTCACTGTACCGTGCATGACAGACAGATTACAGCATCCTGTCTATGTGCGTGTACACATGTACACTCCACACTACCATACAACACTTTGTTGGTGTACAAAGCCTAACATTAAATCATCTCTTTCATCCCATTCATCAGTGGAAAAGGGACTGACCCAGGACCTCCACTGAGCAGATATTATTTTAGTGGTGCATTACTTTCAGCACAGTTGTAACACATACTTGGTAGCTGGTCTTGCAGATGTAGGAACATTTTACACACCAGGCTAAATTATATTACTGGTCAGCTGTAAGTAACTTAATTCTTTTAAAAAAAAAAAAAACAGTCCTGTCTGATCTGTCTTTAAACAGACCTACCACTTGGCTTTAATATAGTTATTTGGGGGAAAAACAGCTATTACGATTTGTGTGTAAATACCCATAGACCGTTTGGGCCAATTAGCCATTAGTTCCTGTATGTATTTCCTAAATTAGCTCTTTTTTTTTTTTTTTTTTCTTTTTCATTTTTTAAGGATAAAAATGTTTAACATATGACAAGACACCATAACAGATATGTTTAGAAGCATGCAGTCAAAATTAGAAAGATAGGAGAGATAGATACACTCTTTTCATGTCATGGCAATTATATAAGTTGTTTGCTTTGAGTTTTAATTTTTGCATGAACACACACACACACACACATACACACACACACACACACACACAGCCCTTTTCCTGTTTCCTGCCTCTGAAAAGAGGAGGAGTTTGACCGAAGATGTGTTTTAGAGAGAAGCTTGAAAAAAGTAAATTCCTAACTGAAAGGGTGTTTGTCAAGGCACTGTGTGTTATCGTAAGCAATTAAACATCATTACTGTAGTTATTAGAATGATCTATTAGTTCAGGCATGCAGAAATCTCTAAAGTTCAGATGTCTTTTCCTCTTTGAAAACTGATTGTTTTGGTTTATGCAAACTGATTAGAAACAAGCTCTTGTAGGCATGAAATAGGCTCTTGCATGGTGTGATGAAAATCATAATAATATTACTATCTTGTCTCAGATACAGGAGATGGTGAAAGACACTTCGAATCTGATGGCTGTTAGACACAACATCACAGTTCCACTGGTACACATGGGTATTTCTTTTCTGTTCCTATATGGTGCATACACACTATAATTCATAAAGGGCAGCATACTTAGAATGAAAAAAACAACAAAACATTTAGATACACCATAGTGTGTGTGGGTGTGAACTAAACACAATTGTCAACTGTCAAAAGTCTTTTGTTCTTTCTATCTGGAGCTCTTCAAATGTGTCTATGCGGTTGCTAACAATTATATGACTTTATCTCTGTAGAGGTTTATTTTCTAGTCCAGGTTCAACAATTTTACCTGCTACATGACTATTGGCTCTTAAAATAAAATGATTAAATATATGTTTTTTATGGCCCATGTTTGAACAAGTATAACTACTAATAGTTTACTTAGAACTACTTATTCATACCAGCAAGACAGAATTACATCATATCTGTTTATAAAGAGGGACAGTCTTTAAGGGTTTGTGCCAAAAAATGTGCAAATCCCTGGACTGACAGAAAGCCACTGTTAAGCTATTGAGATAACTTAATCATAAACTGCTCAAGTGCTAAACCTGAATTTTATTCACTTACAAATTCACCTGAAAGTTGTCTAACATGCCTTGACAAAAAAACCTGCAAACTTTGTTCATACATCAAACATGGACCAAATGGCAGCCCTTGTGTAAAAGAATCAATTTAAGCCAATCAATTTAAAGAACCATTTTAATGTCTTACATGCTAGAATTCATTCACTTTCATAATTCACTTTCTTACAAGATCTGTAGCCATTTTATGAAACTTTCTCACATAAGCATAATGCATGGATGTATGGATTTGGGTAAGGGTGGGGAAGATGAGGACATTGTCACATTTATGCTTAAGCCTACCCCCGTCTGAGCTTTCTCCACCACCACAGTGCCGTAGTGCACATCAACTCTGTAGCCCACCATTGTGAAGGCTATTGTTAAGGTGTAGAATTCCAAGCTTTTTGTTATATTTACCTTTATTGTTTTCAGCTTTCTGCCTGTTTATATGTACCTGTCCTTTGGATATCCACAGTAACAGTTTTCTGACTCAATGCCTGTTGTTGATTATGTCTCTGGATTTGTTGGGCCTTATTTATCATGAGTAAATGTCTGCATAAGCCAAACTAAATTAAAATTTCTACCAGATTTGTCCAAGTTTTGGAAAGTTAGATTTTCTGTATACTTGCTTATGTAGGTTGAAAACCTGTAAAGTGCAAATCAGGTTCCTGACACAGCTCAATTGCATGAAGGGACACCTACAAAATTCCATAAAGATTAATTACACAAACAACTGGGACATGTAATTAAAGTTATTTGACTCACTTCTGTGCTAGTAAAAATGTATTGCAGTGTATCATCTAAAACTAAAATTTAAAGGCATAGTACATAGACATAGACTACAAGCATAGAAAATGTGAATTAGGTGGAAATTATGTTAGATTAAAAGAAACATGACGTGAAATCCGTGTAGAAAAGAAAATCTATACTGTATCCAGTTGAACTTGAACAACAAGCATGTCACACAAGGAAGTTAAATTAATAAAAATATATTCATTCATTGACTGCTGCTTATCCGATCTATTCTCGGGTCACGGGGAGCCTGTGCCTATCTCAGGTGTCATTGGGCATCAATGCAGGATACACCCTGGATTTAGTGCCAACCCATCGCAGGGCACACACACTCTCATTCACTCACGCAATCACACACACTGCAGACAATTTAGAGATGCCAATCAACCTACAATGCATGTCTTCGGACCGTGGGAGGAAACCGGAGTACCTGGAAAATAACACCGAGGCACGGGGAGAACATGCAAACTCCACACACACGGAGGCGTGAGGCAAACGTGCTAACGACCAAGCCACCATGCCCCCCCTTCGTAAAAATAATTTACTGTCATGTTTGATGTGCTAGAACATGCTTTTACAAACAGATCAGATTTACAAGCCAGCTATTATCCTGACACACACTATATCGGCTGAGGCATCTGCTTGTGGCTATGGGTAGACAGACTGGACTGTCCTAACCCTAACCCTTGCAATTAAATTAATTTGTTTTAATTTATTGGTTTGTGTTCACTGTCTTTTGCTTTTATAACACATGCTATTTGTGAGTTCATATAATCTGTATGCATTGTATTTCGGGTTGTGCCAGCATGCTGTCAGATTAATTATACATTTTCTTCTTTTTCGTCTTCTTTTTACTCTTCTGCTTCTTCTGGTTCTTCTTCTATGTAGTATGTATATACGTGGCAGCCCATAGAGCCGTCTTTTAAATAGTTGTAAAATGTGGCACACTGATTGGGTCTAAGAAACATTTTGACCAAATTTGGCCCAAGTGTTCCCATCACTTTAGTGCCACCACTTGGTAAAATCTGACCCTAATTTGGAAGTATGTTTATGGTCATGAATTTTGAACTATGTGTCCAAATGTTTTAAAGTCATCCACGGAGTCAAGAGAGTTTCATACACCTTATAAAATCAATGTCCACCTAATTAAATTTTGCTCCATCTTGGATTTTGACAAAAACTCTTAAGAACACATTATGTCCAATCAACACCAAATTTGGTACACATAATCTTTAGACCAAGCTGGACAAATGTTTGTTGAAATGTACAAAAAACAATTTGCCTGTAATGGGCCAATGAATCTGACAGCAAACTACCAAACAGGAAGTGACATTTTATCTCAATGACTTTGAATGCTATAACAAGACTTCAGGTCCATGTTCTGATGCTATCTAACAAATTTCTTGCCAATGTCACCTACTGGTCAAAAGTTACAATAACATGCTAAAAATGCTTAGTTGTCTGTTGTTGTTGCCAATCTCTTCCAGATTTTCGCCAGTCTTCACCAGTGTTGGCTCAAATCATCACAACAATTGTCTAAGCATTAACATAGTAACAGAAAACACAGTAACAGTTCATCTAGATCTTTCCTCCTACAGTTGGACCACCAGTGACCACATCATGAGTGAAACTACAAATCACTACTAAACACCTTTGCTTAATATTATTGCCCTGCTTTCCTGTCATTGCTTAGGCAACAATTGTAATGTGAATGTGCTGCTCACCAAGTCTGTAATGAAATAGTGTGCATATCCAAAATCATGGATGTAGGGTTCATTTTAATTATGCAGTTTGTGCATATATCTGAAGTTGAAACTCACATGACATGCATAATGTGTTGTATTTGAGTCTTTTTTTTTTATAGTTTAAAGATGTGGTGTCAGTCCAAAGACATGCTTCTAGGCTGCTTGGCATCTCTAAATTGCCCATAGTGTGTGATTGCGTGAGTGAATGAGTGTGTGCCTTGCGATGGGTTGGCACTCCGTCCAGGGTGTATCCTGCCTTGATGCCCGGTGACGCCTGAGATAGGCACAGGCTCCCCAATGATAGATCGAATAAGCGGTATAGACAATGGAAGATGTGGTGTTGTTTATTGTTATTTCATTGGAGGACATTTGATTAATGAACGAGATAATAGGTGCACTAAATGGCCAAAGTTTGTGGACACCTGACCATCACACCCATATGTGGTTGCCACAAAATGTGAAGCACAAAACATGTATAGAATGTCTTCATATGCTGTGACATTACAATTTCCCTTCCCTGGAACTAACAGACCAAACCTGTTTAAGCACAACAATGCTCCTGTGCTCAAAGCCAGCTCAGACATGAAGTAATAATAATAAACACATAATAGAAATAAAGACATGTTTGTCAAGGTTGGAGTGTAAGAACTTGAGTAGCGTGCACAGAGCCCAGACCTCAACCCCACTGAACAACTTTAGGATGACCTTTAATGCAGACTCTGCTCAAAACCTTTAGCTATATAGTGTGGGTTGAATGTTGCTCTAATATGCAAACTGTTATTTTTGCAGAGTTTTATGCTGAAATTTAATGCTTTTGGAGAGTTGTTTAGTTTGTGAAAGATGTTTAAGCATGCACTTGGTGCCAGGATGAATGTAGTAGTTGCTTTCAGCTGCTCCCTGTTTGGGGTCACCACAGCAGACCAACTGTTCTGCAGAACAACTTGGCAAATGTTTTATGCCAGATGCCCTACCTGACGCAATCCTCCCATTTTTCCAGGCTTGGGACCAGCACTGCATCCAGTGGCTGGGGATCAAATGCAGGCCTTCGGCATGATAGGCGAGAAAACTACCATTGAGCCACCAATGCCCCCGGCGCCAGGATGAATGTATTTTTACATAATTTGGTTAAAAATGTCTTAAAGTGGAGGAATTAGACATGACTAGCATTTTTGGAAAGACGGGATATTTTTAATGGATACTATTATTTAATTGATACCCCTATTATTAGTTTGGCAAGTAGAACAATGTTATACTACTATGTGAAATTGGAAGAGCTCTACTTGGCCATTCACTTCTATTCACTCATAGATTGTTGACATGTCATGATTAATCCTGAGGGCAATAGCATACCTGCTAGGAACAAATCTATTATGAAGATGTCATGTGTGCATATTGGTAGCGAGGTTTGCTCTTCATATTTGAGTAAGGCGTGGCAGGGCTGTCTTGCTGTATGATGGCTGTTTTTGTGCTTTGTAGAGATCGCTTTTGAACGGACGTGTTTGTGAGTTTTCTTTGTTGTGAAAACTCACAAATGTCTTTCTTTAGATCAATTGGTCTCCAAAACCATTCTGATCATGTTGGTTTAAGGAGCTAACATACAGCTAACATACAGCTAGTTTACTAGTGCTGGCTGCAGGATTCAAGTATAAGCTGTAAAAATACATATTTCTGTGGCTTTTCATCTGAATATTTTCAGATAAAATAAGCATTTGAGCAATGTTACATGTTTTCACAATAGGAGGCAGACCAAGTAATGTAGAATAACAGGGAATGCTATAAGGGAAAAACACAAAAGCTCAAGAGACCTTGTTTGCACAATTCAACAGCAAGCAGTCACACACCTCGCCTTCAGAAATCACAAGAACCGTGCAAATGGAACTATTATACATACATATGCATGTTATCCCAATATTATATTTGCTTAGCTCTTTTTACCAGAGGCCAATAAATGTTTTAATGTGTGCATAATCAGCGTTGAATTTCTTGAATTTCTGTCACATCACACTCAGTTGTGGTGTTTAATGGCTCACATGAAAGTAGACACTCAGGGCTTTAAGACTGTCTAGTTTAAATCTAGCTTAAAGTTTAAAGTGTTCCAGTTTAAATCTAGCCTACTAGGGACAATATAGTCTTAAAAATGTTTAGTTGCCTTTGTCACACAAGTGTTTATATTTCTGAAAGGTATCATTTATATCTCTGAAATGCCCCAAGTGTTTGTTCATAAGCATCTTATGAAGCATCAAGCAAATTTGAAGCTGTTACCTTCAACCACTAAAATTTTGTCTTAGAATTTATCCCAACATAGGAAAAAAAAATTTCACACTTGAAAACTAACAATAACTAATTGAACTGTTGTTAAATTCAACAGTTCAATTAGTTATTGTTAGTTTTCAAGTGTGGAATTTTTTTTTCCTATGTTGGGATAAATTCTAAGACAAAATTTAACTGAATAATTTTATATCAGACTTGCGGAGATAAAATAATGAATTTGTTTATTCTGATTGAAAATGTCTGAGAAGTAGATTTCCATTTTGCCAGTGGAATGAACACCGGTGTACCGATAAAAGTGGTTAAAACACCTAGTTAGTAATAGGCAACTTAGAATAGACAAGAAAATCCTAATAATATGAACAGGTAAAATGCATTCAGGCTTATCTCTAAAGTATGGAATGTGACCACATGCAACACTAGAAAATTATATGGTTCATGGAAAAGTGATATTTATATAAGATCCAGAGAAGCCATTACATTTTGCATGCACAAGGTCAAACAGAGCCAGCAGGTTGCCATACAGGAACCATTCTCTTTTGCAAAATATGCCAGATAGGAGCCTTTGAGGCATAAAGCTATTGTGTGTGGGTGGTAGTGGATCCCACATCCAGAGGGAGCATTACTCAAGAGGGCTAGGTTCAGTAAGACAACAAATGATTCATCTATTCATTATGAACAGACTACACCCTGCTTTGAAGGCACAAACAAACATGCATGCACACCCAAGCAAAAGATTAAGAGCTCAGTCTTTTACTCTTCATAACATAATGAAGCAATTGAAAAGAAGGCATTTGATCGTGAATGCTTGAAAACAGCTCTTCGGAAGCCACTAATTGCAAACAATGATCGTCTGATATGAACTGCAGGGCCTTGACTCTTACTGAACAGAGACACAATAAGATCCATAAGTAATTGGACAATGACACAATCTTTCATACTTTTGCCTCTGTACACCACCACAATGGATCTGAAATGAATAAATCAAGGTTTGATTGAAGTGTAGACTTTCAGCGTTAATTAAAGGGGTTTAGCAAAAATATTGCCTTAACCTTTTTAAGAATTACAGCGTCATACTTGGGTTACAGATGCATAAAAGTGCACAGTACTTTATTTAGCATATGTGAACAAGGTTTTAAACTACATAACATATACGCATAGTTGGCACGGTGGCTTAGTGGTTCGCATGTTCGCCTCACAGCGTCCTGGGTTTGAGTTCCACTCACTGTGTGTGTGGATTTTGCATGTTCTCCCGGTGCTTGGTGGGTTTCCTCCCACGGTCCAAAGATGTGTGTGCCCTGAGATGGGTTGGCCCTCCGTCCAGGGTGTATCCTGTAGCCCAGTGACACCTGAGATATACACTGGATTAAGTATATAATCTAATGGGGTATATAGTAACCAACAATTCTTGAGAGAAAAACAAATAGAAAGATTTTAAGGAAGGAAAAATACACTATAAACTGGTTGCACATGCACACTGGATTAAGTATATAATTTAATGGAGTATATTGTAACCAACAATTCTTGAGAGAAAAACAAATAGAAATGTTTTAGGGAAGGAAAAATACACTATAAACTGGTTGCACATGCAAATGTACAATGGATTAAGTATATAATTTAATGGGGTATATGGTAACCAACAATTCTTAAGAGAAAAACAAATAGAAATGTTTTAGGGAAGGAAGGGTTTTAGGAAGGGGTGTGCGACTGTGCCTAGAATATTAACCAATCACTTTGAACGTAGAGTGACAATGGTGTGAGTCACACAGGGAAATCCCTCTCTACTACTGTTTCTATAGTAACCTTTAACTAATGCCCTGTCCTGTTCTGGTGTATGCGTGGACTATAGTGTCAGTATAGTAACAAAACAGTGATAGAAAAAATGTGTTTGAATATTTCAGTAAAACGTTTTGCATACTTCTGGAGTATGCAAATAAATGCTTAACATGAGCAAAAGAATTCAAATCTGCAGGTTTAGTAAATACAGTGTCTCTGTATTATTGTTTAGAGTTTCCTGGTGCCCAAATGACATTGATTAGGTCTGACACAGTTGGTGTAAAAGGTTTCATAGTTGTGTGTAAATTTAAGTATTTATATACTTGTGCAGTCATCTGGAACTGCTCAGTTGACCCATTGTCAGAGCATGTGCTCAACTTGTTTTTTCTGTTCCAGCATAGTCCTCAAACACCTTCACTATAGGAACAATGTCTTCTCCAGCTAAGACATAACTGAAAGAGAGAGGTAGCGAGAAGGACACAGACAGACATACAAAAAGTTTGTATCCTCCTGCTTTTTAGATGACCAAATATTCACATACAACTTTGTAGATTATGAGGAAAAGATCATTAAAATGTCATTGTCTCATCTCACTGTAATAGAATCACTAGTATGCACATTGATTCATTCTTTCATTGTCGGTCTTCCAGGCCAGAGTTACAGTAAAATCAATAGTTTGCACTGCATAGTGAGGCCTACAGTTTCATTACAGACTAAACATATTGGCTTTCTGCTTCTTATATGGCTTTCTTTACTTCTATACTTCTAAATTCTTTACTTTAAGTGATGAGGTTTCTCAGTTGGATTTCTTTTGCTTATTGCTGACCAATTTTGAACTTGTTTGAATTTGTATTTTTTGAATGCAGTTTTGGTCTACTGTTGCAGATTAGCTTAATAGCTTTTGATAAGCACAAGCTATCAAACTAATTGCTTGTGTAACCCCCCCCAGGTCCTACTTGCAACCGCTCCGAGCGGGTCTCCAGCATGGGAGGCGGGCACACCAACAAGGAGGCTAAAGACTGCAGCCACTAGCATCAGTCGCCAGTGAACCTCTTGAGATCAGGTGATCAGGAGTGAGGTTTACCTGCACAGCACCTACCGCTGGCCTCCATTACACTTGTGCTACTTTTTTTTGTTTGTTTACTCAGTGATTTAATTGACAGCTTATTGAGTGCTTATTCATAGCTTATCAAGAACCACTGAACTAAAGGTGAATTTCTGGCTTTTTTAAACCTTTCGTTTAGTTGAAAACAGGTTTATATTTGGGTCTTAGTATGTTGGCTATGGTTTTCTTTGCCACACCCACTTTATTTGTTTATTTGATAGTATGAAAAGAAAACACTGAACCTCTGACAAATATTTTCAAAGATGGTTAAAATTAAATTCTTGTGAATGCCCAGTAATGAGCCTAGTGAATACTTATATGAACTTAATCATGAGACCTGTTCAACCTCATTCTGATGTTTATATATTTTAAGCTGCAAAGTAAACAAAAAAGCTCTATGTTGAGAAAAGCCACCTTCACAGAGTCTTTTGCTGACATCTAGTGCTCAGTTACAAAGACTGATATAATACACTATAATCGAAAATTAAGGAAACACTTAATCAACACAGTATAACACTGAGTCAATTTAAACCTCAGGGATATTAATTTGTCCAGTTAGGCAGCATTGTGAATAATTTTCACCTGCAGTGGTGCAAATGAAAGTGACAACAGATGCACTGCGGAGGCAACAGAAAGACATGCAATTGCTCTCTCCTTATCCTTCCTGACTGATTTGTTAGGGTCCATGTCACTACTTGTTGCATGAGGCAGTCCCTGCAAACCAGTGAGGTTGCACAGGTAGTCCAGCTGCTCCAGGATGGCACATACATATGTGCTGACACAAAGAGGTTTGATGTGACTCCCAGAACAGTTTCAGGAGCATGAAGGAGATACCAGGATATAGGCTGTTACACAGGGAGAGCTGACAAGGGCTGTAGAAGGGCAACAACCCTGCATCAAGACCAATATCTGTTCCTTTGTGCAAGGAGGAACAGAAGCACTGACAGAGCCATTCATAATAACCTCCAGTGCAGTGCGCATTGGGCTAGAGTGTGTAGGCAGTTCCTGGATGATGAAGACATTAATGCCGTTAACTGGCCATACACACTACTGTCTCCCTGACTGCCATAATGAAACTCATGCAAGTTAGATCAGCCTATAATTTAAAGTTTTTACTTATATATTATTATAAAAGTAATTTTATAATTACTGTTTTATATGACATTCAGGGTGATTTTGAATCCAGCCCTCAGCGGGTTGATGTAATGAAGTTCCAAATGTGGAAGGTCTAGAATCCATGTGCAGATTTATTAGCAAAAACAGCTTACAAATCCAATACATAATCTAGCCAAACATGCGGAAACAGTTCATGATTTTGGTATCCATTGACCAATGCCACATTTTGTTCTTAAAAGTTTCATAAGTAAAGATTACATAAGTAGAGCTTTTCAGTATTTTGAATATTTCATTTGTCGAGATCCAATATGTGATTTAAGTGTTCCA
The DNA here is from genome assembly GCA_033459395.1 of Hemibagrus guttatus. Classification (NCBI taxonomy): domain Eukaryota; kingdom Metazoa; phylum Chordata; class Actinopteri; order Siluriformes; family Bagridae; genus Hemibagrus; species Hemibagrus guttatus. The sequence continues at coordinate 26,777,668 of JAUCMX010000003.1, read as the reverse complement.
TTAAATTTTTGAGCAGTGTAGTCAGTATATTTGTCCTTTATCTAAAAATAAAGGCATAAAACAATCCACATATTGTCCCATACATAAAATGTAGCAATAATCTTTATATTGTAAAATATATTGTTAATATATTATATTATTCAGAGATGCACTGGTAAAACATCAATCTAGCCATGGGGGTCACAGTCCAGTGACTTCTGTGCCGGTCCCAAGCCCGGATAAATAGAGAGGGTTGCGTCAGGAAGGGCATCCGGCGTAAAACATTGCCGAATTTAACCATGCGAATCGTCAGTACGAATTTCATACCGGATCGGTCGAGGCCCGGGTTAACAACGACCGCCATCGGTGCCGTTGACCTACAGGGCGCCGGTGGAAATTGGGCTACTGTTGGTCGAAGAAGTAGAGGAGGGAGGAGAGTGCGCAGACAGAGAGAGAAGAGGAAAGGTAAGAGTGTAGGACTGAGAATAGGAACTCTGAATGTTGGTACTATGACAGGGAAAGGTAGAGAGCTGGCTGATGTGATGGAGAGAAGGAAGGTGGATATACTGTGTGTACAGGAGACCAGGTGGAAGGGTAGCAAGGCTCGTAGTATAGGAGCAGGGTTCAAGCTGTTTTATTATGGTGTGGATAGTAAGAGAAATGGGGTAGGTGTGGTCCTGAAGGAGGAGTTTGTGAGGAATGTTCTGGAGGTGAAGAGAGTGTCAGACAGGGTGATGAGTCTGAAGTTAGAGATTGAAGGGGTGATGTTGAATGTTGTTAGTGGTTATGCCCCACAGGTAGGTTGTGAGTTGGAGGAGAAAGAGAGATTCTGGAGTGAATTAGATGAGGTGATGGAGAGTATTCCCACGGGTGAGAGAGTGGTGATAGGAGCGGATTTTAATGGACATGTTGGTGAGGGGAACACAGGTGATGAGGAGGTGATGGGCAAGTTTGGAGTTAAGGAAAGGAACCTTGAAGGACAGATGGTAGTGGACTTTGCTAAGAGGATGGACATGGGTGTGGTTAACACTTATTTTCAGAAGAGGGAGGAGCATAGAGTGACTTACAAGAGTGGAGGTAGGAGCACACAGGTAGACTACATCCTATGTAGAAGAGACAATCTGAAAGAGATTAGTGACTGTAAAGTGGTAGTGGGAGAGAGTGTAGCCAGACAGCATAGGATGGTGGTGTGTAGGATGACTCTGATGGTCTGTAAGAAGAAGAGGTCAGAGATAGAGAAGAAAACCAAGTGGTGGAAGCTGAAAAAGGAGGAATGTTGTGAGGAATTTAGACAGAAGTTGAGGCAGGCTCTGGGTGGTCAGGTAGTGCTGCCAGATGACTGGGAAACTACAGCAGAAGTGATCAGGGAGACAGGGAGAAAGGTGCTGGGTGTGTCATCTGGAAGGAGGAAAGAAGATAAGGAGACTTGGTGGTGGAATGAGGAAGTTCAGGATAGTATCCAGAGGAAGAGGTTAGCCAAGAAGAAGTGGGACATGGACAGGACTGAAGAGAATAGACAGGAATACAAGGAGTTACAGCGCAGAGTGAAGAGGGAGGTGTCTAAGGCCAAGCAGAAGGCATATGACGAGTTGTACACTAGGTTAGACACTAGAGAAGGAGAGAAGGACTTGTACAGGTTAGCTAGGCAGAGGGATCGAAATGGGAAGGATGTGCAGCAAGTTAGAGTTATTAAGGATAGAGATGGAAGGGTGCTCACAAGTGAGGAGAGTGTACAGAGGAGATGGAAGGAATACTTTGAGGAGCTGATGAATGAGGAAAATGAGAGGGAAAAAAGAGTAGAAGGGGTGAACTCTGTGGAACAGAAAGTAGATAAGATTAGAAAGGATGAAGTCAGGAAGGCTTTGAAGAGGATGAAAAGTGGGAAGGCAGTTGGTCCTGATGACATCCCGGTGGAGGTCTGGAAGTGTTTGGGAGAGGCAGCAGTGGAATTTTTAGCTAGTTTGTTCAACAGGGTTTTAGAGAGTGAGAGGATGCCTGAGGAATGGAGAAGAAGTGTGTTAGTGCCGATCTTTAAGAATAAGGGTGACGTGCAGAGTTGCAGTAACTATAGGGGGATAAAGTTGATGAGCCATACAATGAAGCTATGGGAAAGAGTAGTGGAAGCTAGGTTAAGGAAGGTAGTGGAAATTTGTGAGCAGCAGTATGGCTTCATGCCCAGAAAGAGCACAACAGATGCAATTTTTGCTCTGAGGATTTTGATGGAGAAGTATAGGGATGGTCAGAGGGAGTTGCACTGTGTGTTTGTAGACTTGGAGAAAGCGTATGACAGGGTGCCAAGAGAAGAGCTGTGGTACTGTATGAGGAAGTCAGGAGTAGCAGAGAAGTATGTCAGAGTGGTGCAGGACATGTATGAGAGGAGCAGGACAGTGGTGAGGTGTGCTGTAGGTCAGACAGAGAAGTTCAAAGTGGAGGTGGGACTGCATCAGGGATCGGCTCTGAGCCCCTTCCTGTTTGCTATAGTGATGGACCAGTTGTCAGAGGAGGTCAGACAGGAGTCTCCTTGGACAATGATGTTTGCAGATGACATTGTGATCTGTAGTGAGAGCAGGGAGCAGGTGGAGGAAAACCTGGAGAGGTGGAGGTTTGCGCTGGAGAGAAGAGGAATGAAGGTCAGTCGTAGTAAGACTGAGTACATGTGTGTGAATGAAAGGGAGGGAAGTGGAACAGTAAGGTTACAGGGTGAAGAGGTGAAGAAGGTACAGGAGTTTAAGTACTTGGGGTCAACAGTCCAGAGTAATGGAGAGTGTGGGAAAGAGGTAAAGAAGCGAGTGCAGGCAGGTTGGAATGGGTGGAGAAAGGTGTCGGGAGTTCTGTGTGATCAGAAAATATCAGCGAGAATCAAGGGGAAGGTGTACAGGACAGTGGTGAGACCGGCCATGCTGTATGGTTTAGAGACAGTGTCACTGAGGAAGAGACAGGAGTCAGAGCTAGAGGTAGCAGAGCTGAAGATGTTGAGGTTCTCTTTGGGAGTGACAAGGTTGGACAGGATTAGGAACGAGTACATCAGAGGGACAGCTCATGTTGGACGTTTGGGGGACAAAGTTAGGGAGGCCAGATTAAGATGGTTTGGACATGTTCAGAGGAGGCAGAGTGAGTATATTGGTAGGAGAATGTTGGACATGGAGCTACCAGGCAGGAGGCAAAGGGGAAGGCCAAAGAGGAGGTATATGGATGTAATTAATGAGGATATGAAGCTAGTGGGTGCAAGGGTTGAGGATGCAGAAGATAGGGATAGGTGGAGAGAGATGATTCGCTGTGGCGACCCCTGAAGGGAGAAGCCGAAAGAAGAAGAAGAAGACTGGTAAAACATCAAATCAGCTATAACATTAAAACAACATGTATAATACTGTGTAGGTCCTCCTCTTGTTGTCAAAATCACTCCGACCCAACAATGCCCAGACTCTGAAGGTATACTGTGATATCTGGCACTGAGATGTTAGCAACAGATACTTTAAGTCTCTGTAAGTTGTGAGGTGGTGCCTCCATGGATTGGACTTGTCTGTCCAACATAGACCCTTGATCATATTGAGATGAGGGGAATTTTAAGGCCAAGTCAACACATTGAACTCTCTGTCATGTTCCTCAAACCATTCCTGAGTATGGCATGGAGTATTATCCTGCTGAAAGACACCACTGCCATTAGGGAATACTGTTGCCATGAAGGGGCACTGTTTAGGTAGGTGGTACGTGTCAAAGAAACATCCACATGAATGCGAGGACACAAGGTTTGCCAGCAGAACATTGCCCAGAGCATAACACTGCCTCTGTCAGCTTCAATTCTTCCCATAGTACATCCTGGGGCCATCTCTTTCCCAGGTAAGTGACACACACCTGACTAGCCACATGATGTAAAAGAATTGATTCATCAAACCAGGTCAGCATAGGCACTAAGATATGCAGTAAGATGTGATGAACTGTGTGTTTAGATACCTTTCTATCTCAGTAGTTTTAATGTTATGGCTGATTAATGTATATTGCCATATAAGTAAGTATGCACTCCTTCACTTCAGCTGTTAAGATTTGGCTTTAAATTAAAGTAATTAAAATTATGTTTATTCAGTAGAGCATCCCAAAGAAATTATCCAGAAATGACACACAGAACAGCAGTAAATGCTTAGTATTTTTTTTATTCATATCCAGCGTGACATACAGTATGTAGTGTAGAGTAACTATGACAATGTACAAAGTTCAGTGCTATCATGAACAAGAAGATTGACATCACAAAGCTTGCACCTATCAACTATTTCATAATTTCTTTTTTTCCAGATACATTAGGTAGAGCTTTGTGATGTTACTTGTGATGTTTGCATTTTCCTCCTTTCTCCTTGCCATACTTCTTCTTGAAGTAGCCCTCAGAAAGATTGGCCACACACTTACTAAACTCTTTGAAGGACACCTGGCCATCATGGTTTTTATCTATTCCTTCCAGCGCTTCTTTGGCATCTCCTTCGTCCACTTTATCCTGAGAAAGACAGAGCGGGGTGGGGGTGTAAATGCTCATGTTACAAATGCTGACTATGAAATTTGAAAAGAATCATATGATGAAGCCATAACAATAAAGCTCTCATATATATATTTTTTAATGGGATTCTTTCTAAAGGATTGTTTTTATGGGATAGTCGGCAAAGACTTCACTGAAATGTCATGCACAGAGATCGGGTGTTTTTCTAAATATGACACATCACACACTCAGAAAAGAATGTTTAGAGTGTGTGACGTGGCAAGGGTCTGAGTCACACAGGGAAACCACTTACTACTACCGTAACTGTAGGAATCCTTCATTTGTGCCCTGCCCTGTTTTGTTGTATTGGTTTATAATAGTGTCAATATAGTAACAGCATCAAAACATTAACAATAACAATGTAGAGACTTTTCATGACTGCTTGAATATGCTCTACACCAAGAGTGTGCACCAGAACTCAAATTATGTCAGCAGTTTTGAGACATAAAACATATTAATTTTTGTAACATATAATAAAATCTATTATTAACCCCAATAGCCTTGGCATTGAAAACAAAATAGGACATTTCTAGAAAAAGAATGAGGGCTAACAGAAACTATTCAACAATATTGTCTGTGTAGTGTACTGTGCATGCACTGTGTTTTATCTTCAGAGTACATTGTGCAGTTAAATGCTTTTGTCATTTAAAGGTCTGTCTCTGTCACCTTGAACTCAGGGCAGCTCAGTTGAGCCTTAATCAGAGCACCGAGCTCCGCATTATTCAGTTTCCGTTTGTCTTCATCTGTTCCTGCATACTCCTCAAACACCTCCACAATAGCAACAATTGCTTTCTCCAGTTTAGACATGACTGGATAAGATACAGATAAATAAAGAGAGAGAGAGAGAGAGAGAGAGAGAGAGAGAGAGAGATGATCCAGTATTCACTCAAATGCATTATGATGAAGCTCTCCAGAGAAATGTAGAAATATACCATACATATATATATATATATATATATATATATATATATATATATATATATATATATATATATATATATATATATATATAAAATCTGCATGTAAAATAAGAAAATGTGTGTGTGTGTTTATATATATATATATATATATACACACACACACACATTTTCTTATTTTACATGCAGATTTTATATATATATATATATATATATATATATATATATATATATATATATATATATATATAATATAAATGTAACATTTTATTTTACATGCAGATGTCAGTAAATGCTAAACCCAGAACTACGCAATGCTTATTTAACGCAAACAAGCACACACATCAAATGCTGGTACTCACCTGAGTGTTTCTAGACCCTGCAGGAATCTCAGATGATGAGTGACTGAAGCCTGCGGATGAATTTATAGCCATCCTTCCAGCTGTGATTCATGCTTGGAAAATGTCTGGTTGGTTTCTCACACCCAAATTTGCTGCCCTTCCTCATTCTCAACATAAACTACACATAACTGAAAGATAGCACTGTACTGTCTGTTGAGCATTTGACAGAGGAATGAACACCGTCTTAGGCATAGGTTAAGCTTTTCAAGATCAAATGAATGGATGAATGATATTATGTTACCAAGTGTGTTTTGTTGAGGGATTAAAATTACAAATATATTTAAAGAAATATATTGTAGAGACTCAATGCAAAACAGGAATTCCCTGCTCCCTTTCTCACTTTACACTTTTCAGGTTCTTCTGGTAATGCATGGGTATCTACCCCTAACTTTATTATCAGTAACACAAAAGGACATTTTTTTGGTTCAAATAATTATTGAAAAATGTCAGATATTTCTATTTCTTCTGGGGACATTTGACATTTAATTAAATAAATACATGAAATGTATATGTATTTTAATGTTTTGTTTTGTTCCAGTTGCATTTAGAGCAGGGTGTGGTGTCCAGTATCTGTTCATCACACACCCTTAACATGAGCAAAATACAAAACATTAACAACACCTGGCAGTTTTGCTTGAAAGATCACATACAAATGCTTCTTATGACGCATGTCCAACATCATGTTTGTGTCTTATGTTTAAAAATGGCCAGTGAGCTGCTATGCTAGGATATATGATGAGCAATCTTTGTTTTTTGCTGGCATCTGGCGCTCATTTAGTTTTTAAGTGTTTTTTTTTTAATAGTGCTTTGTAAAAAAATATGGCAAGAAATATCTAAACTCTGCAAGAATAAACATTGGAATATTCTAATACCTTACTACCATATTTCAACAGACCTTAAATAAAATGAAAGGTGAAAATATAAGGGGGGGGCTTGGTGGCTTGGTGGTTAGCACGTTGGCTTGGTGGTTGGCAAGTTGGCCTCACACCTCCAGGGTCGGGGGTTCGATTCCCGCCTCCGCCATGTGTGTGTGGAGTTTGCATGTTCTCCCCGTGCCTCGGGGGTTTCCTCCGGGTACTCCGGTTTCCTCCCCCGGTCCAAAGACATGCATTGTAGGTTGATTGGCATCTCTAAATTGTCCGTAGTGTGTGATTGTGTGAGTGAATGAGAGTGTGTGTGTGTGTGCCCTGCGATGGGTTGGCACTCCGTCCAGGGTGTATCCTGCCTTGATGCCCAATGACGCCTGAGATAGGCACAGGCTCCCCATGACCCGAGTATAGATCGGATAAGCGGTAGACAATGAATGAATGAATGAATGAAAATATAAGACAATAAATGGGTAAATGGGCAGGGTAAATAAAATGAGCAGAGTAAACGCAAGAGGACTATATTATGCAAGTGGTGAAGAAATTAAAACTTGTCTGAACAGGCTGTTCTTAGCTAGTCTAGTGCTAACACTATTATTAACTCCTCAGCAACATTGTTTGCACAGACCATATGAACACTGTGTCATCTGTGCAAAACAAGAGCATTTTATTAGCCCTGAGTGTAAAACTTTGTGAAAACCTGTCAGAAACAAATCCATAATGCCATGTGAAAGTATGTAAAATGCTACAGAATACTGGTACTCCCAACATTTATTTCCTTCTCTGCAAAGATTAGAAAAATCTGGCAATCTTTCCCTCCTATACATATACCTACACATTTTCCTTAACACATGATCCTGTATGCTTTTAGAATGATATATCTAAATTGTCTATAGTGTGAGAATGGGTGTGTGTGTATGTGTGTCTGTCTGTCTGTCTGTGAGTGAACATGGCCTGTTACGGTTTTGGACACATTTAACCAGCTACACGGACATAAACATTATATTTGCTTGAAATGTGTGCATAGAATCATTCTCATCAATACAGTTTCTTTAAAATAAAAAATGCCAGCTAATGCTATCATTGCATTTAGTCTCAAGTTTAGTCACGTCCTGTAGCATGGGATGCATCCGTAATTAACTTATTTGTTCATAACAAGCTGAACAAATAATGAAGTCATGTAAATAATGGAAAATAATAATCAGGCTTGTATGGAAAGGTAATGTTTGTATAATGACAAACAGGACAAGGCAGTTGTCACCAGGAAGTCATTTGCAAGGATGGAGCCTTTGGGCTTTTTGATGCTATTGTAAAACAGTAGGTGGAGATCCCACAAACTTGATGATGAGAAAACGGCAGAATCCACAACGTACAAATGAAACTATTGCTGTCTTTATTAAAGCGTTAATAAATACAAGGTGAATTGCAATATCAAAGTGAAGATTTCTTTATCTAAAAGTTTCTCAAACTCCATTTTCGATACAGTTTGTTTTAGTGCATCACATTAGTCAATTTATCAGGCAACGTGTGTGTGTCTGTTCAAGAAAAAAGGACACTCCTATAACTAGTGTCACAGTCAGGTGTTTAATAAAACAAAAACAAACAACAAGCACTTGTTAAAAATGTCAGTGGATTGATGTGAGATAAGTGCATGGTGCCATAATTCATAAAACAAAACTTAATAATTATTTTAAGAAGCATTATAAGGAATGTGGATATAAAGTGTGTTTGTTTGCAGAAAACATGTATATAATATAAAACTTATATAAGATAAATCATGAAATACATGAAATGATGAATACATGAAAAACATGAAATACGAATCCTTTAAAGCTTGCACAGACTCCAGTTATATTGCACTAATGAAACAGTTTTCTTTTTATTCAATAAAGTAAAGATGGAGTGAGGTTTTCTCACCAAAAGTCTCCAACCATAGGGGAAATTAACACTTTATATATTTATATAACTTTTGTAATTATGTAATTATTTACAAAACATCCTCCTACATGATTAACATATATATATATATACACTAAATTAGATGTTAATTGCTTGGTAAAGCATCTGTAAAAAATTTTTAAATTCCCCTTTCTATAGAGACTTTTTGGTCATGCTGCATATGAAGGATTTCACTGGTGAACTTGGTGATTGCCCTTGCCATACTTCTCATAGGCTTGTGCAAGAATGGCCACAGATTGACTAAAATCTTTGAAGTTCACCTGGTCATCATGGCTCTTGTCAATTTTTTGCAAGGCTTCACAAATGTCAACTTGGTCTACTTTACTCTGAGAGAGAGTGAGATAGAGAGAGAGAGAGAGAGAGAGAGAGAGAGAGAGAGAGAGAGAGAGAGAGAGAGAGAGAGAGAGAGAGAGAGACAGACAGACAGACAGACAGACAGACAGACAGACAGACAGACAGAGAAACGGAGGAAGACAGTTTTTGATGTAGAAGGTGAACTCTTCCCATGTATTATATCCCCATTTTTTTTTCTAAAAACACACTTCCCATTGTTAATAAAAAATAATACATTAAAAATAAATCCAGAAAAAAACAGGACAAAAACCCAATTCATTCATTCCATCATTCATTCCGTCATTCATTCCGTCATTCAGTTTAGCTTTATACTGGTTAGTGTCATGGTGTATCAGCAACCTGTCCTGGGAACACTGGGTATGAGATGGTATGAATAGGGTGTACATCCATCTCTGGGTGTCAAGCAAACTCACATTCACACCTTCATTCCCAGAGGCAATTTGGAGTTGGACCTGTGTGTAAGAGTATGTTTCAAATAATAATTATTTCATCTCTTTTTCTATTTTTCTCACCTGGAACTCGGGGCTCCTCAGTCGGCTCATTATCAGATCACTGAGCTCTACATTGCTCAGCTGTTTGTTATGGTCTGTTACAGCATATTCTTCAAACAACTCCACTATACCAACAATTGCCTTCTCCAGCTTAGACATGGCTAAGAGAGAGAGAGAGAGAGAGAGAGAGAGAGAGAGAGAGAGAGAGAGAGAGAGAGAAAAAAGGGAGAGAGACTCAGTGACTCAGTGACTGACTGACAGAAACGTTCTTTATCAACAGCATTTACTGTGTTTTGAGTTTCTCAGTCTACCAGTTCTGTCCCATTTGCAGACTAAAGAACACTTACAGCTGTTTCTGTGACACTGCTAGGAAAACCTGTTTTCCCATAATAGCCAGGAAAAAGAGACCACACCTATATGTATCTGAAGAGAAACAACCTATCCTGAAAAACTGTCATTTCTCATTTCTATCCAGTACAAATGCTGGATATACGGTATGTCACTAACCAGTATCCAAAAGGTTTATTCTAGAAATTCTATGTAAACTATAAGTAAGTACTAAATCACAATCAAATAAAATTAAAACAAAAGTTCTAACTGCCACACGATAATATATACTTTCAATGGTCAGCATAAATGTCTGCGTACCTTAACTTTGTTGTCAGATGAAGTGTCGCTGAAGCGTGGCAATGAATCGTGGCAAAGTGCTCTAAGATTATTCATTACTGGGAAATTTGTAGTCTGCTTCTAACCCTTCCACGCCCAAACTTGCAACCCTACCCAAAAACATATGAATAACACTACTACTATTAAGAAGAAGACAATGTCATTTAACATTGTCAACAACTTGTATATTTGTAGCAGAAAGATGTCCATTTTCAATTAATGCATCTGGCTTTATGACCGTTTATTTATTATTCTGTCCTTGAAATACACTATGTGGCTAAAGGTATATTGGTCCACATTTTGCTGCTATAACAGCCTTCTGGGAAGAATTTCCACAAGATTCTGGAGATTGGCTACGAGGATTTGTGTACATTCAGCGACATGAGCATTAATAAGATTGGGCAATGATGATGTAGAAAATCCTGACTAACAGTAGAGATTCCTGTTAATCCCAGTGTGTTCAATAATCTTTGTGCATGCCACTCAAGTTCTTCCACACCAACTGACAAAGCTGGCAAACCCTGATGCCGGTCACACATTCTATAACTATCACAGTGACTCATAGTCTGAAAGGGATTGCTGTTAAAGGTGAAACCTTTCCACATATTTAAGCAATAATCTTCAGCATAAGGCCAAATGTTTACGGACAAGTTGGCTATCTAGTCCGTTCCAGTTCATTCCACTTCAACTGTGCGGTGGAATTGAGGTGGGGCTGTGCAGGACACTCCAGTTCTTCCATTCAAAACTTGGCAAACCATGTCTACATGGATCTTGCTTTCTGCAAAGGGCTAATTCTGCTGTCATGCTGCAACAGATTTTGGGCTCTTAATTTACAGTAAAAAAAATGCTACAATGTAGAAGACATTGTATACAATTCTGTGCTACAATCTGTGAGGCAAATGTTTAGGGAATACCCACATATAAGTGTGAGGGTGGGGTGTCCACATACTTTTGGCCATATAGTGTATCTATGATATCATTTGACAATGGGGAATCAAGAAATCAAGAAACATGTAATAATCTAAAAAAAGAACAAGAATAATCAATGGCTAAAGCTTGGTCAGGTATGGGAACACTGAGTGTTTACTACTCAAGGGGAGTGAAAAATGAGAGTCATTATATACTATGGTCTGTACTGTTGAACATGTGTGTGTAAGTTGTCCCTGCAACTTGTACTTTATGTACAATGTACATCCGCTTGAACCAGAATGTGTCTGACAAGCTACAGAGAGCGTTAATCCTGCTATCCTCCTTCTGTCCTCTGTATATTCTTAACCCATCCGGATGCTCTAGCTTCTGATTGGAGCTTCCTTCATCTGAAAATCTCTCGCTGCTGAGGATGGTTCTATGTGACATGGTTCTATGTGACATCTATGTAGATGTAGATCGTACTGCATGTAAATAAATATTGCTGTGATGGTCACAATTGTATAGCCTGAAGATTACACTTACTGATGGCGACTTTCAGTGGATAACTCCACCTGGATATTATAAAACTATAGAACAAGTAATGAAATCAAAAAGACTCTAATGCTGCTTCTGAAGATACACTAAAAAGTGTGGAATACCTTTTAATTATCAATGTTTTTCCTCATTTCTGTGTGATCAGAAAATATCAGCGAGAATCAAGGGGAAGGTGTACAAGACAGTGGTGAGACCGGCCATGCTGTATGGTTTAGAGACAGTGTCACTGAGGAAGAGACAGGAGTCAGAGCTAGAGGTAGCAGAGCTGAAGATGTTGAGGTTCTCTTTGGGAGTGACAAGGTTGGACAGGATTAGGAACGAGTACATCAGAGGGACAGCTCATGTTGGACGTTTGGGGGACAAAGTTAGGGAGGCCAGATTAAGATGGTTTGGACATGTTCAGAGGAGGGAGAGTGAGTATATTGGTAGGAGAATGTTGGACATGAAGCTGCCAGGCAGGAGGCAAAGAGGAAGGCCAAAGAGGAGGTATATGGATGTAATTAATGAGGATATGAAGCTAGTGGGTGCAAGGGTTGAGGATGCAGAAGATAGGGATAGGTGGAGAGAGATGATTCGCTGTGGCGACCCCTGAAGGGAGAAGCCGAAAGAAGAAGAAGAATGTTTTTCCTCATGTTGTGTCAGGGACTGTCACCACTGGTGCTTCTAGCTTGTTCATTACAGATGTAAATCTAAATCAATATCCGGATTTCTGCAAAGCTCCTTTGTAAGAATATCCGTAAAAATTGAATTGGCTTAAATACTTTTGGCCATATAGTGCAACACCTAGTAAACATCTCTCAATATGTGATTCTATCAGGCTGTCACCACCCATATTCACTGCTAGCTTACTTATTTACAGCTTTTTAAAAACTGGTATAAAATGCACTTTGTTTGAAGATGAGTGCAGCAATGACTTTAGTCACATGGAAGCATGCCATGTTTTTAACCTTTTGGCTATTTGAATACAAGTAGATAGGGGAGTGTTGAATTTTTGTTCTCCACTCACCCTTATAACTTAGAAAATAGAAAAGTCTTCAGTGTTCCGCATGACAATGAAAATACAGGGGTTGCCTGACAATGTAACTGATTACTATATAAGAAGATGAGTAGCAATCACAAGCTTGCTATTTATAACCTTCAATCAAGATAAGGAAATATTTCTCTTCTTGTATTATGTTTGCATACATAATGATGTTGACAGATAACAAGATACGAACTACTGACTTTTATCTGAAGAGTCAGTAGTTGTATCTTTTCATCATGGTAATCAACTCTGAGATGTGCTGCTTTATGACTGAAATTAAATTCAGTAGATATGCCAGGAGTGATTTAGGTGTCATATATGCAAAAGAAAAAACATTAACAGCAACGTGAACTAGGAGTAGCAGCTCCGGTGATGGTTCATAAACCTCCTAATGTCTTTTGCTGACATCTGGTGGAATTTGGGGGAGTCTTAAAATGATTTGCCTATTTTCATAAAAATAATCGAGGTGGTCTTTTTCCTCACTTTGTTTACAGACAGTGGGTGCACACACCCAGAGAATCCACGGCCACTTCCAAAGCAGCTGCGACACTCGGCGCATGTGGCAATGCATCCTGTCCATCACCAACTACAGGACAGCTTTACCTGCCTGTGACAGTGATGCCTCCCTTCTAGATGTGCTGAACAGCTTCTATGCTCGGTTTGAGGCACAGATTGATGTCACAGTGAGGAACACCATCCCTCCTCCAGAGGACCAAGTGCTCTGTCTCACCACAGCCGACGTGAGGAAAAATCTATGCAGAGTCAACCCATGGAAAGCTGCTGGACTAGACAACAGACTTCCTGCCTGAGTGCTCAGGGAACGTGCAGAACAGCTAGAGGATGTCTTCACTGACATTTTCAACATCTCCCTGAGCAGCACAGTCGTCACAAAGTGCCTAAATGACCACCATCATCCCCGTGCCGAAGAAGTCTCCAGTGTCCTGTCTCAACGACTACCGTCCCGTTGCACTCACACCCATCATCATGAAGTGCTTTGAGAGGCTCGTCATGAGGCATATCAAGAACCTGCTGCCACCATCACTAGACCCCATGCAGTTTGTGTATCGTCCAAATCGCTCCACACACGATGCCATCAGCACAACCCTCCATCTGGCCCTCACACACCTGGACAATAAAGACACTTATGTACAAATGCTGTTCATAGACTTCAGTTCAGCATTCAACACAATCATTCCTCAGCACCTAATTGAAAAGCTGAATCTGCTGGGCACCAACACCTCCTTCTGCAACTGGATCCTGGATTTCCTGACTGGGAGACCTCAGTCAGTCCGGATCGCGAACACCATGTCCAGCACCACCATACTGAGCACTGGAGCTCCTCAGGGCTGCGTGTTCAGTCCACTGCTGTTCGAACTACATTATCAAGTTCGCCGATGATACGACCGTGGTGGGTCTCATCAGCAAGAAAGATGAGTCAGCATACAGAGAGGAGGTTCAGCAGCTTACAGCCTGGTATAAAGCCAACAACCTGTCTCTGAACGTGGAGAAAATGAAAGAGATGGTTGTTGACTTCAGGAGAGCACAGAGTGACCATTCTCCACTGAAAATCGACGGGTCCAATGTGGAGATTGTCAAGAGCACCAAGCGTCAAGAGAACCTCACCTGGCCACTCAATACCAGCTCCATCACTAAGAAAGCCCAGCAGCATCTCTACTTTCTGCGAAAGCTGAGGAAGGCTCATCTTCCACCTCCCATCCTGATCACCTTCTACAGTGGGACCATTGAGAACATTCTGAGCTGCTGCATCACTGCCTGGTTTGGAAATTGCACCATCTCGGATCCTGACCCAGACCCTGCAGCGGATAGTGAGGACAGCTGAGAAGATCATCGGAGTCTCTCTTCCCTCTATTATGATATTTACTCCACACGCTGCACCCACAAAGCAATCAGCATTGTGCATGACCCCACACACCCCTCACAGACACTCTTCACCCATCCGGAAAAAGGTACCGAAGCATTCGGACCCATACAACCAGACGTGTGCATGTAAACTGATCTTGTTTACATGCACACATCACTTTAAATATTTTGACCTACACTTTAACTATTATAACTAAAATAACTATTTCTGCTGCTGTCACTCACTGTTCCTAACCCTGTTTCTTTTTACACTCACTGTCTAACACTTTTTTTTTTTTTTTGCACACAGTCGGCGTTATGTTGTCTCGTCATCCTCTGGACTTATGTCGTATGTTTAGTTTAAAAGATTCTACACCTTGGAAGGATAGTTTAGTTCTATCATTGTTTTTGTCACCCTGTACTTTGTTTTTGTTCTGTGTAGCACCTCTGGTCCAGGAGGAACGTTGTTTCATATCACCGTGTACTGCATCAGTTATATATGGTTGAAGTGAAAATAAAGCTTCTTTGACATTGAAGTCAAAAGAAAAACACTTGTCACAGAGGATAGCAAAATGATACCATAAAATCATATTAGATTATTGTTTTATCATAGATATTCTGCAGTCAGGGTGGACAGACACCTTGTAAGCTCCATGAATGTTGGTGTAAACAAGGTCTAGGTTTATGCCCCGGGATGCAAAATCAGTATGCAGCACTGAACAATGAAAAATCTGTCAGGGTCTGTAGGGTTCCACTTAGATTTCACATAGCACTACTCTGGTTAGCGCCAGGGAAACGCCATAACTATGAGCCTGGTGGTAAACTCTCTGAGCACGTAGTACTACCAGCACTTTACACACAAACCACAACAGCATTTCTGCACCACACATTGTTGCTGTAAACACACATACCACCACTGCTATCCAGTCAGCAGGTATCCCAGCCAACTGAATGGCTGCATCTGGAATGCTGTTGTTGAGCCAGGTTTCTGTAAAAATGAAAACACAGAATTCCCTGAGTTCACACTGGGTAGTTAACTGCAGTGTTAGGAAGTTCTGTTTATTGTCAAACTTTTACAAGGGATGTGCATCGAAAACACTGGTGAACATGACTATCACCACAACTTTTGCTGAAGTAAACAACAAAACTGCAGGAAACTGCTACAGTTGAACCGCTGACTGCTACATGGTCTGGGACTGGTAGAGTTGAATGGTTAGGCTTAGCCTTTAAACTAGCATGGATGCCCACTTTCTTTCCACTTTGTTTACCAAAATTCAGCAAAGTTGGCGATGATAAACATGTTCAACACTGTTTCCAATGCACATCCTTGGAAAATCTTCTTAAATAGTCTAAACAACAAATAACTTGCACCATATTTCTACACATCAAATGGCCACTACATGCTACCATGCCACCATCTTGTGGCCAAATATCAGGCTGCCATTTCTGTGGCTCTGATTCCACACTGCAGCTCTCAGTAAAGACAGATGCTCTCAGAAAAACCCCATTATTGCTCATATGTTATTGCTTAAATAATCAATAGCTAGAATTTACCTTGCTAGCTAGCCTAGGTACATGAATCGTTCAAATATCAACCAAATCAACAAAGTAATGAAATGAAAAAGATCCTTTTAGGGAGGCAAAGGAGACGCCTAGCTTTCGATTAATTTATTCTTACTTCAGCACACATTTTACTGAAGGGCATTTAAACCCTAGAATAAGCGGGTGATGGTTGATAGTGGAAAGTGGCACAATACATGACACATGTTTTGCTACATTAATCAATGTTGCTGTTGCTAAGCAAGCAAACTACTTGACTAATTGAGTAAAGGATCTACTAATGGAACTTCTAATGGACCTCAGTGAAATAGTGTACTATAACAGCCATTTAAACTGGTATTAAGCATTTGAGGAGCACATTATGCCGGGTAGCTAGAAAAGAAAGACATGTCTGTACAAGTTTTTTAAATGCTATGCACATTGTGACACCCTATATTACATCCATTTCCTTGGCAACCGATTTTTTTTGTACAGATAACAGACCCTCCCTCCTGCCTTTATTGTCTGAGGAGGAGAAGGAAAGTATAGCAAAATAAACATATAGTAAAAAAAAAGATAAGTAACCTGTAAATAAAAACAACACACTTAAATATAGCATGAATTTTAGTTCACTATTCAAAGTGTTCAAGAAAAGAAATCATCTGCAGCAGACTGAGAAAAAAAGACCAAACAAAGCAACCAAAGTGGCACTTCCTTATTTTAATACTTACGTCATAAGTGTTGCTAGGAACAACTGAATGCCACGAGTTCGGTTTAGCAATTAAACCTTGTGTGCTACTCTGATTTTGCTCCAAATTCCTAAACATTTAGTGGTATTTGAAACGATGGTTATTGGCTTTTAAAATGCAATACGAAAAAGCAGTGTTTATTACCCTTGAGAAAACTAAGTCTTTTTTGTACATGTTGTCTAAATAACTGATAGTAATCCAACAGGATTGTAGACAACAGAGATGTACATATAAACCCCCCAAAACAATGAAAACATTCATTTTAATGGAAAATGTTTGTGAGATAGAGAGCTCAGAGTAGACTCTGAGATGTTACCAGCCTTTGTTAGAGTAAAAAAAAAAAAAACTTACATCCTGTTTCAGTGAGTCATGTCTCCAGGAACAAGCTGGATATGAAACTGACAAATGATTGCTCTACTTGTATAGTGCTCTGGATAAAAGCATCTGCTAAATGTATTCATGTAAATGTGTCTATTCTTGATATACTCTCAGTCCTAGTTAATACTGTATATTTCCTTTTCCTTTGACAAACCTGCTTAAAATCCTTCAAGTTGTTTTGGTTTATCGGCAATGCATTGCATCAAATAATGTTACAGCAAACTCGCTATCCAAAATAAAAAAGCTAACTAAAATATACACTACGGTGAGATATAAAAAGTCTACACACCACTATTAAAATGGCAGGTTTGTGATGTAAAAGGAAACAAAGTAAGCCATGTCTAAACTTTTTCTACCCGTAATACGAAATTGTTGAGCACAATAGTGACATCACCAAGAACCTGACGGCCCTCTAAAATTTAGCAAAAGACAAAAACTTACCAGGGAAGCTGCCAAGAAACCTACAGTAGTATTAAAAGAGCTACAGGAATATCTGACAAGTACTTATTACTCTCTGCCTGTCTTCAAACCTGCCATTCTAACAGGGATGTGTCAATGTTTTATATATGTTTTGCATGTACAATTATAAATGTAGACACACACACACACACACACACACACACACACACACACAGAGACAAAGAGATAGGTGGTTTCACAATTGCGTTTATTAAACTTGTTTATACAAGAACAATCAGTAGAATATCATCTCCAGATCAGCACTTCTTACCAGCTACAGATTTAAGGTGCAGCTGGTAACACTGTTCACAGGCAATAGACAGACCAACCACAAGAGACACAAACTCTTCAAAGTTCACCTCTCCATCCCCATTGGTGTCCAGATCTTTCATTATCTTGTCAACAGTGGCAGGGTCTTTTTGAGACTGCAGAAAGAGACAAAAAGATTTGATGCAGAAAAGACAAAGTGGGTCTGGTACAGGGGAAAATCCAGAGATTAAAATACAAGGCTTAGACAGTGACTAAGGTTTAAGAGTTATAATACGAGAATAAAATGGGCTTAGGAGAGCAATTGGAAGTTGTCTGTGGCACCTTAAGGAAGGTGGAGAGTTCTGCCTCCATGAGCTGCCTGAGCTCTCGGCGGCTCAGTGTGGTGCTGTTACCTTCTTTACCAGCATATCGGTGAAAAACTGTGATCAGCATTTCCATAGCTCTCTCCAGATCAGACGGCATGGTGACTCACTGCCAGGACACAATAAGTAGCACTTTTAAAACATCCACCAGTCCTCTCACCATCTCTCTCTCTTTCTCACTCACACACACACACACACACGTCTGACTTGACCCTACTTGTCCTCTCTCACTATGTGAAGTTGAAAGTCCTTGCCTGAATTTTCACTTTCTTCTCAAGCAACTATGTCTATTTTCCCATCTCCCTTTTCTCCAATAGTGACGTAACTTCTGCATGAACCACCTCCCCATCTCCTCCCTACTCTTCAACAAATTCCTTGAGTCTGGCAATCTTTTTTAGCCACATTTTCCAGTATTTCAAACATGAGTAATGCTCCGGAAATAAAATAAAAGATGCCAATATACACTACACTACAAAGGCACCAGGACACTTATTGTAACAGCATTCATTTAAGCTTTTGTTTGGTGATAAGTGTCATGCACTGGGTCTGTCTAATTTGATGTGTGTTTTTAAGCCCAGCCACGCAAATTACTATAAAATCACTCCACATTGTGACCGTGCCAAGTGAATGTAAAACTATTATTAAAACCAAACGGTTGAAAAGAAGTGTAGCACGTGATTACAAATGACCAATCTGGCAACATTCCTAACCCCCCACCCCATTGCGCACATTGGTGGAAAAGTACACACTATCATCTAAACCTGATGGATCTACTGATGCATAAAATGAACTGACTAACTAACTAAAAAGAAAGAGGTCAAGAAAAACACACTTATGATGTGTAGCATATACGCAATATTCACTATGATTATTTTTTTCATTTTTATGCATAACACATTTCAGTCCACAAAGTAAACTTTCTGCTCAGCACCCTCTCTAAACTATGACTCAGGCTCTTAGAAGACCACGTAAGATCACATTTATACGCGCAATGTTGCAGTAGTGTAATAAGACACACACACACACACACACACACACACATACACACACACACACACACACACATACACACACACACACACACACACACATACACACACACACACACACACACACATACACACACACACACACACACACACACATATATATATTGATCTTCTTACGGGAAATGAGACAAGCCGGATGACATGACAGTTCAGTAAAACCTGTCCTTAAGATACGAAGAGAAACTTAATTTGCTGTAAGGCAATTATGCATGTAATAAAAAAAACTTACCTTTTTGAGGTTTACAGAGAAGAACTTTTGAAGCAGAGATTTTTGCCCAGAAAAGCAAGCATTCCTCGCACTTTGTATTTATATGCCGACTCCGCCCGAGCTGGGTGTGGGCGTGCAAGAGCAAATTTAACCATTTCGGCTTGAGTCACTTTAATGAGTCGACTCTTTTGAACTACGTGTTTGAGTGAATCGAACTTCGAATCGAGCGGGGAATTCACAGCTGAGGACGCCGTCCAGCTTATAATTACAGCAACCAACACAAGAGTTGCGTCCCAAATGACGTGGTATACACTATATGCACTATACCGTCTAGTGTCTGAAATTTAGAATCGCCTCAAATGGAACATAAATTTTTTACTAACTGGAAGGGACACCCCTCCAAATCATTGAATTCTGGTGTTGTTTTTCAGGGGTTGGGCTTGTCCCCTTAGTTCCAGTGAAAGGAACTCTTAATGCTTCAGCATACCAAGACATTTTGTACAATTTCATGCTCACAACTTTGTGTGAGCAGTTTAGGGATGTCCCCTTCCTGTTCCAACATGACTACACACCAGTGCACAAAGCAAGCTCCATAAAGACATGGATGAGCGAGTTTGGTGTGGAGGAACTTGACTGGCCTGCACATCAACCTGATAGAACACCTTTGGGATGAATTAGTGCAGGTCAAATCAAGTCAAGTCAAGAAGCTTTAAGTCAAGAGGCAACAACAGACTCAGCCTTTTTGATGAGTCAAAATACAATAAAATACAATACAATATAATAGGAAACATGTGTGTACAATTTGGGTTTGTAGAACTTTACAGCGAGATTACACTGGAGTCTGGTTCCACCCTCCCTCCCCTCCTCTACTTCCCAAATCAGTGAGTCATAGCTTCCAGCACTGCCCTTAACCCACAACCCAGTGTGTGTGTGTGTGTGTGTGTGTGTGTGTGTGGGTTGGGGCCAGATAGAGAAAGAAAGGGAGAGAGAGTGAGAGAGTGTGTGTATATATTGGATTAGAGTCAAAACTGGTCTTTATTAGACTGTTATTTTGAAGGGAAGGGCTGTTTTGTTCTGTAATGCTGCTTTGAGACAATGCTCTTTGTTAAAAGCGCTATACAAATAAAATTTAATCGAATTGAATTGTTTTGCCCACATACCAAACACACTAACTCAAATCTGCAGATCGTTTGCAGACCCTGTTGTCAGTGACTGCTTAGTTAGTTTAGGATGGAAAACACTGAATACTTGCAAAATCACCCAAGTTAAATGTAAGTAGTGTTGTAAATGTGCTTTTATGTCCAGGATAATCCATGTGAGTCCTTGATTCAACACTGAGGACATTTTAGGCTGTTTAGGCTTACTCATGCTTACTCATGCTGCATCAGTAGCTCCTCCAGACTCTCACATTTTCACTTTTTTGTTTTCATTCAAATATACTTTATCTGGCAAGGAAGGAATTTCAACCAATCAGCATGCATTTTTTAAAAACTAAATATCAATAAAGAATATAAAATATCTCTTGAAATAACATTTTGAAGCCAGGTCTCTTGAAGTAAAAGGAAACTGTCATGTTCACACAAAATGCCCCCCTTCTAAGTGAATGTTAGTTGTGGGTGTGGTATGGTAACATCATCCTCTTGCAAACATAATAGTGCAATAATAAAGATTCAGACTAAGGTCATTTGATTGCGATCATCAGCCAGAGCAACATTCCAGTGTCTACTTTGAAAAACCTGCTACTTTTAAAACATACTGCAGTTTTAACAGAGACAGAAAGAGGTGAACAGGAAACAAGGCTTGTGTAAGAATCTCCACTCCTTAACATTTGGAGTTTGCCTTGGGTGTGTCTAGTGGTATTAGAGAACATGAGTTTGTATGTGTGTGCTGTCTTGTTCTGTTGCTGTTGGCTGGGGGATGTGGGAGATTAGTGGATAAGGTGTTGGCCTACTGATTAGAAGGTTGTCAATTCAAATCCCAAGCCCACCATGCTGCCAATGCTGGGCCCTTGAGCAAGGCCCTTAACTGCTCAGTTGTATAAAATGAGACAAACTGTAAGTTGCTCTGGATAAGGGTGTCTGCCAAATGCCAGAAATGTTGTCTGTCTTAAGGTTTCAGCAGCCCTATCATTCTCTACATTTCAGAACAAGCTTCAGCAAGCACCGTCACAAAAATGTCATTACAACACCATTACTGCGTTCAAGCACAACAAAAACCGTATTGGTTAAAAAAAAAAAACAAGAAATTTTAAGAACTTTGAAAAGATTTGAAAAAAATCGACATTTGTAAGATATCTTTTTTCACCAGTCAGCCATCTTGAACATTTTTCTCATCCAGAATCAGCATCTGGTATCTCCCCATCTCTTACACTATGTAAACAAAGCTTTGAGTGTTGAGTGCATGGATGAACAAGCTTCAGCAAGCACTGTCACAAAAATGTCATTAGAACACCATTACTGCGTTCAAGCACAACAAAAACCGTATTGGTTAAAAAATAAAACAAGAAATTACTAAGTCAATCCTGTAATCTTATAATGTTAGTTCAGAATTGATGGGAAGTTTTCACACATCCATCAAATGCCAGGTCAGGTACACCAAATATAATCAAGCCCCACCTTCAGGCACGAAAAAAGTCTGACTACATGGTGAGTGGAAGGAGCTGCACCCAATTAGCATTGAGAGAAAAAGCATAAGTGCATAAAAAAACAGCAAACACATGAGAATTCTTTTGATACTATAGTATAAGAGTTGTAGTTATTTTCTTGGTGAACAGGTTAGGAATTAATTTGCTAGCAAATGCTAGATAATTGCTGACTTTTCATTATTGTGGAATTGTTGCAGGTTGTGACTAACAGGGTGTGTTGGCAATTTTCTCCATGTTTCTGCATTTCAAACATGAAAATGTATAGGAGGTGGAAAGAAGAAGAAAAAACCCTAAACCACCCTATACTCTGATGTAAAGCAGCAGCAAATCAAACTCTTTTATGAAGCATGGGATGCATCATGAGTCATGCCCATGATCAAAAAAATGGAGGCAGACAGCCACACAGCAGCAACTTACAGCCCAGACTCTCACATAGGTGTCTGCCATCATACCTGTGTGTAACTTGAACATGTGCACTAGGAGGCAGTGACATGTAGACCATGCTACAATTCACAGAAAAGGGCAAATTTAAAAAAAAAAAAAAAAAAAGAAGCAAAACAGTGAAGTCAAATGCTTACCCTGTCAGAAGGAATTTTTAAGATGCTTTAGAAATGTAATCATCTGTAAATATATGCATGTCATTGATGTGGAAATAATACATTAAGTATAAATTACAAACTTGGCAATTTAATATGTATTGCTGATTTCCAGGTCAGAGACAGATAAAACAAGTCATGTCAGGGTTAAAGACTGACTTATTGAAATGGTTATAAGTTGAGAGTCTCATGATTCTCAGCAGCCCTTAGTAAGAAAGCGAGGGCAAAAAATAATGTTTACTTCTATTTTATTCTGCCATGGGTTTTTTTTTTTTACCCTAAGGGGCCAAAATTCCTTCCGACAGTGGAAGAGGGCACAATATGTAATTGTGTGACAAGTGTTTATTTTCAGTGTGCGGAGACATCTGTGACATGCTATAAAGTTCAGTGTGGATGATATTAACACTGTTAAAATGATGCAGCTTCTTCATGCATTACAGCACATTCTTCTAAGATAATGTGATATTCTCAAAGAAAACCTTTATTATTTTGGGAGCTCTAAATGTCCAGTTTTCTACAGTCTTTAATATAATATAATATAATATAATAAAAAAGGTCTCTTGCTTCTTGTACTCTCTTCCACTTTCAGAAGGAATTTTAGCCCCTTAGGGTTAAAACAAAAAAAAACATTTATTTTCTACTTCAACAATTTCTTCACACTGTATTTTAAGATACTATCATAACACAACTAATATGATTATGACTGACATTGTTGTTGTTACTGACATGTCAGCAACAAGGCTATTTCATGTTGAGTACAGTGTAAGCAATACACCATCTATATACAGTGGTGTGAAAAAGTGTTGGCCCCCTTCCTGATTTCTTATTTTTTTGCATGTTTGTCACACTTTAATGTTTCAGATAATCAAACACATTTAAATATTAGTCAAGGATAACACAAGTAAACACATCATGCAGTTTTTAAATGAAGGTTTTTATTATTAAGGGAAAACTAAATCCAAAACTACATTGCCCTGTGTGAAAAAGTATTTGCCCCCTAAGCCTAATAACTGGTTGGTCCACCCTTAGCAGCAACAACTGCAATCAGGCGTTTTCCATAACTTGCAATGAGTCTGTTACAGCGCTGTGGAGGAATTTTGGCCCACTCATCTTTGCAGAATTGTTGTAATTCAGCCACACTGGAGGGTTTTCGAGCATGAACCACCTTTTTAAGGTCATGCCACAGCATCTCAATCGGATTGAGGTCAGGACTTTGACTAGTCCACTCCAAAGTCTTCATTTTGTTTTTCTTCAGCCATTCAGAGGTGGACTTAATCTAGCCATGAGGGTCACAGTCCAGTGACTTCTGTGCCGGTCCCAAGCCCGGATAAATAGAGAGGGTTGCGTCAGGAAGGGCATCCGGCGTAAAACATTGCCAAATTTAACCATGCGAATCGTCAGTACGAATTTCATACCGGATCGGTCGAGGCCCGGGTTAACAACGACTGCCATCGGCGCCGTTGACCTACAGGGCGCCGGTGGAAATTGGGCTACTGTTGGTCGAAGAAGTAGAGGAGGGAGGAGAGTGCGCAGACAGAGAGAGAAGAGGAAAGGTAAGAGTGTAGGACTG
Source organism: Hemibagrus guttatus (assembly GCA_033459395.1). Lineage (NCBI taxonomy): Eukaryota > Metazoa > Chordata > Actinopteri > Siluriformes > Bagridae > Hemibagrus > Hemibagrus guttatus. The sequence continues at coordinate 26,753,341 of JAUCMX010000003.1, read as the reverse complement.
AGAATAGGAACTCTGAATGTTGGTACTATGACAGGGAAAGGTAGAGAGCTGGCTGATATGATGGAGAGAAGGAAGGTGGATATACTGTGTGTACAGGAGACCAGGTGGAAGGGTAGCAAGGCTCGTAGTATAGGAGCAGGATTCAAGCTGTTTTATTATGGTGTGGATAGTAAGAGAAATGGGGTAGGTGTGGTCCTGAAGGAGGAGTTTGTGAGGAATGTTCTGGAGGTGAAAAGAGTGTCAGACAGGGTGATGAGTCTGAAGTTAGAGATTGAAGGGGTGATGTTGAATGTTGTTAGTGGTTATGCCCCACAGGTAGGTTGTGAGTTGGAGGAGAAAGAGAGATTCTGGAGTGAATTAGATGAGGTGATGGAGAGTATTCCCACGGGTGAGAGAGTGGTGATAGGAGCGGATTTTAATGGACATGTTGGTGAGGGGAACACAGGTGATGAGGAGGTGATGGGCAAGTTTGGAGTTAAGGAAAGGAACCTTGAAGGACAGATGGTAGTGGACTTTGCTAAGAGGATGGACATGGGTGTGGTTAACACTTATTTTCAGAAGAGGGAGGAGCATAGAGTGACTTACAAGAGTGGAGGTAGGAGCACACAGGTAGACTACATCCTATGTAGAAGAGGCAATCTGAAAGAGATTAGTGACTGTAAAGTGGTAGTGGGAGAGAGTGTAGCCAGACAGCATAGGATGGTGGTGTGTAGGATGACTTTGATGGTCTGTAAGAAGAAGAGGTCAAAGGTGGAGATAGAGAAGAAAACCAAGTGGTGGAAGCTGAAAAAGGAGGAATGTTGTGAGGAATTTAGACAGAAGTTGAGGCAGGCTCTGGGTGGTCAGGTAGTGCTGCCAGATGACTGGGAAACTACAGCAGAAGTGATCAGGGAGACAGGGAGAAAGGTGCTGGGTGTGTCATCTGGAAGGAGGAAAGAAGATAAGGAGACTTGGTGGTGGAATGAGGAAGTTCAGGATAGTATCCAGAGGAAGAGGTTAGCCAAGAAGAAGTGGGACATGGACAGGACTGAAGAGAATAGACAGGAATACAAGGAGTTACAGCGCAGAGTGAAGAGGGAGGTGTCTAAGGCCAAGCAGAAGGCATATGACGAGTTGTACACTAGGTTAGACACTAGAGAAGGAGAGAAGGACTTGTACAGGTTAGCTAGGCAGAGGGATCGAGATGGGAAGGATGTGCAGCAAGTTAGAGTTATTAAGGATAGAGATGGAAGGGTGCTCACAAGTGAGGAGAGTGTACAGAGGAGATGGAAGGAATACTTTGAGGAGCTGATGAATGAGGAAAATGAGAGGGGAAAAAAGAGTAGAAGGGGTGAACTCTGTGGAACAGAAAGTAGATAAGATTAGAAAGGATGAAGTCAGGAAGGCTTTGAAGAGGATGAAAAGTGGAAAGGCAGTTGGTCCTGATGACATCCCGGTGGAGGTCTGGAAGTGTTTGGGAGAGGCAGCAGTGGAATTTTTAGCTAGTTTGTTCAACAGGGTTTTAGAGAGTGAGAGGATGCCTGAGGAATGGAGAAGAAGTGTGTTAGTGCCGATCTTTAAGAATAAGGGTGACGTGCAGAGTTGCAGCAACTATAGGGGGATAAAGTTGATGAGCCATACAATGAAGGTATGGGAAAGAGTAGTGAAAGCTAGGTTAAGGAAGGTTGTGGAAATTTGTGAGCAGCAGTATGGCTTCATGCCCAGAAAGAGCACAACGGATGCAATTTTTGCTCTGAGAATTTTGATGGAGAAGTATAGGGATGGTCAGAGGGAGTTGCACTGTGTGTTTGTAGACTTGGAGAAAGCGTATGACAGGGTGCCAAGAGAAGAGCTGTGGTACTGTATGAGGAAGTCAAGAGTAGCAGAGAAGTATGTCAGAGTGGTGCAGGACATGTATGAGAGGAGCAGGACAGTGGTGAGGTGTGCTGTAGGTCAGACAGAGGAGTTCAATGTGGAGGTGGGACTGCATCAGGGATCGGCTCTGAGCCCCTTCCTGTTTGCTATAGTGATGGACCAGTTGTCAGAGGAGGTCAGACAGGAGTCTCCTTGGACAATGATGTTTGCAGAGGACATTGTGATCTGTAGTGAGAGCAGGGAGCAGGTGGAGGAAAACCTGGAGAGGTGGAGGTTTGCGCTGGAGAGAAGAGGGATGAAAGTCAGTGGTAGTAAGACTGAGTACATGTGTGTGAATGAAAGGGAGGGAAGTGGAACAGTAAGGTTACAGGGTGAAGAGGTGAAGAAGGTACAGGAGTTTAAGTACTTGGGGTCAACAGTCCAGAGTAATGGAGAGTGTGGGAAAGAGGTAAAGAAGCGAGTGCAGGCAGGTTGGAATGGGTGGAGAAAGGTGTCGGGAGTTCTGTGTGATCAGAAAATATCAGCGAGAATCAAGGGGAAGGTGTACAGGACAGTGGTGAGACCGGCCATGCTGTATGGTTTAGAGACAGTGTCACTGAGGAAGAGACAGGAGTCAGAGCTAGAGGTAGCAGAGCTAAAGATGTTGAGGTTCTCTTTGGGAGTGACAAGATTGGACAGGATTAGGAACGAGTACATCAGAGGGACAGCTCATGTTGGACGTTTGGGGGACAAAGTTAGGGAGGCCAGATTAAGATGGTTTGGACATGTTCAGAGGAGGGAGAGTGAGTATATTGGTAGGAGAATGTTGGACATGGAGCTGCCAGGCAGGAGGCAAAGAGGAAGGCCAAAGAGGAGGTATATGGATGGAATTAATGAGGATATGAAGCTAGTGGGTGCAAGGGTTGAGGATGCAGAAGATAGGGATAGGTGGAGAGAGATGATTCGCTGTGGCGACCCCTGAAGGGAGAAGCCGAAAGAAGAAGAAGAAGAAGAAGAAGAAGAAGAAGAAGAAGAAGAAGAAGAAGATTCAGAGGTGGACTTGCTGGTGTGTTTTGGATCATTGTCCTGCTGCAGAACCCAAGTTTGCTTCAGCTTGAGGTCACAAACAGATGGCTGGACATTCTCCTTCAGGATTTTTTGGTAGACAGCAGAATTCATGGTTCCATTTATCACAGCAAGTCTTCCAAGTCCTGAAGCAGCAAAACAGCCCCAGACCATCACACTACCACCACCATATTTTACTGTTGGTATGATGTTCTTTTTCTGAAATGCCGTGTTACTTTTATGCCAGACGTAATGGGACAGACCTTCCAAAAAGTTCAATTTTTCTCTCGTCAGTCCACAGAGTATTTTCCCAAAAGTCTTGGGGATCATCAAGATGTTTTCTGGCAAAACTGAGATGAGCCTTTATGTTCTTTTTGCTTAGCAGCGGTTTTCGTCTTAGAACTCTGCCATGCAAACCATTTTTGCCCAGTCTCTTTCTTATGGTGGAGTCATGAACACTCACCTTAACTGAGGCAAGTGAGGCCTGCAGTTCTTTGGATGTTGTTGTGGGGTCTTTTGTGACCTCCTGGATGAGTTGTCGCTGCGCTCTTGGGGTGATTTTGGTCAGCCGGCCACTCCTGGGAAGGTTCTCCACTGTTCCATGTTTTTGCCATTTGTAGATAATGGCTCTCACTGTGGTTCGCGGCAGTCCCAAAGCTTTAGAAATGGCTTTATAACCTTTTCCAGACTGATAGATCTCAATTACTTTCTTTCTCATTTGTTTTTGAATTTCTTTGGATCTCGGCATGATGTCTAGCTTTTGAGGATCTTTTGGTCTACTTCACTTTGTCAGGCAGGTCCTATTTAAGTGAGTTCTTGATTGCAAACAGGTGTGGCAGTATACAGGCCTGGGTGTGGCTAGAGAAATTGAACTCAGGTGTGATAAACCACAGTTAAGTTGTTTTAACAGGGGGGCAAATACTTTTTCACACAGGGCCATGTAGTTTTGGATTTTGTTTTCCCTTAATAATAAAAACCTTCATTTAAAAACTGCATGATGTGTTTACTTGTGTTATCTTTGACTAATATTTAAATGTGTTTGATTATCTGAAACATTAAAGTGTGACAAACATGCAAAAAAAATAAGAAATCAGGAAGGGGGCCAACACTTTTTCACACCACTGTAGTATATGCTTTGCAGTACTATATGACATTTAAGCTTAGTATAATACACAAATTCTAAAATGTGGACTTTCTTCTATGTTTCTATTAAACATGTCTCTGAGTAAAACCATCGTCTATTAGTATCAAAGGCTTTGAAGAAAAAAAAGCACCATTTTTAAGGATTTTAAGTGTTTTTATAGGAAATTCTTTAACAAAAATACTTCCTACGAGAAACCAATTCGCACAGCTACGACTGGAAAGACATGAGTTATCTTTACAGAGTCGATCGGTTTACTGCAGTGTGTGAACAAATCGAACACAATGCTGAATTTGCAAAACAGAAATACATACATGAACAATATGCATTATTTAGAAACATTGACAATCTTTGAGACTCCTGATTGGGGATTTATATGGCCTGTGGAATGGAATGTAGGAATCATAAAATGGGCCAGACAAAACATTACTGCAATATACCAAATAATCAGTGTTGCTGTGACGATGCGTCAGGTTCAGTCATTCAGTTCTTCCTCTTGCCCTTGCCGGTGGTTTTGGCAGGAGTTGCTACAGGAGCGGCCACCTGGTAAAGAGCTGCTGAAACTTTGTTGATGTAGTACAGAGCGAAGAGCGAGAATATCAAGCTGTGAAAGGAAGTCGAGGAGTAAACTATTAAAGGTGTCTGACTGACATGTTGGCCATAAGTGTAAGATAGCTGTTTAACTCGTTCAGTAAAAGTAGCCGGTGTGATGCTATTAACTGTAAAACATATCAATTAGCACACAGCTGGACTTTATTCTATATTCATTCTAATCTATCAATTTTCATAAATGCAATTTATATCCATATTAATAGATATATATTTTTTCTATACATTTTTCCCTTTCCTATTACAGGTCATTCTATTTTAATAGCAACTGAACGTTTATTCTAGTTTTATTCACATTTTATAACACAGACAGCTGAACAGCATTTCACTGCATGTTATACAGTGTTTGTATCTGACAAATACATTTTGAATTCGCATTAGATTATTAAACATGTTCAAAATATTAACATTTCATTTGTTCTTTCTATCAATTTCTTTTTGCTAAAATGCTGTTGGTCAAGAAAAAGATGTTATTAAATATGTACCAAATAGTAAGACAAGCAATTACAAATATTTGCTTTGTCGAACAAAATGTAAGTGAGATACACTAAATCTATGTACTGTATAATGATTGGTCAGACTGATAGTAATAATAATAATTTAAATTATTTTACAGCGCTTTTCAGCCCAGTAAAACCATGCAACATTAATCGCATAAATGAAATTAAATAAATTTTCACTGTTAAAACACAAAAACAATCATTGCACATTGTGTCTACATGTCCATCTGGCTACTGTTATTTAGCCTAGATTTTGTAACTCACCAAGTGGTTACGCACACACGATGCACCAAACCAGATGCGAAGAGAGACAGACACAGGCACACAAAAACTGGCGAGAGAGAGAAAGAGAGAAAGAGAGAGAGAGAGAGAGAGAGAGAGAGAGAGAGAGAGAGAGAGAGAATTAGAATTATTCATTTTCATACAAGTCCAGACACTAATATAGCAACAAATTAAACAAAACCACAAATTTTCATATAAATATTATCTAAACTTGCATACTTATATGGCACATAACATCATTATGGCATGACTGATCAGGAATAAAAGCAGTAGTATTCCCACTCACTCTCGGGAAAGATCTTCGCCTGGAAACCTTTACCGAAGACAAGATTCTCCAGATTGTTAAAGGCCTGAGGGAGGATTCAGGAAAAAAAAACAGACTTGGACATCATTTTCAGTATATTTTCCACTTGAAAATACCACAAAGGTGTGCCAGGTCAATAATAAACACATTGTAGGTCTCAAGCTTGTAATAAAGGAATCTACATGCATTACATAGCACAGGTCTCAGCACTTCCATAAAGGATTACATAAACACTCATTATTCTGTTGAAATTCCGCACTTTACTGTTACTACATGTAACTCACCTGCATGTTAAATATATCAGTTTTCATTCTGTAATGTTTGCACAACCGTAACACGTCAAGATACTACATATTGTAACATATTGTACAGTGCACATCATATACTATACCTCTTTTTATTCCTTATTATTACTTTTCATCTTTTTTTAACAGCGTAGGAAGAGTAGGCCAGTTTTTCATTTCACTGCAAGTTGAACACTCCAACTAACTGTGTACTTGACAATAAAACTCCCTCACTGCAAAGGCATCCTGTGAGATCCTGAGTGACTAAAACACAAGATTCTGGCCTTAACTACTGCCATACCACTGGTACAATATGATGATGTTAGACAAGCTGTGCAGCCATGTTAGGATACAGTGAGGGAGCAGACAAAGAGTAAGGAGCCCAGGAAACCGCCCAGGATGGTGAGCCACTCAGTGGAGGCCAGCTGCCTGCTGAACATCTGCATGCCGGCAAAGACCAGCACAGACAGCAGACTGGACAAGACCAGGGATGTCCCCGTGTTCACCGCTGGGGGTGGGGGGGGGGTGGGGGGGGGGGGGGGGTGGAGACAGAGAGAGAGAGAGAGAGAGAGAGAGAGAGAGAGAGAGGGTTACAATAACCACAATATGCACTATAAGCATGTTTACAATGAGCATTAATCAGTAGATCTGTTTATAAAATGAAAAAAAAATCTAATATTTAACTATTACTTCAAAAGGGTCTTTTAGCTGTTATCTATCAGGTCCCTATTGATAACAAAACTTTATTTAGTCTTGGACTGACTACAAGCAGTGATAAGATCCTAGGTTATATCATATTGTGAAAATTTATGTTTTCCGAAATTCTTGTCTCAGCATACTGTACTGATGTTTTCAGTGATTCAACAAAAAGTAACAAAATGTCTGGCTTTGGAATGCACATTTACAAGTTTCATTGCCATTCATGTGCCATAAATGTTTACTACAATTAGTACTTGACTGGAATTTACATTATATTGATTTGTTTGCGGGGGCACGGTGGCTAGCACGTTTGCCTCACACCTCCAGGGTTGGGGGTTCGATTCCCGCCTCCGCCATGTTTGTGTGGAGTTTGCATGTTCTCCCCGTGCCTCAGGGGTTTCTTCCCCCGGTCCAAAGACATGCATTGTAGGTTGATTGGCATCTCTAAATTGTCCATAGTGTGTGAGTGAATGAGAATGAGAGTGTGTGTGTGTGTGTGCCCTGCGATGGTTTAGCACTCCGTCCAGGGTGTATCCTGCCTTGATACCCGATGACGCCTGCGATAAGCACAGGCTCCCCGTGACCCGAGAATAGATCGGATAAGCGGAAGACAATGAATGAATGACTGCTAATAACTGATTTCTTGCGTGTATCTCAAACAGCTCTCTATATATGTGGTCAGGGGTCAGACTGATCAGGAAGTTGGCTATTTTAAGAGTTCCCTCTCTTTCTCTGTCTTAATCGCAAAATTATTCCAGTGCACTAGGACTTTTGTTCACTGTTCCCGTAAAAAAACAATTCACAATGACAGACAATTCTCACAATGTACTTAAAACAACATTAAAAAATACTGTAAAAGATATCGACCTTGCCTGTTTTTGATTAATGTCGGTGGTAGTGTTTTACAAAGAGAGTACATAGTTCATGTACACCAGGAGCAGAACTCTGATGTGGGGAGCTGTGGTGTATAAACCATTTTATCGGGTGTAAAACCTCATTTAAGAAGCATAATGGAAAATATTCAATACACATTTGAAATCTCACTATTTATCCCAAAACGTTAGTGACCAAACAGTGGACCATAAACGTCTTATTTTTTAAACGTCTTAATGTAGGCGGAAACATTTAGGACACGGTGCTAGTAAGAGGCCACGTCAGTGTCCGTCCCTCAATAAGTTCCGACTGGAAACAAGAAAAGCAGTTTCCACTTACTTATGTTTCTTTTTATTTCCTTCTTTCTTTCTTTCTTTTTTAAATCAGAGCTGACTTTTTTTGTAACTAGTCCTGTTTGAAAAGTAAAAACCGTACTAAAGTATCCCGAGTGTATTCCAGATTTATATAAACTAGGAAGACGCTAAGATATGATTGGTGATGAATGCAGATGCAACCTAGAACCGGCGAAATGTATACACTGACCTGACTTGAAATAATGATACAGTGTGTTATAACAACATCTGCACACATCTGCAATTCATTTCAGAGTTAATATCTTTAGATATTTGCAAATGCACCGAAAGAGCGCGCGAGAAACTGGCAACATTACAGATACTGTCAAGATATCTGTAGTATAGTCAAGTTGTCTGTAGTAGCTGGCTTATTTCTATTTTTTTTTTTAAAAAACCTGTAGCACCTGTATTAAATCGTTTATGGCTACTTAAAAGAATAAACACATACCCATTCTTTATTCCGAATACGCAGGACTGTGAAGTAAATGAACAGAGAGCTCGGGGTACGACACTGCACTTCAGAGAGCTTCTCCGGCGGCCGGGAATGACGTCACACAACGTCGCCGTAAAGGCTGTATCCCAAAATAGTGCCATAGTGTACATAGAGTGCGCAATATAGAGCCTAACCGCTATTTTTGCATATCCCCTAGGTAGTGAACTTAATTATGCAGTAAGAATGTATTTAGGAGTCAACCAGATTGTGAACGCCCCCCTTTTATTTTTTTATTTTTTTTCTTTAGTAATGTCCGACTGCAAATGAGCCGTGCATATCGCCACACAGTGGACAACTGGAGGATACAAAAGTCAAAGTGGATGTTTTTAAAAATGTAAACAACAACAACAACAACAACAACAACAACAACAACAACAACAACAACAATAATAATAATAATAATAATAATAATAATAATAATAATAATAATAATTATTATTATTATTATTATTATTATTATTATTATTATTATTATTGCGGGGCAAGGTGGCTTGATGGCTAGCACGTTTGCCTCACACCTCCAGGGTCGGGGTTCGATTCCCGCCTCCGCCATGTGTGTGTGGAGTTTGCATGTTCTCCCCGTGCCTCGGGGGTTTCCTCCGGGTACTCCGGTTTCCTCCCCCGGTCCAAAGACATGCATTGTTGGTTGATTGGCATCTCTAAATTGTCTGTAGTGCATGATTGCGCGAGTTAATGAGAGTGTGTGTGTGCCTGCGATGGGTTGGCACTCCGTTCAGGGTGTATCCTGCCTTGATGCCCAATGACGCCTGAGATAGGCACAGGCTCCCCGTGACCCGAGAATAGATCGGATAAGCGGTAGACAATGAATGAATGAATAATAATAATAGCTACAAGCAGCAATTATACACACCAAAGTGGGCAAATTTCACTAAATTTGGTATGTGTGCCCCCAAGGCCTTACGGTAAGCATGTGCACTGAATTTTATGCCAATGAACAAGATCATTGCAGAGCCACATTTTCTTTATGGCACCTTCAAGGACAAGTGTGTGGGTACACTGCAGCCATATTGTTCAACCTACCAACTATCCTAAAAGCAATGGACCAAATAGGTAATACACAAAACCTCTAGGAGGAGATGTTTTAATGTGATTTTAAAATCAAAATCAAAGATGATTGAAACACAAAAAGGCTGAGCTAGAGATTATGTAAGTTCCTAGTGAGGATCCTAGTGAGGAAACTTTAATGAAAGATAAGAAATTTAGTTAAAATATACAACTTTGGCACCAGAGTAATGGGGAAGTGAAAGTTTTTTAATGATATAGCACCACCAAGTGGTCAAATCTCATGAACCCCACAACTGCTAATACTAACAAAGTGTACCAAGTTTGGCATCACTCCAACAAAGCACTCCTAAGATATGATTCACTTCTTATTTTGGTGTCTTTACCATGAAATTTCCTTGGACAACAGAGGGCATATTATTTGTTCTAGCAAAATTCTTTGAATAAATTTTGGTTGGGTTCAGATGATACACTATATTGCCAAAATTTTGGGACATCTGCCTTTACATGCACATGAATTTTAATGACATCCCATTCTCAATCTGTAGGCTTTAATATGGAGTTGGCCCACCCTTTTCAGCTATAACAGCTTTAACTCTTCTGGGAAGGCTTTTCACAAGATTTAGGAGTGTGTTTATGGGAATTTTTGTCCATTCCTCTAGAAGGGAATTTGTGAAGTCAGGCACTGATGTGGGACGAGAAGGCCTGGCTCACAGTCTCCACTTTAATTCATCCCAAAGGTGTTCTATCAGGTTGAGGTCAAGACTCTGTGCAGGCCCATAAAATTCCTCCACACCAAATTCGCTCATCCATGTCTTTATGGACCTTGCTTTGTGCACTGGTGTGCAGTCATGTTGGAATTGGAAGGGATCATCCCAAAACTGTTCCCACAAAGTTGGGAGCATGTAATCTTCCAAAATGTCTTGGTATGCTGAAGCATTAAGAGTTCCTTTCATTGAAACTAAGGGGCCAAGCCCAACCCCTGAAAAACAACCCACACCATAATAAATGCCCATAAATCCCCCCACCACCAAACTTTACACTTGGCACAATGCAGTCAGGCAAGACTCATCCATCAGATTGCCAGACAGAGAAGCATGATTGGTCACAACAGAGAACACATCTCATACATTTATAGCTATTGACTGCACAGAAGTTGGTGACTTCTGTGCACTGTGTGCCTCAGCATGCACTCTGTGATTTTATGTGATATTGCGCGATTTACTGAGCTCCTGAGAGCGACCCATTCTTTCACAAATGTTTGTAGAAGCAGTCTGCATGCCTAGGTGCTTGATTTTTTACATCGGTGGCCATGGAAGTGATTGGAACACCTGAATTCAATGATTTGGAGGGGTGTCCCAAAACCTTTGGCAATGTAGTGCATTTCTCAGCTCAACTAAAAATAGGAAAGGAGTCTGTGCGATGAGTATTTCCCTGATCTAAAACAGTTTGTTGAGAAAGCTAAGTGATTGATGACTGAGGGTTGCTTTAAAAACAAGGAGGTGTACAGTCTAAAGAAAATAGAGAGGAAACTCTTTAATAAAATAAATATTAAATAAAAAAAGTTTAGACATAGGACTAAAGCCAGGCTGTTTTCTCTGAAAGGCTGTTTAATTTTCTTTCTATCTTTGGCACTTTAAATTTGAATGGTGCAAGAGATAGTTAAAAAAAAAGAGCAGAATTATTCAAGGTACTCTTTCAGAAGAAAGTATATAAAGCCTTACTGCAGTAAACAAATTTTAGGAATGACTGGAAAAAATAAATAGACTGGAAAAGGCTATGTGGAAAAATTTCAATCTGTAGTCATGATGCATCGGCTAGCAGCAGAATTGCAATTTTATTTTCCAATTTTTTTTGCCCAGACTCATATGAGGTGGTTGAGATTATTAAAGGCAGATTGCTAAAAGTAAAAGCATCTCTCGATGACCATGTCTTTATTTTTATTTGTGTGTATGCAGCAACAATAGCAAATAAATGATTGTTGTTTTTAAATAAAGTTGGTGAAATCTTATGGCATTGTATTGGAGAAGAGCTTTTACTTTTACATGGTGACTGTATTGAGCAGGATTTTGACAGGAATCATGTCGAACCACATGCAGTGTCTCACAATTCTCTAAGACTAATCAGTACATCCAATTTAAGTGACATTTGGAGACAATTTAATAGCAACAGGAAAGACTATACCCGGTTTCATACACAAGCTATCACTACATCAGCTGGAGAGGTTCTATGTTTTGATGACTGTATGTTGCAATGTTTCTTTTCCTCACTTTCTATAAAACCAAAAAGCGCATAATGGCACTTCAACACTGCACTTAAGGACAACTTCTTTTTCGATTGTTTTAATTTTTTTGAAGCCAGTTTAAGTCTACAAAGTATGGGTTCGACAAAGCTGTCCACTCTGGAACGTTATATTCTATTGCAATCGAACCTTAGTTACAGTAGGCAGTCTATCTATACCAGTGTGCATAAATGCTTTCAGCATTTGCTGATGATGTGGTTGTAAAGATAAAAAATCACAGTTATGTTGCAAACTTATCAAGTTTACTTGAACAATTTTGTTCCGTATGTTCTGCCAAAGTGAACTGGAAAGCTGCTCTCAAAGTAGATTCAGCACAAATGGTGAAGGACTGGTTTATAGGAGAAAGACTTTTATTTTTTGATTATCCTTTTCCTGCCCTACTTTTTTTTTGACATTCAGTGGAGAATTATTCATGAGATTTTTGCAGTCAGTGCTTACATTTCTATTCTAAATCCAGAAGTTAAACCTGAATGTCTGTTTTGCATGGAAAGGGAGACTGTTTTTCATGCTTTTGTGCATTTTGCCAGATTGATGAGGCTGTGCAGGAACAGTGGTGGAGGTGGGAGTGTGGTGCATGGCTGTAAGGATGCATCGGAGGCATGAGGATCATGCAGGATCCATATGCAGTTTAACATCCAAATCAGCAGACAAAAGCGTAGTCAAAATAGTGTAGCAAAAAGGGTGAAAACATCAGAAAACAAAGACACTGGCAAACAAATCCAATAGACGCAGAACAAGATTAGAAACCAGAAAACAGGCAAGCAAGGTTATACACAATAAATCCAACAATATCTATGCAAGGCTCGGTAAGGTTCAATTGGAAACTATACTTCGTGTAGTATGTAGCTGTAGCGGTGCTCCGCCAGAGGCGGAAGTGTCCGGATCCATACGCCGAGCCGGCAGTAGGAAACACACAGTACGGGAAGTCGGGGACAGGCAGAAAGTCGGCAACAGAAAAACAACAGACCAAGCGAAAGTATCCAAAGGGGTAATCCAAAAGGGGATCCAAAAAAACAATCCAAAGTCGATAATCCAAACAAAGAGGTAACGGAGAGAAAGCGCAAGAGAAAACAGTAAACAGTCCAGGTCATACACAATAATCAATCCGAAAAGAGCACTAGGCAATCGCTTGGTATATTCCATGAATAATACTTCACGTAGTGCAGGAAGTGCGCACCGTATTTAAATCCCCCGGTGATCCTGAAGTGGACTCAAAACACGGGCGAGGGCTCCCTCTCGCGGTCACCTCTAGTGCGAGTCGTGACAGAGCCCCCTCCTCTAGGAACACCTCCTGGAGTTCTACGTCGAGGGCACTCCCTAGCGCGCGGACCAGGCCTCTCAGGATGTGCCCGGTGGAAGTCCTCGATCAGCGACGGGTCAAGGATGTCCCCGGAGTCCACCCACGAGCGTTCCTCGGGGCCGTACCCCTCCCAGTCCACCAGATACTGTAGACGGGACCGGACTCGCCTGGAGTTCAGAAGGGCCCGCACCTGGTATGCTGGGGTCCCCTCAATGTCAAGGGGTGGCGGTGGCTCCTCACCGGTCCTCGCCTCCCCAACCGCAGGGTGCGCTGGCTTGAGTAGCGACATGTGGAAGGTCGGGCATATACGATATGACGCGGGAAGCCGGAGACGGTAAGCCACTGGGTTAACCTGGCGAACAATTTCGAATGGCCCGATGAACTTGGGGCTCAGCTTTTTGCAGGGTAGTCGGAGACGGAGGTTGCGGGTCGACAGCCAGACCCTCTGTCCCACTTGATAGGATGGATGCGGTCGACGACGTTGGTCCGCCTGAATCCTCTGCCTCCTCACAGCCCTTTGCAGTCGAACGTGGGTGCGCTCCCAGAGCTCCTGGCTCTGACAGTACCATTCCTCCACGGCCGGGACGTCAGAAGGTTCCCCAGACCAAGGGAACAATGGTGGCTGATACCCCAATACGCACTGGAACGGTGTTAGTCCCGTGGAGGAGTGAATAAGGGAGTTCTGGGCGTACTCTGCCCACGGCAGGAATTCACTCCACCGATGCTGTTCCCTGCTACAGTAGGACCTGAGGAAGCGCCCAATCTCCTGGTTTAGCCACTCCGCCTGCCCGTTAGATTGAGGGTGGTAACCTGAACTCAGGCTCACCCCAATGCCCAGACGGGCACACAGCGACCCCCACACCCGGGAGGTAAACTGCGAGCCCCGATCTGACACGATGTCCTCGGGCAGGCCAAAGTTGCGGAACACATGCTGGAACATCGCTTCGGCCGACTGCATGGCCGTGGGTAGTCCTCTGAGAGGAATCAGTCGGCAACCCTTGGAAAACCGATCCACCACGACCATAACAGTGGTAAAGCCCTCCGAATCCGGCAGGTCGGTTAAAAAGTCTACCGACAGGTGCGACCAGGGGCGACGGGGGATCGGAAGGGGCTCCAGCAGTCCCTCCGGGAGATGGCGACTGGTCCACGCCTGCGCACACGTCGAGCAAGCATGAACATACTCCTCTACATCCGAGCCCAGAGAGGGCCACCAGAATCAGCGACGAGTGAGCTGCGTCAAACAGTGGATCCCTGGATGCCCAGAACTGGGGGCCTTGTGCACCCACTGCATCACCTGTTGCCGAAATAGTTGGGGCACGAAGGTCCTATCTGGTGGGCAGCTGGCGGGTGGCGGCTCGTAGCTGTGGGCTCGCCGAATCTCCTCCATGAGGTCCCATTGTACCGGTGCCAGAATAGCGGTGGCCGGTAGGATGAGTTCAGGTTTGCCGGGGTCGTTGGCCGTCTCAAACTGCCTGGAGAGGGCATCTGCCTTGCTGTTCTTGGAACCAGGGCGGTACGTCACCGTAAACACGAAGCGGGTGAAAAATATAGCCCACCGAGCTTGTCAAGGATTCAGCCGCTTGACTCCTCGGAGGTACTCCAAGTTGCGGTAGTCGGTGAGAACCTGAAACGGATGACGCGCCCCCTCCAGCCAGTGGCGCCACTCCTCTAGCGCCGCCTTGATGGCTAGTAGCTCCCGGTTGCCCACATCATAGTTCCCCTCAGCAACCGTCAGTTTCCTAGAATAAAAGGATGGAGCTTCCCAGGCTTTCCATGCCGTTGGGAGAGCACCGCCCCCAGGCCACTGCAGGAGGCATCAACCTCCAACACGAACGGTAGCTCCGGGTCAGGGTGCCTTAATATGGGTGCCGTGGTGAAATGTTCCTTCAACTGGAGGAAGGCTGTCCGAGCCTGGTCCATCCAGGACAGTTTTTTGGGCTTCCCCCTGAGTAACGATGTCAGGGGTCTGGCTACCGAGCTGTAGTTCCGTATGAACCGTCGGTAGAAGTTGGCGAAGTCCAGGAAACGCTGTAACTCCCACACCGTAGAAGGGGCAGGCCACTCCGTGACTGCCCGGACCTTGACCACATCCATCTCTACTCCTTGGTGAGAAATCACGTACCCCAGAAACGTTACCATGGAACGGTGAAATTCACATTTCTCCAACTTGACGTAGAGGTGGTGCTGCTGCTGCAGTCTGGCGAGGACTTCCCGAACCTGAAGCACATGTTCCTCCATAGAGGTAGAGTACACCAGGATGTCGTCGATGTAGGTGATGATCCCTCTTCCCAGCAGGTCCCGGAAAACCTCATTGATTAGGGCCTGGAACACTGCTGGGGCGTTGGTGAGGCCAAAGGGCATCACGCAATACTCGTAGTGTCCATGGGTCGTGTGAAACACAGTTTTCCACTCGTCCCCCTTGTGGATGCGCACCAAGTTGTATGCACTACGGAGGTCCAGCTTGGTGAATACCCGTGCCCCCCTCAGCTGCTCCAGAGCTGCAGGCACCAAGGGTAGCGGGTAGGGGTACCGAACGGAGATAGCGTTCAGCCCCCTGTAATCAATGCACGGCCGAAGGCCTCCATCCTTTTTCCCCACAAAGAAGAACCCTGCGGCTGCTGGGGATGTGGATGGCCGAATGTGGCCTGCTGCCAGTGACGTTTCGATATACTCCTCCATGGCCTTGGACTCTGGAAGAGAGAGGGGGTAGATCCGCCCCTTGGGGGAGAGGCGTTAGGTAGCAGGTCAATGGCACAGTCCCAGACCTGATGACGCGGTAAGCGAGCTGCCCTCTCCTCACTGAACACTTCCTGGAAGTCCGTGTGTTGGCGGGGAAGGTGTCTGCCAGCCGCCTCGAGTGCCCTCTCCACGCGGAAAGTCCTGCATAGTCTTGATATGGGGTCCCATAGGCTTCCCTTCAGGCACGTGGGGGACCAGCGCACCCGACCGCCATGAAATATGAGGATCGTGGCGTCTTAACCACGGGAACCCCATAATCACGGGGTTAGCTGGTGATGAGGTGACATGAAATGCCAGCTGTTCATAATGGAATAGCCATAATGGAATTTGGTGTTTCAGATAGCCCTCCCCAATGGGCTGACTGTCAATGGCTGTAATCCTCAATGCTGGTACGCAGGGGAAGATGGGGATCCCGAGTTCCTCCACCAAACCCCGGTCTATGAGGTTCATGGCCACTCCAGAGTCAATTAGGGCTGAAACGGGGAAACAGCGGTCAGACATATGTAATGAGGCTGGTACCGTAAAGTTAAAAAATGAAGAGCTGCCACCCACCGGAGTCGATGAGAACCTCTCGGGGCACCAAGGGCTCAGATGTCCAGAGGCCCCTCAACGATAGCACAACCTCATCTGACCCCGAGACCGGTGTCCCTGAGCCGCCAAACCAGATCTCCCCAGTTGCATGGATTCAGGCTTTTCCTCACGATGCGCAGAGTAATCCATGCGTCTCCGGGGCCGAGCTGCGGAAGAAGCCTGGGTCCCTGCCCGGTGTTGGCGACGCAGATTGTCCAGCCGAATGGCCGTAGCCACAAACTGCGAAAGGGAGGTGGCCTCCTCATGACAGATGAGCTCTGACTGGAGAGCGGGATGTAATCCGGCACGAAAAACGGCCCATAGAGCCGCGTCGTTCCAGCCTGACTGAGTTGCTAACGTGCGGAACCAAATGGCGTAGTCCGCTGTGGCCTCGGAGCCCTGGCGTAATTCCATCAAACGGATGGAGATGTCGTTGCTGCCCACCGGGTACTTAATCACCTCCCTAATCATCCCCGCAAAATAGTCATAGGAGGCTTTGATCTGTGGGTCGGCGTCCCATACAGCCGACGCCCACTCTAAGGCCCTGTCAGTTAATAGTGACATCAAAAAGGCGCACTTAGTCCCCTCCTCACGGTACATTCCCGGCTGGTGTGAGTAACACCTCGTACTGCCTCAAAAACCTGCGACAACGATCAGCTGATCCGTTAAATTTTTCTGGCAGCGCCAGCCGGGGTGACTCACCGTGTGTAGGCGGCGGATCGTGTGGAGAAGCGATGCCCACTCGGCTCAGCTGAGTTTGCATAGCCTCCAGCTGATCTTGATAAGAGCGAATAATCACTCCTTGCTGCACGATGATCTCACGCAGCTCCGCTGAATCCGTGAGAGGCGAAGTATTCTGTAGCGGTATTCCGCCAGAGGTGGAAGTGTCCGGATCCATACGCCGAGCCGGCAGTAGGAAACACACAGTACAGGAAGTCTGGGACAGGCAGAAAGTCGGCAACAGAAAAACAACAGACCAAGCGAAAGTCAATAAACAATCCAAAGTCGATAATCCAAACAAAGAGGTAACGGAGAGAAAGCGCAAGAGGAAACAGTAAACAGTCCAGGTCATACACAATAATCAATCCAAAAAGAGCACTAGGCAATCGCTTGGTATATTCCATGAATAATACTTTGCGTAGTGCAGGAAGTGCGCACCGTATTTAAATCCCCCGGTGATCCGGAAGTGGACTCAAAACACGGGCAAGGGCTCCCTCTCGCAGTCACCTCTAGTGCGAGTCGTGACAGTAGCATGCACGCTGCTTAAATAAAGATACTTCTGGAAGTGTTCTTCGTGAGTGTCATTCAAAATTCAGGGGAGGGCTCCCTCTGAAGTTCAGGCACCCGCTGATATGTTACAATGGCTGTGCAGTGGCCTCAGAGGGTGTGGAGTACAGACAAGGCTGGACTCAGGGGGAAAGTAGCATTGCCAGGCTCCATCAGTGGGGGGGCAGGGGTGGTCGTTGGGTGTTGAGGGTAGCCATCTCTTGAGGTGTGAAGTGCAGGCTGAATCGGTAGCATTGTCTATGGCTCACAGACTCTCTGAAAAGTAAAGAAACAACACAACTTTACCTCTTGACACTGCCTGGCTTTGCTTGGCTCTCTCCTCTTCTCCTGGAGAGTGAGGGGAGACAGTAGTGTTGTCGATTGGTCTGCTACTGGCACTGCCCAAACTCCGCCCTGCAGTCACACCAAATTCTCTGGTGCTGAAGTGGTGTCTTCACTCCAGCACTTTCATTGAAGTTGACCTAAACCTCTGTGCTAAGGCCTGAGACAGAAGAAAGTCAACAGTACAACAGTACTGTAGCAAAACTACAACAAAATCAAACATATTAAAAATTTTAAAAACAAAAATTGTGACTTTGTTGTAGACTTGCATTGGTTAAGCAAAAAACTAACTAAAATTTTAAATGACTGTGTAGGTAGGGGCGTGGTCCAAGCAGAGAGTGAAGGCCTGTTTCTAAAGATATTATTGGAGAGTGAGGTCCAATGGCATGTGATGGAATACCCTCCGATCGAACCATGTCCCCACCCTCACAGTGACAAATTAATATCAATTAAGAAAGAGAAAGCTCAATCCACAGCTAGAGACAAGATAAAGTCTTTTAAATTGCATGTACTCTAAATAATATAGAAGACCATCATTTACCAGGTTTTCACAAAAATCAGAAATGACTGATTCTTCTTAATCAGTTAGACCAGGAAGTTAAGATATTTTTTTTTACAAAAATAAGACGATTCTTGATCATAGGCAAAACATCAAAACATGACTTTTGAAGTGTCTTTAAGGCACTGAAGATGAGGGACTCTGTGGTATTTCTTTTGTCCTTAGTCTTGCCTTCTTGACCATTTGATTTGGGCAAGGCTACATCCATACTGTTCCTGGGCTTGGAATTTGCAAGAGGTGTAAGATTTGCAGGATCATAACAGGTCAAGATCAAGTCGCTGCCTTTTGACATTCTTTGGGGGTGGCATGCTGGATCCAGGTCTCTTTGCTCGATTCAGGTTTGTGTTGATGAAACCTGTGAATGAGAAATATATGGTTTTATTCACTGAGACTGCATATTTGTACTTGTTATTGGAGTACTCCTGCTTGAAGGGCAGCCTTCCCGGCACACAATTTGAAGACGTCCAGGATTAGAAGAAGGTACCATTGACTGCTGGTTGACAGACAATGGCTCTTCTTTTGACTGCCAGGTAGACAAATCTTCCTATGCTCTAAAAATAGTTTACTGTATGTCACATTTAATTACATTTGTCTTTTTTCTGCTTCTTTCCAGTTTGGTAGACAAAAACTTTTTCTCTAGAAAGACAATAACCAGTTTATCACATAGTCAATGCAAATACCTTACGCATCAAACTATACACTCACCGTCCACTTTATTATGAACACATGGGGCATAATTGGCTGATTACATAACTGTGTGAATGTGCAGGTGTACAAGTGCTCCAAGTAAAGTAAATAATGAGCGTAACTCTGATAGTTTGGAATTACCTTTGTAAGACTTTTTCAGCTTTGTAATTTTTTTTGGATGCCAATAATCTAGATATGAATAGTTAAAATTTGTAATAAAATCAAAAATTTATATAACTAATAATCCACTACTGTCTTCTAAATTAACTGAGGAGATAATAATAATTTCTTGCTAAAAGAAACTAACATCAAAAGTTTATAAACTTGTATCAAATATAGATACAACATTAACATTACCAGTGACCAAATTGAAAATGATCTGTGAGATGAAACATGATTGTAGGTTTATATGGTTTCATATCCTATAAACAGAACAGACTTTCGAGAAGAGGGGTTGCTTACAGATCTCAAATATTCAATCATTCTGGACAGCAGTGACAGAGAAACTTTCCACTATTTTGAGCTGTAGAATCTAATCTTCATTTATTATTATTATTATTATTATTATTATTATTATTATTATTATTATTATTATTATTTAAGTAATTTGTTCATTTATTAATTGATTTTCTATCTCTTACTTTCATCTCCCTTTCATCTCTCTCCTTTCTGCTTGCCATGGTTGTGGAGCTGTCGGCCTGACAGGCTTCAGTCAATTCCACACTGATCTTTCACAATATATTTTAACATGTAGGCCCTCCACTTGTTGGCAACTGTGTTTGAACCCTGGGCAGTTGCTGGTGGTTCATGTCACATGTGTGTCTGCGGGGTTTGCCCTACCCCTCCACTTTCTGGAGTCTGATGTGGACTTTGGGTGGGGCTCTTGATCTGAGTCCACCTGACCTAGTGCTTTGTGCTGAACACACATGACTGGCTGACTGGATGGATGCATGGATGTGCTGGAATACCCCTCACACACACCTCGTGGAGGAACTCCACCTTGCCTTAATCAGTAACATACTACGCCCTGAAGGACTGAAATCCTGCAGCTCCCGCATGGTCCCTCTGCTCAAGAAAGCACATGTACAGGTCCATCTGAAGTTTGCCAATGAACATCTGAATGATTTAGAGGAGAACTGGGTGAAAGTGTTGTGGTCATATGAGACATTGGCATCAACTCAACTCACCATGTTTGGAGGAGAAGGAATGCTGCCTATGACCCCAGGAACACCATCCCCAGGTGACAGGATAACTGCAAAGAGGTTATCAAAGTGGAGTGAGACAAAATCCCTCCTGAGATATGTGCAAACCTGGTGGCCAACTACAAGAAACATCTGACCACTGTGGTTGCCAACAAGGGTTTTGCCACCAAATACTAAGTCATGTTTTGCAAAGGGGTCAAATACTAATTTCACTCATTAAAATGCAAATCAGTGTGTAACATTTTTGAAATGCATTTTTTTTGTTATTCTGTCTCTCACTGAGAGCTATACCTACAGTGGTGTGAAAAAGTGTTGGCCCCCTTCCTGATTTCTTATTTTTTTGTCACACTTTAATGTTTCAGATAATCAAACACATTTAAATATTAGTCAAAGATAACACAAGTAAACACATCATGCAGTTTTTAAATGAAGGTTTTTATTATTATGGGAAAACAAAATCCAAAACTACATGGCCCTGTGTGAAAAAGTGTTGACCCCCCTGTTAAAACATAACTTAACTGTGGTTTATCACACCTGAGTTCAATTTCTCTAGCCACACCCAGGCCTGATTACTGCCACACCTGTTTGCAATCAAGAACTCACTTAAATAGGACCTGCCTGACAAAGTGAAGTAGACCAGAAGATCCTCAAAAGCTAGACATCATGCCGAGATCCAAAGAAATTCAAAAACAAATGAGAAAGAAAGTAATTGAGATCTATCAGTCTGGAAAAGGTTATAAAGCCATTTCTAAAGCTTTGGGACTGCCGCAAACCACAGTGAGAGTCATTATCTACAAATGGCAAAAACATGCAACAGTGGAGGTCACAAAAGACCCCACAACAACATCCAAAGAACTGCAGGCCTCACTTGCCTCAGTTAAGGTGAGTGTTCATGACTCCACCATAAGAAAGAGACTGGGCAAAAATGGTTTGCATGCCAGAGTTCCAAGACGAAAACCGCTGCTGAGTAAAAAGAACATAAAGGCTCGTCTCAGTTTTGCCAGAAAACATTTTGATGATCCCCAAGACTTTTGGGAAAATACTCTGTGGACTGACGAGACAAAAATGTAACATTTTGGAAGGTCTGTGTCCCATTACGTCTGGTGTAAAAGTAACACCGCATTTCAGAAAAAGAACATCATACCAACAGTAAAATATGGTGGTGGTAGTGTGATGGTCTGGGGCTGTTTTGCTGCTTCAGGACCTGGAAGACTTGCTGTGATAAATGGAACCATGAATTCTGCTGTCTACCAAAAAATCCTGAAGGAGAATATCCGTCCATCTGTTTGTGACCTCAAGCTGAAGCGAACTTGGGTTCTGCAGCAGGACAATGATCCAAAACACACCAGCAAGTCCACCTCTGAATGGCTGAAGAAAAACAAAATGAAGACTTTGGAGTGGCCTAGTCAAAGTCCTGACTTCAATCCGATTGAAATGCTGTGGCATGACCTTAAAAAGGTGGTTCATGCTCGAAAACCCTCCAATGTGGCTGAATTACAACAATTCTGCAAAGATGAATTGTGCACAGCACAATTATAGACTATATAATTGACTAAATATAGAGTATTTCTTTGTCAGTGGGCAAACATACAACATCAACAGGGGATCAAATAATTTTTTCCCTCACTGGATAGATAGATAGATAGATAGATAGATAGATAGATAGATAGATAGATAGATAGATAGATAGATAGATAGATAGACTAGGTGTAATCTATGAATTAACAATATGTACATTATAGTTATATTATACAAAGAAATGTAGCAGAATGTGCAGGGTGAAACAGAACTGCAAGGTGGTGAAGTGTAGTTAGATATGAGTATAATAGCTGTGTAGTGCAGAGTTCAGAAGATTTATGGTTGTGGGGAAAAAACTGGCCATGAACCTGCTGGTTCTGGTGCGGAGGGACCTGTATCTCCTCCTGGATTTAAGGTTTAACAGTTTTTGACTAGGGTGGGAGGAGTCTTTGATGATTTTGTGATGATTCACAACCCTTTGCAGTGATTTCTTTTCACACACTGTGGAGCTGCCATACCACACTGTGATGGAGCTTGTCAAGATGCTCTCAATAATGCAGCGTTAAAAATTGGTCAGGATCTTGGGGGATAGGTGACCTTTTTTTTTAATCTCCTCGGGAAGTAAAGACACTGTTGTGCCTTCCTAACTGTTGAGTTGAGGTGTTCAGATGCTGTTAGAACAAATTCATAATAAATCAGTTCTTTCAGAGGTTGTCAACCAGTAGACCCCCGGCACCCAGCAGCTGAAGATCCACAAAAGACAGGCCTGGAGAGACATCCCAATAAAGAGACTAGAGTCTCAGTTTACCAAGATATCTCCGGTTTATTATGAGAAGGACAGAAGTATTTATACTGTGATACACACACACATGTGGGAGGGTCATTCTTGCAGAACAAGCACACATTTCACAGAGGAGGTGTGCACGCAGAGCATGTTCATAAGTATTCGGACAGTTGTAGTAAATAATGAGTATAATGATAGTTCTTTACAGAAAATGCTTCAGAGGATAATTATAAAGTAATTAATCATAATAACACAGTTGTCAGGTGTATTCCCAAAGGTATAAGTAAGGTTACATACTAGAAAGTTAAGTCACACAGTGAGTACATAATACATGAGACATAACTTACCAAAGGAAAGATACAAAAGAGAGCATTTCATTCTAACAGATGCCATGACAGATCATCAGAGATGTGGACACCTAGGAACTTAAAGTTCAGACCCATTCATGTAAATGGGGGAGTGTCTGCTGCTGTTGGATTTCAGAAGTCCACAATGAGCTCTCTTTCGTGGCATTGAACGTGAGGTTGTACATGGAACACCATGCTGACAGGCTTTAGATTTCCTCCCTGTAGGCCAATTCATTGTTGCTGATTCGACTAACAACTGTGGTATCATGTGCATATTTGATGAAGATGTTGGAGTTATGCCACAGAACACAGTCATGGGTGAACAGTGGGCTCAGCGCACAGCCTTGCGGGACGCCGGTGTTCAGGATGAGGGCTGAGGATATGTGATTATCCAACCTTACAGACTAAGGTCTATTCTTTAGGAAGTCTATAATCCAACTGCATATGGATGTGCAGAAACCCAGGTCACTGAGCTGAGCGATCAGTTTACTAGGGATGACTGTATTAAAAGCAGAGCGGAAGTCAATGAACAACATCCTAATGTATGTATTGTTATTGTCCAGGTGGGTGAGAGCTAGATAAAGAGCAGTGGAAATGGCATCCTCTGTTGACCTATTTGGATGGTTGTCATACTTGTGTGTAGGTGGGAGACCCACCATGAGGTGACTCAGAACCAGCTTCTCAGAGCACTTCATAACAATGGGTTTGAGAGCAACATGGCGGAAATCATTCCGACACTTTGCAGAAGCATGCTTGGACACTAGTATAATGGTTGTAGTCTTCAAACATGTGGGAACAGTGGCCTGGGCTAGTGACAGGTTGAAAATGTCAGTGAAGACTTGCGCCAGTTGGTCAGCACAAGTCCCGAGCACACGTCCGGGTATGCCATCAGGACCAGCTGACTTACGTGGATCTACTCTGCTCATTTCTGAGTGTACCTCTGTTGTGGAGAGTGATATTGGATCATCAGCTTCCTTACTACTTTCCCTGGAAACAGATTTCTTTGGTTGAGCTGGTTTCCATTTGAGTCAGACTCATTGGCTGAGGTGGTTGGTTGTTTCGTCTTTGAACAGGTAATAGTCATGATCCATGCTCTATTTTGGAAACTGATGGAGGGCTGAGCATCTCCTTTTCTCAGATTTTTGCTTCAGAATACTTTTTAAACTTTTTTGCCTCGACTTTAAAGAGTTGGACATTTTCCTGGAATTCACTAAGACTGGCCTCTGGCCCCTGGACCATGATTGTTCCATTGTGGTACAAGTTCACTATCAGCCATGTCTCTCCTCTCTCTGCCTTTGCCAATGGCACCTTTTCTGGTACTGGTTATGGAACAGCAGAAGATGGTGTGCCAGGTTACTGGATTATCAGTAAAGAAGAGCAGGTTATACCAGACTCTGTCATCTTCTGGTCCACAATAGTCAAAGAGTAGCACCTCTGGGTTCTTCCTCAGGAGCATTGACAGCTAATGATTCCAGTTTAACGTTTTTTTTTGCTAATGATTAATAGTGATTGCAGGAACTAAATGAAAATCAAGTAAGTAACAAAGAGGGCCTCTTTGGGGTTGCTGGGTGCCAGATCATGAGTGGCGTAGACCACTGAGGCCTGCACCTCCCATGACATAGCTGCATCATCTGGTAGTTTGTGGTTTCCAAACTGGTTTATGCTTTTTGCAAGGCTTTAGACCAATGTAGCCTGGTTCTCCTTAAGGCCCAGCTAGCCAAGTCGCCCTGTTTGAGATGGACAAAGAGTAAAAAAACTGAAGAATTCAGAGGTAGTGTGAGATGATTCCCAAAAACATGATTTCCAATAGACTTACCAAGTAACCTCAAAACTGCTGCTACACAGATGTCTCAGACTGCCATTTGTTGAGATCTTTGTTGCATCAGCCAAGCGTTCAGGACCAGCCCAATCTCCTGACTAGTAAATTTTTTTTTTTTAAAAAGAGAGAAAAAACAGTATAATGTGTGTCTTTCTGGTGGTGGACATAGATCTTTTGGAATATTGCAATATTTCAAATTTCAGCCAAACTGGAATGAAACCCTTTGGGGGCATGCTGGTTTCAGAAAATAATGAACACAGGTGGTGTTTAACAGCTGTATTGCAGAAAAACCAGAACATATAAACTCAAGTCAGAAATAATGAAAGAACATTAGATAGCAATAGACAGGCAAAAGGAAGCCTTAGCAGACAAACATTTGATCCTGGCTGTTTTGTAAATCACTTCAAATAAAATTATTGAATGTAAGACTATCTAATGTAAGCAATAAACCTTGAAAGTTGAGAATTGTGTATGTCATGTATGTTTTGTAGTACCTTATAATATTTTTGTAGGTCCATGACCAGCCCAGTTATGCACACAGAAGATCCAGACTGAAGATGTATTCCCAGGTAGCAGGGCAAGTCAGTACCAAACCAACTGTTCTTCCTGAATGTCAGACTGCTGTCCCTGAGAAGGGCCTTCAGCATGCAGGAGATCATTTTGTGGATATCACCTGGAGGCTTCTGGCAAACAAAATATAAAAAAACAAATTTTCTTTAATGCCAGTTCAATAAAATGTTTCAAATAATCTGGTGACAATGGAAAGCTGTCGACCAATCAAACTGTAGATCCTTAAAATACCAAAAGGTAGTGCAAAGAGGCTTTATTCTGCCATTTTACAATCTCTACTGATCAAACCTAATATAAGGAGGAGTCCTAGAAAAACTGTAGATGCACAAACCATGGAATTAGAAGCTGACACTCAAAATAACCACCAGGCGACCCCATGATTTTCAAACAGAAATAAAAAATATGCACATTTTAAAAAAAGTATGTTTATGTAAAAAGAGTAAAAAGTAGCACACTAGTAAAATAGCCTGAAGGACTGATGTCCTAAATCAGTTGATTCTGAAGAAAATGACTCAGAGAAGATGATGACTTGTTAATTTGGTTTGGCTTTAACTTTTAAGGAATTTGTCCCAGCACTGACACAGATTAAGAATGTCATGAAAAAAAAAAAAGATATTTGATGACAGTTCTAGCTGACATTCAAAAACAAAGAAACTGTGAAAAAGCATTGAGAGTCAGTGAGGTAGTCTAATATGTCGCCTTCTGCCTTCAGTTTGCTCACTGTGTAATGGCTTGGCACAATGAGCTGTTGTGGGCAAAAACACTTAGCCATGCTGACACCATGACCAAAATCAGCTTTGGGGCTTCAGTAATGTCTGCAATGTAACACAAGGATGCCACATAAATAGAAAGGTATATATAAAAAAACAAGATACATTTGTTCCCTCATTATATCATTGTTGCAACGTCAATACATTTAAAATAAGAATTAAAATGTCAATAGAATCTCACCTTCTTTCAGAAGTCTGTAGGCAAGGGCATGTGCCTTGTGAAAGTCCCCAATCTTCTGACACAAGCCTACATAAACCCTACAGTGAAACTGCAGGAGTCCATGTTTTAGAGCTTCTTCCTATGC
Source organism: Hemibagrus guttatus (assembly GCA_033459395.1). Taxonomy (NCBI): domain Eukaryota; kingdom Metazoa; phylum Chordata; class Actinopteri; order Siluriformes; family Bagridae; genus Hemibagrus; species Hemibagrus guttatus. The sequence continues at coordinate 26,726,802 of JAUCMX010000003.1, read as the reverse complement.
CTTGATCTTGAACAAAATTGCTGACATTAACTTCTGTGCTAAGGCCTAAAATGGAAAGTTATTGGCAACAGTACTCAAATCGGGAAATCAAACTTTATCCCTAATCAAATCAAAATTTATCCATAACATTTATCCCTAATGAGCAAGCCTAAGGCAACAGTGACATGGAACATTCTCTGAGCTGATGTGAGGAAGAGAAAACATGTTTTTAAAATTAATGTATCTAAAACAAATAAGAAAAGTATGACTTTATTTTAGACTAGGTTTGGGGAAAGTACTAGGCATTGCTTAAGCTAAAACCTGGACAAAATTTTAAATGACTGTGTAGGTGGGGGGCATGGTCCAAGCAAAAGGAAAGGGCCCGTCCCAATAGATATTATCGGATAGACTTTCCCTTCTTCCTCCCTTTATAGCTCACCTTGCTTCCCTGCTCTCCTCCCTGTCCCTACATCAAGAAACAAGAGGGCCCGTTCCCCTAAAACCTAAATCTCTAAACCCATCTTATCCTACCCATATCTGTCTCTTCCCCTCAAGTTAATCCAGAGCCACAGGTGTTGGGGGTAATGCCTGAGATGGTGTTCTGGTGTTGCAGGAAACCCATGCATTTCCAGGACCCGGGATCATGCTGGATCCGGGTCTTTTCAGTCGTGTCACGTTTGTGTTGGTGAAACCTGTGAATGAGAAATAAGGAATGGGTTTTAGGCCCTGTGTTGGGCCACTAGGGGGGGTTTCCAGCAGGGGTTGTGTCATGTTGTGTTACGTCATTGATTTTCGTCATGCTAGGTGTTTTGTTTTAGCCCCGCCTAGTCCTATTGTTTTCTAATTGATGTTCACCTGTTCCCAATGTTGTGTGTAATTATGTTTTGTATTTATAGTGGCCTTTTGCCAGAGGGTTTGGGGCTGGTCGTCGTCTCTATGTAGCGTCTTTATAATGTCTTTATGTTCCGTGTAGTGTGGCGTCATGCATGTTTGTCTCCGTGTGTATTTTGAGTTAATAAACCCCTGTCTGCTGTCTATCTCCGCGCTGGGTCTGTTTCTTCATGCTTTGGATACCGGAAACGTGACACTGAGACTGGATATTTGTCCTTCTTATTGGAGCATTCCTGCTTGAAGGGCAACCTTTCTGGCACATGAATAGCATGCTTGGAAAGAGCTGGTCCAAACTTTAATGGGGAAAGGGAACTTTGTGTGATCCTAAAGGGCTGCATTTTCTGTAAAGTTTAGTGTATGTCATATTTATTTACCTTTGTCCACATTTTTGCTCATTCCCAGTTTGCGTAGACGATTTGTTTTTTTGTTTTTTCTAGAAAAACAATAACCAGGTTATGACATAGTCAGTGCAAATACCTTCCACATCAAACTATACTCTCATCATCCACTTTATTTGGGAAACATGGGGCATAATTGTCATGTCCCATTGGGAATCTGAAAATCAGAGGGAGCCCTCACCTGAGTTCTGATTAGTCACATGATCTATTTCCTGTTTCCCACAGACATTTAAGCAGCACGCACACACAGATCTACACAAAGTATCATTCCCTAGTGACATACCGAGCATTTATTATCTCTGTCTCGATTTCTGTGTTTGACCATGCCTGCTCTTTTTACCACTGATTTTGCCTTGTGTTATTTGGATTATTGTGTATGACCTTATCTGTTTCTCGTCTAGGTTTGTTCTGTTCTGCGCTTCGGATTTGTTTGCCTGCTCTTTGTGTTTTTCCAGTTTTGACTTGCGCTTTGTTTTCTTGACCACGTTTTTGCCTATTGATTCTGCTGCAAATAAACTGCTGATGGATTCTGCAAACAACGCCTCTGGCGTAACATCACAGGATACTTCACCAGGATACTTTCAGCGGATTTACAAGCGGTGATAGTTTTTTCCAAGGCGCCATAATCCGAGCTTATCAAGATCAAGTCAAAGCGCTACAAGCTACGAATGTCTAGCTCCAACAGCAGCTGCAACAACAACCCCAGGTACAAGCCGCTCCTCCTCCTCCTCCTCCTTCTGCATCAGTACCGTGTGGTGAATCTCCCAAAACGGCGCTGCCTGGGAAATTTGATGGGTCCACTGACCACTGCCGCGGATTCATTTGCCAGTGCAGAAATTTTTTCACCCACCAGCCTGAACTACCGTGAGGATGCAACCAGGTGTGCTTTCATGTTATCACTTTTTACAGGTAGAGCACTAGACTGGGCTTCGGCCGTATGGGACTCAGATCCACAGATCAAAACTTCGGCCAATTACTTCGCAGAGCAGATTCGTGATGTGTTTGAGTACCTGGCAGGGGGTAAAGATGTGTCGGTCCAGCTGCTGGAGCTACTCCAGGGCTCTGACTCCGCAGCTGATTACACCATCAAGTTCCACACCTTTGCTGCTCAGTCTGGGTGAAACGAAACAGCTCTGACAATATAGAATCATAGAAACACTATGCTTTCTCTCTACATTGGTACGGCCATCCGCATGGATAACCTCAGACGTCAGCACAATGTAGGTGCACACCCTCACCCCCAGCCACACCGCCACACCGAGCTCCTAGGTTCAAGAGAGGAGGGCTCCGAACCCATGCAACTGGGATGAGCACATGTCTCTGAGGAGGAGCGCCAACTGTGGCTGCGCTACTGCTGCGGCTAACCTGGTCATCAAGTCTACCATTCTCCTGAGAAGCCATCCATGTCAGAGGTGGGGGAGATCAAGTTTTCTTATAAAGTTTCTTTACCTGCCATGCTACGCCATGCTCACGAACACTCTCCCATCTCAGCGCTGATTGATTCAATTCAGCGCTGAGCGGTCTCGTAGAGAAGCTACGCCTTCCCAACATCCCATGCACACCACCTCTATATGTGACGGCCATCAACAATCAACCCATCGGGGAAGGATATCTTTACTACCACACCCAACCATTAGATCTACAGATTGAACTGTTTCACCAGGAAAAAATGACTTTATATGCCAGGAAAAAGCTACTCGTCTTCCACAACATTGTCCTTGGGACTGCGTCATAGAACTGTTACCTAATGCCATGCCGCCCAAGAGTTGTGTTTACCCTCTTTCATTGCCAGAGAGCAAAGCCATGGATGAGTACATTAAGGAGCTCTCGCTCCTGGACATATACACACCTCGACATCCCCCGCTGCTGCAGGATTCTTCTTCGTAGTGAAGAAGGATGGAGGCCTTCGTCCGTGTATTGACTATAGAGGGCTTAACGCCATCACCGTACTCTATCCATATCCTCTGCCTCTGGTACCTGCAGCCTAAAACAGCTGCGGGGGGCTAAAGTCTTCACGAAACTGGATTTACAGAGCGTGTATAATCTGATCCGGATCAAAGAGGGAAATGAATGGAAAACCACCACACCACCCAAGGTCACTATGAATATCTCATCATGCCCTATGGTCTCACCAATGCGCCGGCTGTTTTTCAATCCCTCATCAACGAGGTTTTCAAGGACATTATAAACCAGTTTGCTATAGCATACACCAACGACATCCTTATTTACTCAACCACCCTTGAGGACCACATATACCACGTTCATACAGTTCTCACCTGCCTGCTACAGAACAACCTCTATGTAAAACTTGAAAAGTGTGAGTTCCACCACAAAAACCTCACATTTATGGGATATGTGAACCAGACCAAGGTTCAGGCTGTCACCAACTGGCCTGAGCCAGCCTCAATCAAAGACTTGCAGTTTCCTAGGATTTGCTAACTTTTATCAACATTTTATCAGGAATTATAGCGCTATTGCTGGCCCCCTAACCACTCTCCTGAAGGGTAAGCCCAAGAGACTGTCCTGGACAGATCAAGCCTGAAAAGTGTTCTTCAAGCTAAAACTCAGTTTCACCACTGCCCCGATTCTATGTCATCCAGATCCTGATATCCCATTTGTCATTGAGGTGGACGCTTCTAGCTGTGGGATCAGTGTGGTTCTGTCTCAACGCCAATGTGACTCAGGAAAACTACACCCATGAGCCTATTACTCTAGGAAGCTTACCGCAGCAGAGGCCAACTACGATGTAGGAAACCATGAGCTGTTATCCAACAAGGTGGCCCTGGAGGAATGGTGCCACTGGCTGGAGGGAGCCCGGCACTTGTTCCTGGTTCTCACTGACCACCGCAACCTCAAGTACTTACGTGGAGCTAAACGCCTAAACCCAAGCCAAGCTTGCTGGGCCCTCTTCTTCATGTGGTTCCAGTTCTCAGTCACTTATCCCCCTGGTTCCAAGAACAGCTCACCAGCTGGAGTCCTGAAGTCTTCCCCTTCACCCAGACTCCATTCTGCCATCCTCACTCATCCTAGCCCCCATTCAGTGGAGCTTGGTGGATGAGATCCAGAGAGCCCATGCCGAGGAGACCCCACCTGCCCGCCATCTAAACTCTATGTGCCCACTTCACTTCGCCCCCGAGTCATGCAATGGTCTCACGAATCCCCCAGCAACGGCCACCCTGGTATTCATCGCACAGCCCAACTGATACAACGCAGGTTCTGGTGGCCCTCTCTGTGTCACGATGTCAAAGATTACGTCAAGTCTTGCACTACCTGTGCCCAGTCATGCACCAGTCACCAGCTCCCTGAAGGCCTACTTGAACCGTTACCGATCCCACAGCATCCCTGGTCTTATATCGCCATGGATTTCCTAACAGACCTACCTGATTTGAATGGTTTTACCATGGTCCTGGTGATCACTGACCGTTTTTCAAAGGCATACAAGCTCATTCCCCTCAAGGGATTACCCACCGCTCTGGAAACAGCTGTCACCCTGTTTCATCAGGTGTTCCAGAACTATGGATTACCTGAAGACATAGTATCGGACCGAGGGCCCCAGTTCACGTCTCGAGTCTGGCGGGCCTTCTGTACACAATTGGGAATTAGCGTGAGCTTGAGTTCTGGGTACCACCCACAGTCCAACGGTCAAGCAGAAAGACTTAATCAGGAGATTGGGAGGTTCCTTCGCTCCTACTGCAGCCGTGAACAACACCGCTGGAATGAGTTCCTCCCTTGGGCCGAATATGCCCAGAACTCCCTCACGCATTCCTCCACCAGGCTCACGCCTTTCCAGTGTGTCTTTAGCTATCATCCGCTACTGTTTCCCTGGTCTGGGGAGCCCTCGGATGTCCCTGCAGTGGATGACTGGTCCAGGCACAGTCAAGAAGTTTGGGAGCAAGCTCATGTCCATCTACAAAGGGCAGTAAAGAGACAAAGAGCACAGGCTGATCGACACTACCACCCTCACCCCACCTACAGGGTGGGACAATGAGTTTGGGTGTCGACCCGCAACCTGAGGCTACAGCTGCCTTGCCATAAACTAAGCCCAAGATTCATTGGCCCCTTTGAAATAATTTGCCAGGTCAACCCGGTTTCCTATTGCCTCTGGCTTCCTCCGACGTACCGTATCTCTCCTCCGTTTCATGTTTCCCTCCTCAAGCCTGCCCACGAGCCCGAGTCAGACAGCTCTGCCTCCTATGAACCTCCACCCTCATTTGACATTGACTGGGCCACAGCTTACAGGGTGCGCACCCTCTTGAACTCTTGGCGGGTCAGGAATCACCTCCAGTACCTGGTGGACTGGGAGGGTTACGGCCCGGAAGAACGTTCTTGGGTTGACGCGTTGGATATCCTTGACCCCTCCTCAACAGAGGAATTCCACTTGGCTCACCCGAACAGACCAGCTCCCCGACCTCGGCAGGCCATGCCATAGAACACCAGGAGGTGTTCCTAGAGGGGGGGGGCTCTATCACGTCCCATCGGGAATCTGAACATCAGAGGGAGCCCTCACCTGAGTTCTAATTACTCACGTGATCTATTTCCTGTTCCCACGGACATTTAAGCAGCACGCACACACAGATCTACACGAAGTATCATTCCCTAGTGACATACCGAGCATTTATTATTTCTGTCTCGATTTCTGTGTTTGACCTTGCCTGTTTTTGCCACTGATTTTGCCTTGTGTTATTTGGATTACTGTGTATGACCTCGCCTGTTTCTCATCTACGTTTGTTCTGCGTTTCGGATTTGTTTGCCTGTTATAGTGTTTTTCCGGTTTTGACTCACGCTTTCTTTTCTCAACCACATTTTTGCCTGTTGATTCTGCTACAAATAAACCGCTGATGGGTTCTGCAACCAACGCCTCTGGTGCATCATTACAATAATTGGCTGATTGCATAACTGCATGAATGTACAGGTGTTCAAGTGTTCCAAATAAAGTAGATAATAAGCATAACTCTGAGGGAGTTGGGAATTACCTTTGGTAAAACTCTGATCTGCGAGTTTTTCCTGCAGTGATAAAAAACAAACATCAACTGCCATATATAATACAAGCACATTTAGTTATCTTTAGTTACACTTCCCACTAAAGGTAAATCTTCAAATTACATCTGCATTTTAACCAAAAAACATTACCTTCATTAAATGCATGCGATTTCTAAGATATCTGATTTCGCACTTCAGGCTTTGGATTTCTTCATGTTGTTTTGCTTTGTCATCTGCAAAATAAGTGATACAATGAAATGAAAAAGGTGCTCAGCTTATCATGAAGGTAACCCAATCATATAATGTGCATGTATTTCTGACACACTTCAAAAGTATACACACCTTCAAGTGCCTGTATCTGCTTTGTAAGATATCTGTGACAAAGTTAAAAAAATAAAGTGCATAATTACAAAATGCATGTATTCTTGTGCTGTTTATTCATTGTTGATTTTGTTTTCAAAGATTGACATAAAAACAAATTGACCAAAAATAGATTGCATAGACAATTATACAGTATATAAGAATATTAAACACCCAGGACTGTGCTGTTAGAGGAAAATAGGAATTTACACCTAGAAACCTGTGCTTGTAATTTTGCCAATTCAAGTGCAATTAAGTGGCATCATAATAATCCAGCATTTTGGGTGGCTAAAAAAACAAACAATAAAACCCCCAGCATCCATCATACTAAGCTGTTACTATAGAAATCACAATTACATATTCCTTTCCTTTACAATTGGACTTAAAATGAATGGGTTTGGCTCAAGGTTAACACCTTGCAACTAGTCAGAATAATTAAACAGTACTGTGGCATAAACAAGCACAAAAATACATACAAACAGCACATGTTGGTGTTGTGCCCCTTGGAATTCATTGCGTGGTGTTTGCCTAGTTGTTTTCTTTCATCAAAGAGTTTGATGTATCTGAAAGAAGAGAAGTCTTAAACTCTATTGATTAGGGTCAATTTGCATAGGAATTCACAGAACTAAAAGGCAAAGGCTAAGGCTGTTGTATTATGATATTACAAGTAAATGTATTACAAATGTATTAATTTGTGTGTGTGTGTGTGTGTGTGTGTGTGTGTGTAAATAATTACTACATTTTTCTTGAGTGAATTTCAATATTTTATTTTCATTATTATAACCACACATGGTAGTTTAGACCTTGAAATGGTCATTAGTTTTGCTTTTTTGTTTTATTTTTAGGATTTCATTATTAACATAAAATAATAATAATAATATAATAATTGTAAATACCGTTTTTAGCCTGTGACTCGCCAAAAAGAAAATGAAGCTATGGTTAATAAAAAAATAAAATAAAATAAAAAAAAAAACACGAGCAAGCACGGGTTTTCTAAACTTTTTCAGTTTTTTTTTTTTCTTTTTAACTTGTCATCAGAATATGTTTCATAAGTTGAACTTTAGCTTGTATCGCGGTACAAAAGATGAAAATTATTTGGAGAAAGTAACTTACCGGTATATTGTTCCTTTGGAAGCTGGAAAAAAAGTTTAATTAGTTGCTAAAGATCGGATAAAAGCGTTTGCGTGTGTTTTAAAGAGCGGTTTTGTGTGTGTTTGTCTGTGTGAAAGCGTGAATGAGAATAGATGGTTTGTCACTGTCCGACGTTCTGAAATTCAGGTCATAGAATAGGTCAGTAAATAGTTGTCTGGACTACGTCAAGTTTTGGGACTGTCAGAGTAACTGGCTTTGTAATGCTTTATTTTGGCCACTAGATGTCGCCATTGGACCCTCATGCCTATAATTTTCACCTTAGTAATCAGCTCTATTGTTTTCACATGTGTCTCGTTCTGTGCTGTGTATTTAAGCTGTGCTCTTTCTCTGTATCTTGGCTTGGTTGCTGCGATTCCCTAGCCAGTTGCTGCTGTAAGTGTTGCGCTTGTTCTAAAGTTCCCGCCTGTGCCTTTTGGAGTATTTTCCTGAGTTTGTTTTTGGAAGATTTTTCCAGAGTTTTTGTTTGAAGGTCATTGATTCTCCTTTTGGACTTCTTACTTCCTTTTTGATTGGATACTCTTCTGTTTTTGTAACTGCGTTAAATAAAGGGATTATTTTACCCTGTTTCTTTTTTTCAATAAACTCTTTGGAAGCAACTTTAGAAAGCGTCTGACTATTGGGTTCATCTCCTGTCTGGGGCTCAGTGGCAACTAATGAGACTTTCACACCAGAGACCTGAGTTCAAGACCTGGTCCTGACAGGGACAATACCAAAGAAAGAATCCGGCCAGTGTTAAGTTAAAGCTGCTTCTTCTTTTTCTTCTTCTTTTGGCTTTTCCCTTCAGGGGTCGCCACAGCGAATCATCTCTCTCTTCCTATCCCTATCTTCTGCATCCTCAACACTTGCACCTACTAGGTTCATATCCTCATTAATTCCATCCATATACCTCCTCTTTGGCCTTCCTCTTTGCCTCCTGCCTGGCAGCTCCATGTCCAACATTCTCCTACCAATATACTCACTCTCCCTCCTCTGAACATGTCCAAACCATCTTAATCTGGTCTCCCTAACTTTATCCCCCAAACGTCCAACATAAGCTGTCCCTCTGATGTACTCATTCCTAATCCTGTCCAATCTTGTCACTCCCAAAGAGAACCTCAACATCTTCAGCTCTGCTACCTCTAGCTCTGACTCCTGTCTCTTCCTCAGTGACACTGTCTCTAAACCATACAGCATGACCGGTCTCACCACTGTCCTGTACACCTTCCCGTTGATTCTCGCTGATATTTTCTGATCACACAGATCTCCCGACACCTTTCTCCACCCATTCCAACCTGCCTGCACTCGCTTCTTTACCTCTTTCCCACACTCTCCATGACACTGGACTGTTGACCCCAAGTACTTAAACTCCTGTACCTTCTTCACCTCTTCACCCTGTAACCTTACTGTTCCACTTCCCTCCCTTTCATTCACACACATGTACTCAGTCTTACTACGACTGACTTTCATTCCTCTTCTCTCCAGCGCAAACCTCCACCTCTCCAGGTTTTCCTCCACCTGCTCCCTGCTCTCACTACAGATCACAATGTCATCTGCAAACATCATTGTCCAAGGAGACTCCTGTCTGACCTCCTCTGACAACTGGTCCATCACTATAGCAAACAGGAAGGGGCTCAGAGCTGATCCCTGATGCAGTCCCACCTCCACTTTGAACTCCTCTGTCTGACCTACAGCACACCTCACCACTGTCCTGCAACTCTCATACATGTCCTGCACCACTCTGACATACTTCTCTGCTACTCCTGACTTCCTCATACAGTACCACAGCTCTTCTCTTGGCACCCTGTCATACACTTTCTCCAAGTCTACAAACACACAGTGCAACTCCCTCTGCCCATCCCTATACTTCTCCATCAAAATTCTCAGAGCAAAAATTGCATCTGTTGTGCTCTTTCTGGGCATGAAGCCATACTGCTGCTCACAAATTTCCACTACCTTCCTTAACCTAGCTTCCACTACTCTTTCCCATAGCTTCATTGTATGGCTCATCAACTTTATCACCCTATAGTTACTGCAACTCTGCACGTCACCCTTATTCTTAAAGATCGGCACTTCTTCTCCATTCCTCAGGCATCCTCTCACTCTCTAAAACCCTGTTGAACAAACTAGCTAAAAATTCCACTGCTGCCTCTCCCAGACACTTCCAGACCTCCACCGGGATGTCATCAGGATCAACTGCCTTCCCACTTTTCATCCTCTTCAAAGCCTTCCTGACTTCATCCTTTCTAATCTTATCTACTTTCTGTTCCACAGAGTTCACCCCTTCTACTCTTTTTTCCCTCTCATTTTCCTCATTCATCAGCTCCTCAAATTACTCCTTCCATCTCCTCTGTACACTCTCCTCACTTGTGAGCACCCTTCCATCTCTATCCTTAATAACTCTAACTTGCTGCACATCCTTCCCATCTCGATCCCTCTGCCTAGCTAACCTGTACAAGTCCTTCTCTCCTTCTCTAGTGTCTAACCTAGTGTACAACTCGTCATATGCCTTCTGCTTGGCCTTAGACACCTCCCTCTTCACTCTGCGGTGTAACTCCTTGTATTCCTGTCTATTCTCTTCAGTCCTGTCCATGTCCCACTCCTTCTTGGCTAACCTCTTCCTCTGGATACTATCCTGAACTTCCTCATTCCACCACCAAGTCTCCTTATCTTCTTTCCTCCTTCCAGATGACACACCCAGCACCTTTCTCCCTGTCTCCCTGATCACTTCTGCTGTAGTTTCCCAGTCATCTGGAAGCACTACCTGACCACCCAGAGCCTGCCTCAACTTCTGTCTAAATTCCTCACAACATTCCTCCTTTTTCAGCTTCCACCACTTGGTTTTCTTCTCTATCTCTCTCTTTGACCTCTTTGTCTTACAGACCATCAAAGTCATCCTACACACCACCATCCTATGCTCTCTGGCTACACTCTCTCCCACTACCACTTTACAGTCACTAATCTCTTTCAGATTGCCTCTTCTACATAGGATGTAGTCTACCTGTGTTCTCCTACCTCCACTCTTGTAGGTCACTCTATGCTCCTCCCTCTTCTGAAAATAAGTGTTAACCACACCCATGTCCATCCTCTTAGCAAAGTCCACTACCATCTGTCCTTCAAGGTTCCTTTCCTTAACTCCAAACTTGCCCATCACCTCCTCATCACCTGCGTTCCCCTCACCAACATGTCCATTAAAATCCGCTCTTATCACCACTCTCTCACCCGTGGGAATACTCTCCATCACCTCATCTAATTCACTCCAGACCAGTGTTAAGTTTAAGCAATTACTATAAAATGGTGACACCATTAAAGCGCAGCGATATCCAGTTTTCCACAGAGGATAAATCATAATATTTGAACGACAGCTAAGATACTGACAAAAAACAACACTGAAATACAGCAGCGGAGGGGCAAATCTGACCTGACTATGAGTCGAATTTAAAACAAACTGAGTAAAACTTGCAAAGTTGAGTGTAAGAAGCTGATGTATTTTTATTTGCATTAATAAAATGGAATAACGTTTCCATTTTCTTGAGTGATGAAAAAGAAAAAATCAGCAGTTTTCCATCCTAATGCAATGTGTTTAATGTAAAATGTTAGTGGCATGAAAAAAAAACATGCATTTAAACAAAAACTTTCTAAGCTAGTTTCTAGCTAAAAGTTTCTAGAAGTGTCATTTAGCTAGTTAGCTACACGGTCAATGCTAATTTATCACAGGAATGTGCGGTCAAGAACTTGCAAAACATCCAAGTTTTCGATATGTTTTAAATTTTGACTGAAGGCACATGGCGATGGTCTGCTTCATGGTGTCTTCATAGGAACAGGCGAATTTCAAAAACAGAACTGGGACGCTGTAGTGGAGAGAGTGTGCACCAAATTGTCTAAATGTTGTTGCAGCTGGAATTCTGTCCTACAGAGGGAGAGTTTTAGTTGTCAACAATTTGAAACCATCAAACCCTGCAGTGAAACAGCCGGCTGAGGTGGACTTGATTGAAGCTGGACGTCAGCAGCCACTCAGAGGACAGAAGGGCAAGGGTGAGCCAGCTGAAGTCGGGTCAGTCAACGCACAACAAAAGCACAGGTACAGAACAGCATGAAATGTCTGCTGATATCAATAACCCCGAACTGAATTAGACATAAACAACGTTAACAGCTTTGAAATGGTTACAGAACAGAAAGCTTTTAAGGTGCAGATGAAAGGGGAAAATGTAACAGATCTTGGCCCCAGACTGTCTAAAAAGTGTTAGACAGTGAGGAGCACCACAATACTGAAAGTGTCAGTAAATTCTCAGACTCCAGTGTCTCGTAATCATAAACTGAATGCTCGAGTAGGAGTTATGATGCGGAAGATTTCCGTCTATTTCTCAGATCAACTAAAAATAGGAGAGGCGTCTGTGCAATGAGTATTTCCCTGATCTAAAACAGTTTGTTGAGAAAGCTAAATGTTTGATGACTGAGGGTTGCTTTACAGACAAGGAGATGTACAGTATAAAGAAAATAGTGAGGAAACTCATTAATGAAATAAATATTAAAGAAGTTTAGACATAGGATTAAAGCCAGGCTGTTTTCTCTGATATGGTGTTTAATTTTCTTTCTATCTTTGGCACTTTGGCATGGTGCAAGAGATTAAAAAAAGATCAGAATTCTCTTTTGAAAGAAAGTATATATCAGGTACCCTTTCAAAAGAAAGTATATAAAGCCTTACTGCAGGAAACAAACATTGATTTTAGGAATGTGATGGACTGGAAAAGTGAATGGGGAGAAATTTTGATCTGTAGTCATGATGCATCGGCTAGCAGCAGAGTTGCAATTTTATTTTCCAAGTTTTTTTGCCCAGACTCATATGAGGTGGTTGAGATTATTAAAGGCAGACTGCTAAAAGTAAAAGCATCTCTTGATGACCATGTCTTTATTTTCATCTGTGTGTATGCAGCAACAATAGCAAATAAATGAATGTTGTTTTTAAATAAAGTTGGTGAAATCTTACGGTCTTGTATTAGAGAAGAGCTTTTACTTTTAGGTGGTGACTTTAACTGTATTGAGCAGGATTTTGACAGGAATCATGTTGAACCACATGCGGTGTCTCAAAATTCTGTAAGACAACTAATCAGTACATCCAGTTTAAGTGACATTTGGAGACAGTTTAATAACAACAGGAAAGACTATACCCGGTTTCAAACATGAGATATAACTATATCAGCAGCAAGGCTGGTCAGGTTCTATGTTTTGATGACTGTATGGTGCAATGTTTCTTTTGCTCACTTTCTATAAAACCAAAAAGCGCATACTGGCACTTCAACACTGCACTTAATAACAACTTCTTTTTTGATTGTTTTACATTTTTTGGAGCCAGTTTAAGTCTGCAAAGTATGAGTTCGATAAGGCTGTCCACACTCTGGAATGTTATACTCCACTGCAATAGAACATTTGTTACAGTGGATAATAGTATGTGGTCTATCTCTATCAGTGTGTATAAACTATATCTAATTTTCAGCATTTGCCAATGATGTTGTTGTAAAAATAAAAAAAAGCAAAGTGATGTTGCATTGAAAATCATAGGTATGCAGCCATGCCCAGGGTTGAAGAGATGCTTGCGATCTATCTCTCCCCTACATCACTGGCAGGGATTTAACCCTGAGACAGTCAGACTATGCCGACACAGATCTCACGCTCTGTGCCACAAAGCAGATGGCCCACGGCATAGGCTGTTCTATGGCTGCATTAGTTGCCATGCAGAGTCAAGTCAAGTCAAGAAGCTTTTATTGTCATTCTAACCACATATAGCTGACGCAGTACATAGTGAAATGAGACAACATTTCTCCAGAACCCTGGTGCTACATTAAAAACAACACACAACATGTAATTACAAAACCACAAAACACAGGGCTAGGACAGAAGTTTGTTTTAGCTACATAAAGTGCAAAGTGTGCAAACAGTGCAAAGACAAGACAAAACACAAGACAGGACACAAAACGTGCAATATTGGCAGAATGTGATGTGCATTACATATATGTATATAATGCATAGCAGCATGACCATTGTGTGCAAGATGTGGTAGTAGCAGTTTTAAGAATAGAAGAAGAAGTTGCTTTCGGCTGCTCCCTGTTCGGGGTCGCCACAGCGGACCAACTGGTCCGCACAACAACTTGGCAAATGTTTTACGCCAGATGCCCTTCCTGACGCAACCCTCCCATTTTTTTTCCGGGCTTGGGACCAGCACTATATCCAGTGGCTGGGGTTGAGGCATTGGCTGGGAATCGAACCCGGGCCTTCCGCATGATAGGTGAGAAACCTACCACTGAGCCACCAATGTCCCAGCGGTTTTAAGAATAGTGCAAATAATTAATAAGGCACCTGTGGCTTAATTTAACAGGGATTAAGGACAGAGATATGTCCTTTCTCCTGGACTTGATTTTGCCTCAAGGCCTATTCGGCAACACAGTGAGCAAGGTCGTCGACCGGCACCAAGAGGTGATGCACCAGTCACCGAGGGAATTTATCCCTCGCCGCAGTGAACAGCCTGGGCTGTCTTCCAGCTGCACCTGTACCCCCCTCCCCCCTAGCTTGCTCAGAGTGGAAAGAAGGGCTAGTGTGGTTGCCCATGGCCCCCGTCAAAGTCTAGGGAGGCTAGACCTTGGGTCCCACTCTAGGCGTGTGTTATCATCCCAGGACTCTTTTGACGGATGCCTTACTTTCGGGCTGGTAAGTGGTCTTGGACGGCCGCCCCGCCAAGGGTCTCTGGGAGCTACGTCAGGGGCTACCATATTATGGTGCGCACAGACAGCACTACAGTAGCTTCCTATATCAATCATCAGGGTGGTCTGCGTTTGTTGAGCACAAACACACAGGACAAGTTTCTGGGTGAAAACAGTGCAGGTTTTATTTACAAAGTGCAAAATAAAGAAAGGAAAAGAGGGTGAAATATGTAACTAAGCAGGAGCAATAAAGCAGTGCAGGAGTGGTAGGGTGATCCAGGAGTAGCAGTGGAGGTGAGAGTGTGGTGCGTGGCTATGCATCAGCCTCAGGAGGTGTGGAGTGCGGACAAGGCTGGACCCAGGGGGAAAGCAGTGGGGAAGCAGCCATTGGGAGGCACAGTCAGCGTGAAGTGCAGACTGAGTTGGTAGCATTGTCTGTGGCTGACAAGCTCTCAGAGAAGCAAAGAAACACACAGATATTTAACTCTCCATGCTGCCTGACCTCACTTGGCTCTCTCCTCTTCTCTTGGAGAGTGAGGGGAGACTGTGGCATTGTTGCTTGGTCCATCACTGGTACTGCCCAAACTCTGCCCCCCAGCCACACTGACATCTCTGGTGCTGAAGTGGTGCCTTCCCTTCAGCATACAAGGATGTCACATAAATACAAAGGTATATGTAAAAAACAAGATACATTTGTTACTTTTATATTATTGTCCTGAAGTCAGTACATTTGAAATAAATATTTAAATGTCAGTAGAATCTGACCTTCTTCCAGAAGTCTGTAGGCGAGGGCATGTGCCTTGTGAAAGTCTCCAATCTTGTGTAGACACAAGCCTACACAAACCCTACAGAGAAACTGCAGGAATTCATGTTTTATAGCTGTTCCCTTTGCCTTGATCTTGCACAAAAATGGCCTGAGCTGGAAGAAAGTCAACAGTACAACAGTACTGTAGCAACAGTAAAATGAAATCAAATATGCATTCAAAATTTAAAAATTAAATTATGACTTTATTGTACACTAGGTTTAGTGGACTTTATTGTAGACTAGGTTTACTCCTCTTACAGACACTTTTCTCTCTTCTCTTTCCCCAACCATGGACCTTCTCTGCCCTCTGTCCACTAAACACAGATAGACATCAAAACATGAATCTTAAATTGTCTTTAAGGCACTGGATATGAGGGACTGTGTGGTGTTTCTTTTGTCCTTAGTCTTGCTTTCTTGACCATTCGATTTGGGCAAGGCTATATCTATGCTGTTCCTTGGCTTGGAATTTGCAAGAGATGTAAGACTTGCAGGATCAGAACAGGTATCAAGTCTCTGCCTTTTGACATTCTTTGGGGGTGGCATGCTGGATCAGAGTCTCTTCGCTCGATTCAGGTTTGTGTTGATGAAACCTGTGAATGAGAAACTGATGGTTTTATTCACTGAGACTGGATATTTGTCCTTCTTTTTGGAGCACTTCTGCTTGAAGAGAGCCTTCCTAGCACACGTTTAGCAAGCTTGGTAAGCATGAAATTGTCCAAAATGTCTTGGTATGCTGAAACATTAAGAGTTCCTTTCACTGGAACTAAGGGGTCATGCCCAAACCCTGAAAAACAACACCTGAATTCAATGATTTGGATGGGTGTCCCAAAACTTTTGGCAATATAGTGTATAATTAATTATTTATGGGGGCACGGTGGCTACCACGTTTGCCTCACACCCCCAGGGTTGGGGGTTCGATTCCCGCCTCTGCCATGTGTGTGTGGAGTTTGCATGTTCTCCCCGTGCCTCAGGGGTTTCCTCCGGGTGCTCCGGTTTCCTCCCCCGGTCCAAAGACATGCATAGTAGGTTGATTGGCATCTCTAAATTGTCCATAGTGTGTGATTGCGTGAGTGAATGAGAGTGTGTGTGTGCCCTGCGATGGGTTGGCACTCCGTCCAGGGTGTATCCTGCCTTGATGCCCGATGACGCCTGAGATAGGCAAAGGCTCCCCGTGACCCGAGTATAGATCGGATAAGCGGTAGACAATGAATGAATGAATGAATGAATGAATGAATTAGTTATATATTACTGAATTTTTAAAATATTATTATCACTATTACTATTATAATTATTATTATTATTATTATTATTATTGCTATGTCCTGCTCATGTGGCACTGCTCATTTACCCTGTGATGCGATGGCACATGAGACTCTGCTTAGTGTTGTTGCAAATCGCATTCCGCCCTCTGGTGGTCAGGACTGTCAACTACACGCGTTTACTTTTTTACCTCACTGGATATTTGCGTGGATAATTTCTAGACCGTGATGAAAAAATCGAGGTTGCATATAAGCCAGAGAATCTTGGAATTTTATTTGTAGGATCTGTTTCTGAAGATTCATCTATAGATGAAATTCATCTATATTTTGGCTCACAGAGAAAAAAACAACCCAGTAGCCTATAGCCTGTCCCCCAGCACGCATGCTCCACAGTGAGTGAGCTCGTTTCATCATCGTGGACGTCTGTTTTAGATGTTTTTAGATCTCTCTCAATCGTTTCTCTCTCATTTTACAGAGGGATCATTAAGCCCATCTAAATTTAAACCCATCATGAAATGGAAAGACTGAAATGGGACTGCGCGATTGGTGAATTAGTTTATTATTATATGTAACAGGCTGTGTTTTTATGTGTGTCATGGCAGCTCCAGGTTAAGGCCAGCACCGTGTCTGTGCTTCATTCCTGATGCTCGACTGTTCGTGTGTAGCATTAAACCCTCAGATGGAATAATTTTCTGCACCTTGGCTCATTTTCAGACATGGCAGACGCGGAACTGCAGACCTTTACCTCTATAATGGACGCGCTTGTGCGCATCAGCGTAAGTATATGCTCTGTTTTTATCCGCCTTTTATTTGTTTTGGGTTTCCGATGCAGATGTGCTTATTTACCTGTCCTTCAGCATGTTATTATTAACGTTAATAGCGACTGAGGACCTTACCAACAGGCCATGGCATCCCTCATGTGATTTCATGTCACGAATAGCTATTTTTATCAGTAAAATTCCTCAGAGACGCGCAGCCGCTGTGTTATTTATGCGATTTAAAACGGAAACGCTCCTCCCTATATTCAATCATGCGTAACCTGATTTATCAGGCGAATGGCTTTGTGAAAGACCACGGCACTACACGGACATGTTTTGTTTATTTAGACAGAGTAAATAAACAATAAATTGAGAATAATCAAAGTGGATGATTAAAAACACAAAGCCGCGCATCGCGAGTGGCACATGTTGCCATGGTGATGGACTGTACTACCGTGCGGGGAGGGGGTGCTTTAGAGCTCACTAATAGAGACTTCCGTCGAATGAGAGAGTCTGTGTTTTTTAAAAGTGAAAATGAATAGGAATAACACTAATAAAGTCCAATAAATCATAAACCTTCACATAGTCAGTGTTTCTAAAATGTTCCCAGAACAGGACGTGTAAACAAAAACAAGCAGAATATTGAATAAAGCAATGATTATAGCGTGAGCTAGGAATTCTTTTCAATTGTGTTGCACTACATAATTTTACAGATGTTTTAAACAAGTCAACATAATCTCTAAATTAAAAAACTGGGATGATTTGTCCAAACTATATCCTATTCTGTGCATTATTTGGGGAAATGTGCTGTTTTTTGGACACATTCAAAAACAGCATAGGATATCTAGCATGCTTATGAATCACCAGAAAGCACTGATAAGACTTGTGTGTCCAAATACTTATTCCCCCAAAGGAAGAGAAGACCCTACATATATAACCATATATCATCTGTATATATCATCTGTTTATCTGTATCCCAAGTGAGCAGGAAGACCTGACAGTCCATCACTTTCTGCAGAAATACAGGAAGACTTCGGTTCTGATATTGTTCTCCATTGAGGATGAGAATCACTCAAACTCGCCACAGTGGTATAATGGAGCAGCAATCAGTTTGAAATCTGGTGAAGAAAGACAGTAAGCTCCAGTGAAAGTAACACATCTCAGAGCTACCCAGGAGGTGGCAGTAGCAGTCACTTCCTTTTCCTGCTGTGTAACCTCAGTATTATATCTGTGTGACTTCTTAAACAAAATAAAACAATATAATACCAAGGTCATTAATGAGATAAGACATAGATAAGACACTACTGACGCCTGTAAAGCAGCCATGTCTGTTACTTCCACATAGCATTGGCATGTCCTCTCTGGACACAGGTCCGACTTGGGCTGATTCTAAGCTATAACAGCTAACAGATTGCTTGCTTATTAATATGCTGTAGCACCAGTAACTTTGGCAGAAATGCTGTTTAGCCACAATGTGACATTTTTAACTCCAGTCACCAATACAGGCATGACTCATCTGTCTGTTGTGATGACCAATGAAAAAGTTGTCTTAAAGCAAATAAAGAAAGGATAGGGGTTCATACCAGTCTCTTACACTACAGTGATAACATTTTAATAAGAGGATCCTCTTCTGAACCCACCGGGATTCTGTGGTTAATCCTATGGGCCATACTCAAACTTTCAGTGCTTGTGAATCTGTTAAAAAAAAAAAATCATGTGCCTGTATATTTACAATGCATCCTTGACTTCAAGACCCTTCTCTGATCTGTCATTGAACCTCATAGTGCATAGGTTGTCTGTGTGTTCACAAACCTGACCATCATATTTAACTATCTTGTAGATGAAATTCTATAGATGTCACATCTTCTGAATTATGGCCCATATCTGCGACTCATAATTTCATGAATGCCTCCATACATGACATTTGTCTTTCATTAAGAAGGCATTCAACTTCATTCTGCTGAATCGTCTGAGCTTTGTCTGGTTCCTCACATACCAGCTTTACCAGCACCCTGTCAGAGCTACCTCATAGCATCCTGATATGAAATTTGTTCACAGCTCACATTTTCTCTAGAACACATAGCACATTGACAGTCGTTTTAATAAGATATCTTAGATCCAGAATGGAGTGAATGGTTTGGACTCATTCTGGCTCACTTTTTACATTTTAGAATAAAATCCTGAAAAGAACTGTCTTCCGATCTTCCCCATGCACTGTTTCTGTTCCTGTTTCCCAAGTAGCCAATCCCAGTGATCTACAGCACTTCACTGCTGCGTCTCCATTTACTCAGAGTGCCACCTGTAGTGCTTCCCATTGCGTCTGCACTCTTTGTCTGCTGCGTCAACACTGCTGTATGCTGTAACAAACAATGTGTCCGTTCTACATGTTGACCGCTCTTTTTGGGAAACTACCACACACTACTTACTCTAGCCCCATTGCTCAGCTAGTTGCTTTTACTCCTCTATTAGCCAAGAGGAATATTCAATGGGGGTGTACCATTTCCCCTACTTACAATAGATGGATACAAGATATGTTTTTCTTCATTAAATTGAAGAAATGAAGGTTTATGCTTCAAGGTTCGGGAATATTTCTTGAATTTTGTTGAAGGTCTGCTATGTCTCTCTGATTCAAACTCCGATAATATTTGTACTCTCATAAACAGCTTTCAGTGATGCTCTAAATGTAATGTCTCTTTTAGACCATCACTGAAAGCTGTTTATGAAAGAATATTGTACATCCTTGTTTGGGTTTGGGGTTTGATATGTACATGGCAAAGACATTATGTTTACATTCAGTTTGATGTAAGTGATACTCATACTGTCGTGATAAAATGGAAGTAAAAAAAAATCACTTTTTTAGACACTGGTGATAGACTTCTATATACAACCTATGGAACTCTCTCTCTTTCTCCCTGTGTCTGACTCTTTGTTTTTGTTTCTCTCTCTCTCTCTCTCTCTCTCTCTCTCTCTCTCTCTCTCTCTCTCTCTCTCTCTCTCTCTCTCTCTCTCTCTCTCTCTCTCTCTCTCTCTCTCTCTCTCTCTCTCTCTCTCTCTCTCTCTCTCTCTCTCTCTCTCTCTCTCTCTCTCTCTCTCTCTCTCAGTCTAATATGAAGAGTATGGAGAGGGAGCTCCGCTGTCCTGTGTGTGAGGAGATGGTGAAGCAGCCGATTGTGTTGCCATGCCTGCACAGTGTGTGTGTGCTGTGTGCAGCAGAGGTGCTGGTGCAGAGAGGTTACCCTCCTCCTGAACTCCCACCAGAGCCAAACACACCCATGTCAAGCCCCAGCACTCGCTCGCCACGACATGCTCGCCGACCACCACCCAAAACTGACCGTCTCGAGCGTGTGCTCAAAACAGGTGTGTGTGTGTTTTTATATGTGTGTATATATCACAGTTTGACTATATTTCACAGAATGTGATGGGGAGAGAGAGAGAGAGGGAGATTGATTTTCTTTACTCTTCTGTCCATTGGCAAATTGTTATTAATCTGAAAATGAGTATTTATTCTGGATTAGCATTATTCAGATCTCTCTTTCTCAGTATGTGGCACATATCCAGGCCGGAGACGGAAAGACGCAATTCCGCTGAACATGCTGTTTCCTTGTCCCACCTGTCGGCGGGATGTGGAGTTGGGAGAGCGAGGCCTTGCTGACTGCCTACGCAATCTCACACTGGAGCGAATCATTGAAAGGTCAAAGATACACACACGCATGCGCACACACACCTTTTTTCTTTGCTGTCAGATGTAATACACTCACCCTTATAAAACTAATATAAGACTGATATAATAATAACAAATGAATAAGTAGCTTTGAGATAAACTTCTAATTGGTGTCTATTATAGTGTCAGTATGTTGCTAGTATAAAGCCAGTATTTTACCAAACGGTCACATTAATTAGGGCTTAAGTGGTTTAATTTAACAATATGGTTTCCATCTTTGTTGTAAGGCAGCTTTTAAAATGGCATTTGATCCATCAAGTTAATTTGTATTATATTATTTATATTGAAACATTTAATTGAAATGAATGTGGCTACAGGATGCTAGATCAATGGCACGAAACTCAGAGCTACGTGCAGGATGTAGGATATTTTAGCACTCTTTTAACATGTTGTGTTTTAATGTGTTGTCAAAGTAATTAAATAATGCCCCTTAATTGTGCCCTGTGGTGCTGAGGAATGCATTCAGGAAAAAAAATATTTTTGGTGTTCAAAAAGAAACACACACTCACAAAAACACTCACATAAAGTACTCACACACCCATAAAAACACACATGCATGCACACACCCACTCTCAAATACACACACTCTCACAAATATACACACGCACACACACACAACATACATGATTATTTCTCAGCAGGTGTTACTCTACTGAACATTTCCCAGAAGCACATCTACGTAAAGATCTTCTTTTTGTTACCAGCATGGCATTCTTCAAAGAGCAAAATGCTGAAAACCAATTTTAGTAACAGCCGAAAGGCTGAACGTTAAAAAAGGATTGATACAGAATGAGAAAAATGCTCTCCTCAGACAGACGAGGATTCTTTGCTCTCTTTTTCCTGGCTACTGCAGATGAGAAAGTCCACGTAGCTCTTCATTCCTTACACTGACAAATGTGCCTGTCTTTATATGGGCCAGAAAAGCTGCTACGGAAGGAAGATCAGAGACACATTTAATTAAAGTTAAGCAAAGGGAGAGAAAACAGAATTAAAAACAGAAATGCCCTTAGTAGTGTGCTGATGTGGTGTTTTGGGCAGCTTTGATACGCTGAGCTGCTGCAGTGTTTGAAGATCTGCTGAGGTTGTTCCTTTGCCAAAGACATGCTTGTATTTAACCATTATTTGAGCTTTTGGACTTTCAAAAGTAAAAAGAATAAAGAAAAATAAAATACATATCCTACTTTTTGAGCCTCATTTATCAAGCTGGACATGCAAAATGTTTAGGAGAATTTACATAAGAAACTTGGTATTTATGAAAATCCTGTTCATTCAGAAAAAAGTATGAGAAGCTGAAATTACATATGAGGAGACACACTAATGGAAAGCTTGATTGGTCTGCTTTGAGTTTTGTGGGCATTACTAAATGCAAATGAGCTGCAGTGCACTTTGCACTTTAAGAGTGATTGGCATTCATCAGCATACTGTATACACACGTGAGAAAATCAGGTTTGTGATATCTAAAGTTTCTTATATTTGTGTGTGTATGTGTGTAGGTACAGACAAACAGTGAGTATAGGCAGTATGGCAGTGATGTGTCAGTTCTGCAAGCCCCCCCAAGCACTGGAGGCCACTAAAGGCTGCGCTGACTGCCGGGCCAATTTCTGTAACGAGTGTTTTAAGTTGTACCACCCCTGGGGTACGCCTCGTGCTCAACATGAGCACGTTCTGCCCACACACAGTTTCAGACCCAAGGTAAGCCTGGAAATTGTCATGGTAGCTCCCAAAGGGCATTGAAATGCATTTCCCATCAGCCCCATCACATCACATGTCCTAATCACTTGCACCTGTGCCTCATTTTCACCCTGATTAGCACCATTATGTCTTCAGAAACTCTGAGAAAATCAAAGAAAATCCAGAGCTTCCCCACTTGTAATTATGACTGCAGTCACTATCAAGTGCTTTCAACTCATAAATACGATCTTTCCTATGTGACTTGGACGTACCATTAGTTGCTGTGTTTAAACAACTTATTGTCAAGAAGTAGTAGTAATTGCTGATTTTGTGTGTTGCTGTGTGTACTATAGTCTTTTTCATACTCTACATATTTGCCTCATATCTTTTGTTTAGTTTCATGCTTCGAGTTCACAGTTTCAGTTGTTTTGCATTTCATACTTCAAACATATGCACTTGTACCTGTCTCCTCAACAGGATCCTGGTAGGTATCATTATAGACTCCATTGTCTTCATGTAGGTGTTGTCTGCATGCCTGTCATATTTCAGTAGAGGTGACTGAGGCGTAAGTTTCAGTAGTATCTAGAGCAAGGTTGTCTGATGTAAAGGTTTACATTCTATTAAAATGATTTTTTTTTTTATAAGAAGGTATTTTCTTATAAAATGATTGAGCTTTTTTTTTCAAGCTTGTAGATTCAGACAGTGACACTGGACGTAATTCTGCTTCTCGTTTAATATACACCGATCAGGTATAACATTATGACCACCTGCTTTATATAGTGTTGTGTGGTCCCCCTTTTGCTGCCAAAACAGCCCTGACCCGTCGTGGCATGGACTCCACTAGATCCCTGAAGGTGTGCTGTGGTATCTGGCACCAAGATGTTAGCAGCAGATCCTTTAAGTAAAGGACTTACAGGACTTAAAAGACACTTTTGATAGATACTGACCACTGCAGACCAGGAACACCACACAAGAGCTGCAGTTTTGGAGATGCTCTGATCCAGTCATCTAACCATCACAATTTGACCCTTGTCAAACTCTTTCAAATCCTTACACTTGGCCATTTTTTCCTGCTTCTTACACATCAACTTTGAGGACAAAATGTTTACTAGCTACCTAATATATCCCACCCACCGCTTGCAGTGCCGGTCCCAAGCCCGGAAAAATGGGAGGGTTGCGTCAGGAAGGGCATCCGGCGTAAAACCTGTGCCAAGTTGTTGTGCGGACCAGTCGGTCCGCTGTGGCGACCCCGAACAGGGAGCAGCCGAAAGCAACTTCTTCTACACTATGCACTTACACTGTGCCCTATGTAGTCTACCACCTAGTGTATAAATGTCTGAAGGGTAGTATTGACTCAAATGGAATGCTAATGCTAACTAGGAGCAAGTATAAACCGTTTCTCAGTCGAATGCACGTAATGTGATGCTGCTAGATTTAGCAGAATACACTGCATTTTTAAAATGTTGAAAAACAAATTGTGTCTTCAGCCAACTTGAAAATCCAGCATCAATGCCTGGTCGATCCACCCCTTTTCGTCTAATTATGTAAAGCTGCGCGTGTTGAGTGCATTAAGTGTCCAACAATCCACACATCACATCACTCTCTTTATTGTTTTTTTTTTTTTGGTTTGTTTTTTTTGAAAATTTAGAATCATTTAGAGAATGATTCAGAATAGAATATGTAGGTGATATGCCTTCTTTAATTCTTATTTAACATTTCCCTCCTTATGGTAAGAAATAATGCTAAAAATAGTTAATAAATAAATAAACATACATTGTAGGAAGAGAAAGAAAAAAAAACAGCAGGGTAAGAGTGGGCTGTGTTGGTACCCTACATTTTTTTTATTTTTTTTTTATTTTATTTATTTATTTTTTTTACCTACGTCAAAGTCATTTCAGAATGAAATTAATGCAGCGTTTTTAAAATAATCAATAAACAGATCTTTATGTGCCATAAGATTTGTTAACTTTCACACTTCACCCTTTAGGTTGAATCCAGGTACTTGAAGTGTAGTTTGTCTTCTTGGTGGAATTTTCAGCCTGAACACACTACTCCCACTATTTATATTACACATTGGCATAGAATAGTGCATAAGTATGTGATTTGGGACACACATTTATATTCTATGTACACTTTATTAAAAGTCTAAGAGCATGACAGATATTTTATCTAACATGACACATTATATGCCTGGATAAATTTCTCTTGGCTATATGCTGTAATAGATTACGAGTAACCAGAAATTATGCTTGGACTGGAAAAAAACGTGTTGATAATGAAATGTTAGTAAAAGAGACAGAGAACTGTAAAAAATTAATAAAAGATGTAATTATAGTCCCCATCACTTGGCTCTTGAGCTGTAACGTGGGAAACAGCTTTGTGTCTATTTGCATAAGTGTTGTTTGCATTGCAACTGAACTGTAATGAATATTTTAGAATACAGTATCAAGCTGTATTACTATAAAATCAAGACTCTTCTTCTTCTTCTTCTTCTTCTTCTTCTTCTTCTTCTTCTTCTTCTTCTTCTTCTTCTTCTTCTTCTTCTTCTTCTTCTTCTTCTTCTTCTTCTTCTTCTTCTTCTTCTTCTTCTTCTTCTTCTTCTTCTTCTTCTTCTTCTTCTTCTTCTTCGCATGTAGTTGAAATATTTCTCCTGTATGTCTCCGTCTTTCAGGTGCTGGTGTGTGTTGAACATGAGCAAGAGAGGATGCAGTTTTACTGCCGTTCATGTCAGCGTCTGTTGTGCGCGCTCTGTAAGTTGCGTCGTGTTCACAACGGGCACAAGGTCATGCCCATAGCACACGCCTACCAGACTCTGAAGGTACTTCCTTAAAAACCCAAATACTTCAGTGTGTTATATAAAGCAATACCTGTCATATGGATACATTAATAAGAACACCCCTTTGTCAAAAAATCCTAAAGGACTGACATTGATTTACTGCGTTGTATTGCACAAGTCATATCAAATTCAATCAGTTATAAATCAAGTTGTACTGAATCACTGGCTGATCTAAATGTATCTTTTATAAAGTCACTAAGATGTGCATTTTCCAGTCCAGCAATTTTTTTTAAGATTGTTGCAGTCAAATATCCTTAATTTTGCGGTAGCTTTTTTCTCCCTCTAATTTGCGTCCAACTTTTAGAGTTTTGTGTACTTTTTTTGTGGAAACCTACTTGAATTGGTGAAACTGCAAGCTAAGGAGTCTACTTATAAATTCCTACCAGTGAAGAAACATATGTATGTAATTACTTTCTATGATAGCTGTACTCATGTTCAGTGCATATGAATTGAAGAGGGATTTGGCTTTATGCAAATGGGATGATGTCACATGACCAAATTTGCAGAAAATCTGCTATAATTTTGGAAAATTGCAAGTTCCTCTGAATACTGCAGTGTGCTCAGCTCTGTGTTTATTTTTACAATCGTAAAATTGTGAAATCCTAGAGAGTCTGATTATATCTTAGAAGGAAATATGCATACATACACCCTTGATAAATATGAAACATTTCTAAAAACAGTGTCACAAAGCTTGTTGTGCTATAAGTGACTCCGTGTTGTGGTTTAACAGGATAAAATTACTAAGCAGATGAACTACATTCTGGGCCATCAAGAGAGAGTGCAGGCCCAAATCACTCAAGTGGAGAGTGCCATCGCTCAGACAGAGGTAAAGCTTTATGTACAGCTTTATGTATTTTATTATCTGAACACAGGTCAGTTAACCCAAAACAGGTCAAAACTAACTTGTTGTAAATCTAAACTAAAAACATATCTTCCAAAACGTTCTTGTATTAAATTTCTTAAATCCAGTTCATTCAGTTATCCAATTGGCCAGCCAGACAGATGCAGGTTACGAGTTTCAGTTAATGTTCACATCAAACTTCAGAATGTGGAAAAGTGTGATCTCTGTGACTTTGACTAGACTTTTAATGGTTCTTAATACCATATAGACTGGTATTTCTGTCATGGAGATTTTGACAATTTTAACATCTCTAGAAATTATACAGAATGGTGTAGAAAACAAGAAAACAGCCTGTGGGCATCAGTTCTGCAGGTGGAAGGCAAGGAATACCTTGTTGAGAGAGGTCAGAGGAGACTACACGGAGCTGAAAGGAAGGCTACAGTATCTCGATCAATAAAACCATGATAAAGAGAAAGCCATCTCAGATTGCACAGAACTACTGAGCTTATTTACACCTAAGATCAAGATCAAATAAATTGTAGTGGACTTCCGTGTTAGACCATGGAATGAGAAATCGCTAGTTTTCATGCTCACTTCAAGTCCATCTGCAAATGTCTGTCAAAACTTGCATGCTTTTTATTAATTTAAGTGAAAAACATGTCTGTAAATTAATTTCAAAATCGAATGGAAAACAAAGTTCTCTACAACAACAAAGTGGTCAGAACCATAGTCAAACATTTGGCCTTTTTTTTTTTTACATTTCCCCCTCCACAGCCATGATGTACATATTACCTTCATATTACATAATCCCCCCCAGCCCTCCAACTCCCAAAGTTCTTTTCAAGCAAATAAAACAACTAAAGTCATTGTTGAAACTACTAAAATTATGTTAACTGTCCAACAGATTATTAAAACCTGTCAGGATAGTGGACGGATAATAATCTTGAATGATCGTGATCGGAGCTCACTTAAACATTTGGTGTAATCAAATCTTAAAAAACAACAGTAGAACTCAGGGCTATAATGAAAATAAGATAATGATTAATGAAAGTAAGAGCATTTCCATGTGCACAGTGTGAAGAGAATCATGGAATTGGGACCGAACAGCTGTGTAGCCTTAAAAGAAACACTTATCAGTGAGGCTAATCGGAAAAAGGCTTCAATTTGCTAGAGATCATAAATAAATGCTACCTAAATAAATAAATAAATAAATAAATAAAAACAGAAATAAATGTTGTGACATTGTGTAAGATTGTCAAACAGATGCCACAGCGAATGCATGCTGTAATTAAAGTGAAATTCAGCTCCATGAAATAGCCTTGGCCAGGCAGTGTATAATACAAGAAGTGATTTTATTGCACTAACATGATCTCCATTTCATATTTGCTCCTATTCTTTACACCTTCTATTATGAGAGCCTCCAAGCATGTGAAAGGGTTTTGCGGCATTTTCCTAATATTAATTATAAAGATTTTTATAGCCGTAATATAGTGTATATTCAGCTTGTATAAATGATTCTTGCACTTTTTTGATTGATTTAAAATCTTAAGAGAGCCCGTAGATAGATGATCTTCTGTGACAACAACAAAAAAAACCCTCCATGTGTTTGGATCACTGAACCTGTTACGCACGCTACCGTTCGATGCTCTTTATGTCCAACACATTATGTATTTGTGTGCATGTGTGTTTAGGTGAACAGTGCTGTTGCTAAAGAGCAGCTGAATCAGTGTGTGAACAACATGCGTGAAGAGATGGCTGAAAGGCAGAGTGCTCTGCTCAAAACACTGGAGGAGACTCGCGCGCAAAGATCGGAAGTTCTAAACACGCAGCTTTCAGAGAAGCAGAGTCTGCTGGACAATGCAGGGCTGGTCATGTACGCACAGGAACTGCTAAAAGAAAATGATCAGCCATGCTTCGTGCAGGCCGCCAGAGTCACCCATAATCGGTGAGAGTGTGTCTGTGTGTCTGGGTGTGTGCATGAGAGTCTGTACTGTGTATATATGTAGACTCTAGGAACAGTATGAGGTGGAAATGTTTCACTATGGTTCCCACACAAACTAAAGATGTCACAGCATCTGCTTTGTATTTTCAGCTTTGTGTGTTTGATGATGGCTGTACACGTGTTAATTGGTATTTGTTTGTTTGTTCTTCTTCTTGTTTTTTTCTGACCCTTATTTTAAAAAAACCTCAACAGGCAATAACATTTTTGTGGTGTTGTTAACTATTATTCAAGTATATTTCTTTATCACAGTATACCATCATACCAGTATATTATCTATCTTTCTGTTTATTAGCCACTAATTTCCAGTTGTTCACCCATCTGGAAAGAGTAATGTTGTGATTTGACTCTTGATTTCTTTGCTTCTGTGTCTTATCTGTGCCGTGCACAGGTTGGTCACAACCATCGAGAACCTGCAGCGTTTCTCACTCTCAGCTGATCCTTCGTTCCGCCGTTTCCATGTGGACATCTCCCGAGAGCTCAAGCTACTCAGCAGCATGAATTTCATACAAGGTTATTATCAAATCCACCAAACTAAATGCGTTTTTACGACAGAGCTGTGATGCCTATTTATATCTTCATCAGTTACATAAGATACAGGATTAAATATCAGAGGTAACTTCTATCAAGCAATGTGTGTTAGGTAGAGGTCTTAAAAGTATACCTAGTAGACTCTTTTGCAATAAATATACTTTTTAAAAAAAACATTCATTCATTCATTCATTGTCTTCCGCTTATCCGGAGCCGGGTCGCGGGGGCAGCAGTCTAAGATGCCCAGACCTCCCTCTCCCCAGACACTTCCTCCAGCTCTTCCGGAAGGACCCCGAGGCGTTCCCAGGCCAGCCGAGACACATAGTCTTTCCAGCGTGTCCTGGGTCTTCCCCGGGGACTCTTCCCGGTGGGGCATGCCCGGAACACCTCTCCAGGGAGACGTCCCGGAGGCATCCGAAACAGATGCCCGAGCCACCTCAACTGCCCCCTTTCGATGTGGAGGAGCAGCGGCTCTACTCCGAGCTCCTCCCGGGTGACAGAGCTCCTTACCCTATCTCTAAGGGAGCGCCCCGCCACCCTACGGAGGAAGCTCATTTTGGCCGCTTGTATCCGGTATCTTACCCTTTCGGTCATGACCCAGAGCTCATGACCATAGGTGAGAGTAGGAACGTAGATCGACTGGTAAATCGTCACCACAACAGACCGGTACATAGACCGCATTACTGCTGCCACTGCACCGATCCGTCTGTCAATCTCACAATCCATCCTTCCCTCACTCGTGAACAAGACCCCAAGATACTTAAACTCCTCCACTTGAGGATTGACCTCCCCTCCAACCTGGAGGGTGCAAGCCACCTTTTTCCGGTTGAGAACCATGGCCTCTGATTTGGAGGTGCTGACCCTCATCCCAGCCGCTTCACACTCAGCTGCAAAACGCCCCAGTGCATGCTGTAAATCCAGGCTTGAAGGAGCCAACAGGACAACATCATCTGCAAAAATCAGCGATGAAATCCTGTGGTCCCCAAACCGGACTCCCTCCAGCCCCTGGCTGCGCCTAGAAATTCTGTCCATAAAAACAATGAACAGAACCGGTGACAAAGGACAGCCCTGTTGGAGTCCAACATGCACTGGGAACAGATCTGACTTACAGCTGGCAATGTGAACCAAGCTCCTGCTCCGGTTATACAGAGACCGAACAGCCCTTAACACAGGGCCACGGACCCCGTACTCCCAGAGCACCTCCCACAGAATGCCACGAGGGACACGGTTGAAAGCTTTCTCTAAGTCCACAAAACACATGTGGACTGGTTGGGCAAACTCCCACGAACCCTCGAGCACCCTGTGGAGGGTATAGAGCTGATCCAGTGTTCCACGACTAGGTCAAAAACCGCATTGCTCCTCCTGTATCCAGGTTCAACTAACGGTCGGACTCTCCTTTCCAGTACTGTGGAATAGACTTTCCCTGGGAGGCTGAGGAGTGTGATCCCCCTGTAGTTGGAACACACCCTCCGGTCCCCCTTCTTAAAAAGAGGGACCACCACCCCAGTTGCCCAGTCCAGAGGCACTGTCCCTGACCGCCACGCTATGTTGCAGAGACGTGTCAGCCAAGACAGCCCCACAACATCCAGAGACTTAAGGTACTCAGGGCGAATCTCATCCACCCCTGGTGCCTTGCCACCAAGGAGCTGCTGAACTACCTCAGTGACCTCAGCTTGGGTGATGAATGAATCTACCTCTGAGTCCTCGGCCTCTGGTTCCTCTACGGAAGGCGTGTCAGTGGGGTTGAGGAGATCCTCGAAGTACTCCTTCCACCGTCCGACAATATCCCCAGTTGAGGCCAGCAACTCTCCACCTCCACTGTAAACAGTGTTGGCAGAGTGCTGCTTACCCCTTCTGAGGCACCAAACGGTCTGCCAGAATTTCCCCGAGGCCGTCCGATAGTCCTTCTCCATGGCCTCACCGAACTCCTCCCACTCCCACCTCCCGAACTCCTTTTGCTTCTGAGACCACCACGGCTGTAGTTCGCTTGGCCTGCCGGTATGCCTCAGCTGCCTCCAGAGTCCCCCGAGCCAACCAGGCTCGATAGGGCTCCTTCTTCAGCTTGACAGCATCCCTTACTTCCAGTGTCCACCACTGTGTTCGGGGATTGCTGCCGCGACCGGCACCAGAGACCTTACGGCCACAGCTCCGGATGGCTGCGTCAACAATGGAGGAGGAGAACATGGTCCACTCAGACTCAATGTCCCAAAAAATACTGCATTTTTATTAATATTCAAGATACACCGATCAGGCATAACATTATGACGAGGTGAAGTGAATAACACTGATTATCTCCTCATCATGGTTAGTGGGTGGGATATATCAGGCAGCAAGTGAACATTTTGTCCTCAAAGTTGATGTGTTAGAAGCAGGAAAAATGGGCAAGCGTAAAGATTTGATGGTTGTGATGGCTAGACGACTGGATCAGAGCATCTCCAAAACTGCAGCTCTAGTGGGGAGTTTCCGGTCTGCAGTGGTCAGTATCTATCAAAAGTGTCCTTTAAGTCCTCTAAATCCTTTAAGACCTGTAAATATCCTGTAAGGGCCCATGGAGTCCCCACCTCACAACTTACAGGACTTAAAGAATCTGCTGCTAACATTTTGGTGCCAGGGAGAGTCTAGTAGAGTCCATGCCTCGATGGGTCAGGGCTGTTTTGTCAGCAAAAGGGGGACCAACACAATATAAGGCAGGTGGTCATAATGTTATGCCTGATCGGTGTACACATACATAAGTTCCTAATTTAACTGGCTCTGTTTCCCTTCTTCATTGCACTATTAAGTATGGTTTATTCATTTAATAAATGATCAGTATTTTGATTCAGTGTAATGATAGAGTGTGATGTTTTGGTAAGTTGATTCCGTGTGATAATTCAGTGCTTTGATTCAATGTAATGATAGTGTGATTCAGTCTTTTCCTTCAGTCTGATGATAGAGTGATAGTGTGGTTATATGGTATGTTGATTCAGTATTTTGCATCAGTGTGATTATTGTTACACTGAAGCAAAATACTGAATCAGCATAATGAACCATCACACTGAGGCAAAATATTGAATTAGCATAACAAATAGAGTATGATGATTCAGAATTCCGGTCCAGTGTGCTGATTCATTGTCATGTGCATGTTGTAATTAATTAAATGTGATGATTCAGTATTTTGCTTCATTGTGATGATTCATCGTGGTGTTCTGATTCATTATAATTATTTGTGCTGATTCAGGGTATTGATTTAGAACAACAATCTAATGTGCTGCTTTGGTGTTCAGCTATTTGATAGCATACTAAAAAAAGCATTTATGTGTTTTCTGCTCTAGCTCCACTGGCTCCTGTAATCGACACCCAAAAGACTCTGGCCTATGACCAGCTGTACCTGTGCTGGCGCCTCCCGCAGGACTCAGCTCCCGCCTGGCACTACTCCGTGGAGTTTCAGAGAAAAGATGGCAGAGATGGACCTTTGTGGGGCGGAGTCAGATCAGAAGGCTCTGGAGGCCCCAACAGTCCATGGCAGCGCATGGACGAGGTGGGCGGGACTAGTGCTGTGATTGACAGACTGGAGATGGACAGCGTGTATGTGCTGAGAGTGAGGGGCTGCAACAAGGCGGGTTTTGGGGAGTACAGTGAGGAAGTGTATCTACACACACCACCTGCACAAGGTAACATACAGTAGTGACAAGTTTTACAAGTTCACCTTTTTGCATACAGTATATGTACATTCATGGGGATATTTCTCATCCTAAATTTAGTTGTTTTTTTTTATTCATCTCTGCACTTATTTTCCATACCTTCACTGTCTTCCCCATCCATCCATCCAGATTTTGTTCAATTCCTCCTTTCCTCTCTCTTTCTTTATCTTTATCCACCCTCTCACATTTACCATTTTCCATTTATCCTTATGTTTGATTTATCTTCTCTTTGCTTCTATCTGCTTTTCCTCTTCTCCTGCTCTGACTTGTATTCCTGTTTGATCTAGAATATATCAGCTGCTTGACTGTCTCCAAATCCTCTAGATGTATACAATTTTCCTACTTTCCTCTTCGCCCTCCTCCTTGTTTCCTCTTGTCCTTCCTCTACCTTTCTGCTTGCCCTACCTCCATTCTGTCCTCCTTGTGTTTGCTGTCCCTTTTCTCTATTTGTATACGATCCCCACCACTCTGTTCCCTACCACTCCCCTGGCTCTCTCTCTCTCTTTCTCTCTCTCGTTCTTTCGGTCTCTCAGTGCTGTCATTTTGTCTGGACTCTCGCTGGGGGCTCCATGCTGAGCGAGTGGCACTGGGTAAGGGGCAGACGTATGCCCGTAGCGTGCCTGGTCTGACTTTGCTGCAGGCCGCCGACCGCGCCCTCACTTCCTTTCATCTGACCACTGACCTCCTGGTGGCAGACGTGTCAATCACACAGGGTCGTCACTACTGGGCATGCTCAGTGGAGCCTGGTTCCTACTTAGTCAAGGTGAACAGCCAACAGATTGAAGAGCACAGACTTTATTATTCAAAATATTTAAAAGAATTTTAGTGATGCATTGAATGCTGTCATTGATTTATGTGTACATTTGTCTGTATGTGTGTAGGTTGGTGTTGGTCTAGAAACAAAGCTTCAAGAATGGTTTCACTTGCCACAGGACATGGCAAGTCCCCGGTAAAGCTGTTCACTATTAAAACATACATTTTTGCATTTAAAGATGCAGAATTTGTGATTGAAGTGAAAACCTTCAATCAACTAAATCTGTCACTTTGTTTGTCACCCAAATTCACTATGAATGAATATACTTATTATTATAATATACTTCCTCCACAAGGCTGACTGAATTATTTTTATCTTTTTACCACAGTGCTACTGAATTCTCAATTTACTCAAAAGGGTAATGATTAATTTTTTATAACAGTGTAGCTTGGATTGTATTCAAGATGGCACAGAACCGTTATCCATGATAGTGGCATGGATAACAGAGAAAATCGAATGAATTAATTTCAGTCCTGTAACAGTTTGCATTAAAAGTGATTTTTGTGTGTTTGTCTTACGTTAAAATAAATAAATAAATAAAGCAGCTGTTTTGTGGCCAGGATTTAGCTACGTACTGTTTTAAAGATTTCTAAAAATTTCTAAAGATTTTCTAAAGATTTCGGAAAACCGGCTAGATCTTTAAGAATTGGGTCTACAATTTTAAAGCAAGGACAGCTCAGCCGTTCTGCACTTGAGCAGGCTTTTTTTTTTTTACAGTGGGGCAAAAAAGTATTTAGTCAGCCACCAATTGTGCAAGTTCTCCCACTTAAAAAGATGAGAGAGGCCTGTAATTTTCATCATAGGTACACTTCAACTATGAGAGACAGAATGAGAAAAAAAAATCCAGAAAATCACATTGTCTGATTATTAAAGAATTTATTTGCAAATTATAGTGGAAAATAAGTATTTGGTCACCTACAAAAAAGCAAGATTTCTGGCTCTCATAGACCTGTAATTTCTTCTTTAAGAGGCTCCTCTGTCCTCCACTCATTACCTGTATTAATGGCACCTGTTTGAACTCGTTATCAGTATAAAAGACACCTGTCCACAACCTCAAACAGTCAGACTCCAAACTCCACTATGGCCAAGACCAAATAGCTGTCAAAGGACACCAGAAACAAAATTGTAGACCTGCACCAGGCTGGGAAGACTGAATCTGCAATAGGTAAGCAGCTTGGTGTGAAGAAATCAACTGTGGGAGCAATTATTAGAAAATGGAAGACATACAAGACCACTGATAATCTCCCTCGATCTGGGGCTCCACGCAAGATCTCACCCCGTGGGGTCAAAATGATCACAAGAACGGTGAGCAAAAATCCCAGAACCACACGGGGGGACCTAGTGAATGACCTGCAGAGAGCTGGGACCAAAGTAACAAAGGCTACCATCAGTAACACACTACGCCGCCAGGGACTCAAATCCTGCAGTGCCAGACGTGTCCCCCTGCTTAAACCAGTACATGTCTGGGCCCGTCTGAAGTTTGCTACAGAGCATTTGGATGATCCAGAAGAGGATTGGGAGAATGTCATATGGTCAGATGAAACCAAAATAGAACTTTTTGGTAAAAACTCAACTTGTCGTGTTTGGAGGAGAAAGAATGCTGAGTTGCATCCAAAGAACACCATACCTACTGTGAAGCATGGGGGTGGAAACATCATGTTTTGGTGCTGTTTTTCTGCAAAGGGACCAGGACGACTGATCCGTGTAAAGGAAAGAATGAATGGGGCCATGTATCGTGAGATTTTGAGTAAAAACCTCCTTCCATCAGCAAGGGCATTGAAGATGAAATGTGGCTGGGTCTTTCAGCATGACAATGATCCCAAACACACCGCTCGGGCAACGAAGGAGTGGCTTCGTAAGAAGCATTTCAAGGTCCTGGAGTGGCCTAGCCAGTCTCCAGATCTCAACCCCAAAGAAAATCTTTGGAGGGACTTGAAAATCCGTGTTGCCCAGCGACAGCCCCAAAACATCACTGCTCTAGAGGAGATCTGCATGGAGGAATGGGCCAAACTACCAGCAACAGTGTGTAAAAACCTTGTGGCGACTTACAGAAAAGGTTTGACCTCTGTCATTGCCAACAAAGGGTATATAACAAAGTATTGAGATGAACTTTTGTTATTGACCAAATACTTATTTTCCACCATAACTTGCAAATAAATTCTTTAAAAACCAGACAATGTGATTTTCTGGATTTTTTTTTTCTCATTCTGTCTCTCATAGTTGAAGTGTACCTATGATGAAAATTACTGGCCTCTCTCATCTTTTTAAGTGGGAGAACTTGCACAATTTTTAAAAAAAAAAACATTCATTCATTCATTCATTCATTGTCTTCCGCTTATCCGGAGCCGGGTCGCGGGGGCAGCAGTCTAAGATGCCCAGACCTCCCTCTCCCCAGACACTTCCTCCAGCTCTTCCGGAGGGATCCCGAGGCATTCCCAGGCCAGCTGACTAAATACTTTTTTGCCCCACTGTATATTTCACAGATTTGTAATCTTTTTAAGTTGTGTAGTTGACCAGGCATTTGTTGATTCACAGATTTGCACATTAGCCATCACTAATTGACATTTATTTTATTTTTCTCTCAATCTTTAAGAATAAGGGTGATGTGCAGAGTTGCAGCAACTATAGGGGGATAAAGTTGATGAGCCATACAATGAAGCTATGGGAAAGAGTAGTGGAAGCTAGGTTAAGGAAGGTAGTGGAAATTTGTGAGCAGCAGTATGGCTTCATGCCCAGAAAGAGCACAACAGATGCAATTTTTGCTCTGAGAATTTTGATGGAGAAGTATAGGGATGGTCAGAGGGAGTTGCACTGTGTGTTTGTAGACTTGGAGAAAGCGTATGACAGGGTGCCAAGAGAAGAGCTGTGATACTGTATGAGGAAGTCAGGAGTAGCAGAGAAGTATGTCAGAGTGGTGCAGGACATGTATGAGAGGAGCAGGACAGTGGTGAGGTGTGCTGTAGGTCAGACAGAGGAGTTCAAAGTGGAGGTGGGACTGTATCAGGGATCGGCTCTGAGCCCCTTCCTGTTTGCTATGGTGATGGACCAGTTGTCAGAGGAGGTCAGACAGGAGTCTCCTTGGACAGTGATGTTTGCAGATGACATTGTGATCTGTAGTGAGAGCAGGGAGCAGGTGGAGGAAAACCTGGAGAGGTGGAGGTTTGCGCTGGAGAGAAGAGGAATGAAAGTCAGTCGTAGTAAGACTGAGTACATGTGTGTGAATGAAAGGGAGGGAAGTGGAACAGTAAGGTTACAGGGTGAAGAGGTGAAGAAGGTACAGGAGTTTAAGTACTTGGGGTCAACAGTCCAGAGTAATGGAGAGTATGAGAAAGAGGTAAAGAAGCGAGTGCAGGCAGCTTGGAATGGGTGGAGAAAGGTGTCGGGAGTTCTGTGTGATAGGAAAATATCAGCGAGAATCAAGGGGAAGGTGTACAGGACAGTGGTGAGACCGGCCATGCTGTATGGTTTAGAGACAGTGTCACTGAGGAAGAGACAGGAGTCAGAGCTAGAGGTAGCAGAGCTAAAGATGTTGAGGTTCTCTTTGGGAGTGACAAGATTGGACAGGATTAGGAACAAGTTCATCAGAGGGACAGCTCATGTTGGACGTTTGGGGGACAAAGTTAGGGAGGCCAGATCAAGATGGTTTGGACATGTTCAGAGGAGGGAGAGTGAGTATATTGGTAGGAGAATGTTGGACATGGAGCTGCCAGGCAGGAGGCAAAGAGGAAGGCCAAAGAGGAGGTATATGGATGGAATTAATGAGGATATGAAGCTAGTGGGTGCAAGTGTTGAGGATGCAGAAGATAGGGATAGGTGGAGAGAGATGATTCGCTGTGGCGACCCCTGAAGGGAAAAGCCGAAAGAAGAAGAAGAAGATTTTATTTTTCTCTCAAATGCAGCTACACAATGCACAGTGTTTGTGTGACTGTACATAACACGTGATATGAGGCACAGAGGCGCTGTTCAATTTCTGTTGTTAAACATCTCGCTGTAACATTCTAACACCACATCGTTTCACACTGAACACGTTTGCCACTACAAAAGCTATGCTAACTCTGATTCGGAGAAGTGCTTCATAACCCAGCTTCTAAATTCTGTGTAAAACATTCCTCTACCCAGGGTTAAAAGCGGAGTTTAGATTAGAACAGCAATAACCCAGAATTAAGCCACAGTATGAAAAGCCCTTATGTTTCCACAAATGCTCCTCTTAGTGATGCCCACAGAACAGAAAAGATGTTTGTTGTGTGTTATGTTAACCAACAAGTTATTTCCACCATTAAATTACCAATAAGCAAATTATTACGATAGTGTCATGGTTTTGAACTGCACTCAGTTTTTAAAGTGAAAATTTTAAGATTTTCAGTTTTTCAGATTTTTTTTTTCTCTGGGTAATATTACTTCTGTCCCAGCCTCTATTTATAATCGAAAAAGATGCCACACATACTGTACATGCCTCAAGAATTAAATGTTCTTCTGCCCTCATTTCCCTTTTATCAGATATGATCCTGACAGTGGGCATGACAGTGGAGCAGAGGATGCTCAGGACTGTCCACCTCCATTCTGCTTCCTCACCATGGGCATGGGGAAGATCCTCATGCCCAAATCCGGGGCATCTAATGGCATGTCTGGCCCCCTCACAGCCCCCCTACCCCCGCGCCTTGGCGTGTGCCTGGACTTTGATAAAGGACATGTTACTTTCTATGATGCTCACTCTCTCCGAGTGCTGTGGGATGGGATTGTCGATTGCTCCGCCCCTGTTTGCCCGGCCTTTTGCTTCATTGGTGGAGGGGCGCTGCAGCTGCAGGAGATGATAGTTAATCGCAGAACAGAGCACGTCCCACCCAGGAGGGTCACCATTCAATCCCATGCTACAAATCTGACAAAATGAAGCCATAAACAGTTCTACAGGAAACTCTTAACCGTCAAGCACCTTTAAATGTCACCTTTTTTCAATTTATTTTGGTTTCACAGGCAGGGCTTTATATTAAGATTTACTTCTGCATTATGCTTAGAAACTGCAGCATGCAGATGATCATGATTTTATGATCCAACCCTTTATGCTGAAAATAAAGTATGTCCAGTTTGGTGCATGAACAGTATAACTCAGCTGTAGGCGTAAATAAAGAATGATGCATTTCTATTGAAGGGAATGATGATTTATAAGCTATTTTTTACACGTTTAGCCTGTGAAGCACCGTGTTAATAATTTGTACAGGCTTTGAGTAATACCAGGTTGTGTTCGCTTTTTATAGGATTGTACTCTATAGTTGCCACATTTGGGTCTCATTTGTTTAGATCAAGTTTTGGTGTCATAGTTATGAGAGTCCCGTGCCCATGTTTTGTGTGTAACACCGAAGGATCACTGCATAACCATCAAAAACGCTGCCTCCGTTTGCCAACGTCCAATCACAGCAGCTCAAACCATAAGAATGAAACTTCCATCCATGTTTGAAGAATGTGTGCATTTTAGCTGTAACATTAATGTCAAAATCATGATGCTATGGCATTAACCATTATGACAATTTCTAAAAATCATGTCCCTCAGATAACATAGCATAAGTGTTTCATTTCACAACAAAGCTCTGTACTGTGATTTGCCAGCAGATGTGATGACACCCAAACAAACTATTTGAACAATGTAACGTATCACAATATTACAGTTATTACAGTGTATCACTATGTCATGTCTCAGATAAATATACAGTATACATAGTATAGTATACAGTTAACAAGTAAATATGTATGATTATTACTGACACTGATTTAAGCAAAGCATGTTAAAAAAAAAAAGACTTAAAATGCAGACGTATTTTTAAAACTGCAGAAAACCGTGTCTAAATATCCAAAATGATCCGTATCAGATCCGTGATTCTGCTGATGAAAATAACCTAAAATGAATAATTGAACATAATGCTGGTGTGTAATGCTCAGGCCTTTAAACTACTAGAAAAAAAAAAAAAAGATGTTTTTTGTTGTTGTTGTTGTTTTACCACAGCATTCTTTATTCTGATCTGATAAATTTTTTGTTTTTCAGCAGCTCTGTTCAAGTTGCCATTATATTCTAATACATTTCTATAGTAACATCATTTCTATATTAGCAGAATACTCAGAGGGACATGTATGGCATTTGTTTCAAAAAGTGTGTCTGTTGTTGCTGATGTGAGTTTGCATTTTTGGAAGGAGTCTCCAGTGTCACTTTGTATCAGAGGTACAGCTGTAACTTTTTTTTTTCCCCCAATGCAGGAAACTCTTCAGGATGGAGCACTTTGTGGTTTCTCTGTGACATTACAAGATGCATTTTTTTTTGTTTTGTTTGTTTTATTAACTTCACATGAAACAAAAAAAAAATGAGAAGAGACTCTGGTGATGGAATGACTGTTTTTAGCTGCTATTGCAGGTTTGCAGACATTAAACAACATTAAATGTAATTATAAATGAATAAATGTATGAGGTGTTGTTCTTGTAAGCGATGCAAACTGCTGCTTTAAAAGAGGAATGAAACACACCTGACAGGACATGTAGTTATAGGAAAAGAGGAAAATAATCAACTTCAGGGTGGTAATGTTTGTAATGGGTGAAATGTTCCTTTCCATTGGCTGTACCGCTTATCCAATCTATTCTCGGGTCACAGGGAACCTGTGCCGATCTCAGGCGTCATCGGGCATCAAGGCAGGTTACACCCTGGACGGAGTGCCAACCCATCGCAGAGCACACACACACACACACACACTCGTTCACCCGCGCAATCACACACTACGGACAATTTAGAGACTCCAATGAGCCTAGAAGCATGTCTTTGGACTGTGGGAGGAAACCGGAGCACCCGGAGGAAACCCACCAAGCACGGGGAGAACATGCAAACTCCACACACACAGAGTGAGCTGGAGCGAGACTCCATCCCAGGATGCTGGAGGTGTGAGGTGAATGTGCTAACCACTAAGCCACCGTGTATTTATTTATTTATTTATTTATGTGATTTATTTATTTATCATATTTTTTTTCTTTCTTTCTTTCTTTCTTTCTTTCTTTCTTTCTTTCTTTCTTTCTTTCTTTCTTTCTTTCTTTCTTTCTTTCTTTCTTTCTTTCTTTCTTTCTTTCTTTCTTTCTTTCTTTCTTTCTTTCTTTCTTTCTTTCTTTCTTTCTTTCTTTCTTTCTTTCTTTCTTTCTTTCTTCATTCATTCATTTGTCCTTTGCATTAATGTGACAGTGGAAAAGAGAAATTAGAATTTTTGGAAATTCAAATTTTCTAACTTTTAAACCCTGTACAGTACAATGTACTGAAATTGTGTCATAAAAAGTAGAACAAAAATAGTTACAAATAAAAATAAATAATAAGAATAGAAAAAGAATTACCT
The DNA here is from genome assembly GCA_033459395.1 of Hemibagrus guttatus. Taxonomy (NCBI): domain Eukaryota; kingdom Metazoa; phylum Chordata; class Actinopteri; order Siluriformes; family Bagridae; genus Hemibagrus; species Hemibagrus guttatus. The sequence goes on along the minus strand of JAUCMX010000003.1, from coordinate 26,686,101 downwards.
GTACAATCAAAGGAAAAAAATAAATAAAAATTGGCTGCAAAACAGTATGACAATTGTCAATTAACTGCAGATGTTATGCAATATATTCATCGTCATTAATCCCGTTAATGGCTGGAAACTGCTCTGTATTAATGCAATTATCCATCCATTGATTTTCTGCACTGTTTATTCTCCACAGGGTTGCAGGGAGCCGGGAGTCTATTCCAGGGGATTCGGGACACACGGGTGCCAATCAATCTCAGGGCACAATCACACACACACACACACGGTCACTCATTCACACACTTTGGACAATTTAGTCATGCCAATCAGCCTACAACCATGTATTTGGACTGGGGGAGGAAACTGGAGTACCTAGAGGAAACCTGTGACACAGGGAGAACATGCAAACTCCACACACACACACACACACACACAGCAGAAATGCGAATCAAACCCTCAATGCATATGCAATATGTACAGTGCAAAAATCTGGTATCTGGGTGTTGTGCAGAAAAGTCCAATGTGTCTTAATAATGCTACAGAATCATCTGTATGGTAAGAAAGTAAGATGTTCAGTAATAGATCAAATGAAAACGTCATTGATGCTGTCTGTTGAAACAGATGAAACAGAAGCAAGTACAAGCTGAAGACTACAGAACAGCTGCTTCAAGATGCTTGGAACAACTTAGCATCTGAATTCCTTATAACACTACATGACACTGATGCAGTTTTAAAGGCAAAGTGTGCTCTCCTGCTATTTACAGTCATTTACTCTATCTATGCTTAAACTTAAACATAGGGGAAATTTAAATAAGTTTTGCTTCACAGAATTGTTTTACATGTACCAAGAACTTAGAACTTTTTTTTTTTTTCCTGTGCATCATGTGTAAGAAATTTGCTTGCATGAAAATACTCTAGACTTTCTTTCGACTCAGTTTATTAATAAGGCACTGGATATTTCAAATGACATGCTCAGCTATGAAAGGCGATATATTTCCTGAATGTTTTTGCCTGAAACATGCAGGAAAGTTAGGAAATAAAGCATAAATTCAAGACACGTGGTCCCCAGTAATATTGAACAGTATAAATGCAATATTGCAATATTTATCTGATGCAATGAAAACAAAAAAGCAAGAATGCAAGAGGAAAGAATGGTGAAATTGTACATTCCAAAGTTATACTTACTGGAAGGTGTGCTTTCTGAATTCCTTAGTGTATGTTTATTCTCGTGAGCACTTCCTCATATTTTTTCCCCTGTCCTGATTGGATAGTTAATAGTCGTGGGTTTGGTAGTACAGGTTTTATTGTTTTCAAAAACCAGAACTGTGTGTTCCATTATGTTGATTCCTTTTTGTGCTTTATAGCTGCTACAAATGTCCATTATGGTTGCTACTTTTTGTGCAAGTGTGTGTGAAGGTTACATTATTAATCCTAATTAATGCATTAAAGATAAACTCAGTGTTTTAGAAACACCTCTATATTCATGCAATTATCTACCCTTCCATCCATTTTCTGATCTGCTTATACTACACAGTGTCACTGGTAGCCTGGAGTCTATCCCAAGGAACTCAGGACAGGGTGCCAACTCATCACAGGGCACAAGCACACACTACAGACCAGCAGAGATGTTAATCAACCTACAATGCATGTCTTTGGACTGGGGGAGAAAACCAGAGAACCTGGATGAAGCCGCCAAAGCACATGGAGAACATGCCAGCTCCACACACACACACACAGAGTAGAGGTGGGAATCAATCCCTCAACCCTGAAGGTGCGAGACAACTGTACATTTATCAAACCAGCTAGTAATCTGGAGGCACCACAATGCTTAAAACCACAAGAACAGGAATCTGAGGCTACAGAGTCATAGAAACTGGACAGCTGAAAATTGTAAAAACTTTCCATTTTCTGGGGAACTGCACCTGTCTATTCTTGGCTGAAAGTAGTGTGGAACCTGATGTGATCTTCTGTTGTAACTCATTTACCATAATCATAATCATACTACTAAATATTATAGAATTCAATATATCACATTTATATACACATTTGCTGAAGGCAATAAAGTTCTTTTTCCTTAATCACATTTGTTCTATTTGTACGTTGAATGTTTTTTAATTATATTAGCAGCTATATGAGTATAGATTTTCTCATCTCTGCAGGATATCACCACAACCCTACTCATAATACAGATGAGAAACAAATCAGTAAAAATGCACAATATGTGCAAAAAACAAAAGCGAAAAAAAAAGCAATTGTGTCTATTTTTAAAGGAGATAAATATTTTTTTTAATGGCGAATATGAGAAAATACAAATTTAACTTTAAAAAAAGTTTTTCTTTATACTTGATTATATTTTTTAACTGTATTTCCTTCATATCTGTACCTTCCTTCAACACTAAAAAGCATAATTTTGGAAACAGTAGTAACCTTGAAAACAATTAATAGTTAGCATTTATTAATAAGCTTATTAGCCTAGAACAAAGACTGTGTGTAAATACTTGCAGGAACTGATATGAATTTTATTGTATTGTAACCTGAATCTCATATGTCTGACCCTCAAATTCAGATTCTCCCGAAGTCTAAATCAAGTGTGTGAAAAAAAATGGTTGGCGTGAAAGAGTGTCTGATGGAATTTCCCTATAAAAAGTTACAGGTAGAGTGTATCACTGCAAAACTGCAAACTGACTGAACATTTTGGATATTTTAAACTAAGACTCTAAATTAATCCAGGGAATTTAACCTCCACCTGTTTTCTTTTTTCTTTTAAGGAAGTGTTTTTTTCTTATCGAACAATCTTCCTGTGCAGGAATTGCTGTGTAACATGCATAACTGCATTCCAAGAGCGAAAGATGGAACATTGTGATATTTTAAATAATAGTCATTCATTCATTCATTGTCTACCGCTTATCCGATCTATTCTCGGGTCACGGGGAGCCTGTGCAACAATAACAATAACAATAATAATAATAATAATAATAATAATAATAATAATAATAATAATAATAATGTGTGTGTTTGTGTGTGTCTGGGTGTCTGTGTAATAATTTTAAAAAGGTCTCAATTTCCTGAACAATCTTTTTTTTAATGAATGTGAGGTGTAAAGATATAAGAAATCCCATCTCCACATGAACCTGCCCACATTAACTCACACCTCATTTCTTTGTTCCTCCCTTTTTTTGCTCTGCCTCCTGTAAAAGACAACGCACTTAAATAGAAGGTCAGGTTGCATTTCTCTTTCAGTTTAATTTTCTGATGTACCAAGAAAACTTAAGCTTCAGTACATCTAACACAGGTGAGGCTCTCATCTTTATCACAGATCTTCTCTTGTCAGCCACATTTTCTCTCATTAACATTGTTTAATTTTGTCGTGGAGCTGATTGTGCTTTTGATGATCACATTTTAATAAATATAGATATGCAGATCTACAAATTTATTTTGCTAAATATTTTGCTCCTACAGCTCTTATTATTATTATTATTATTATTATTATTATTATTATTATTATTATTATTATTATTATTATTATTATTTCTGTAGTTCTGAAAGCCACAACAATACAGCCGATCTATCAAAATAACTTCAACAATACAAAAGTTTATGCTTTCTATGAGCAATACATAATTTCATATTGAGGTGACGTGAAGCAGCTGATTTAGAACAGCAGTGAACTAACTAGCTGAAGTACTGATAAAGGCCTGGGATTTGGGATGAATGTGTGTCATTCATGTGTATGAATTGCTTTATACCATAATGAAGGACACACACAGTGCAATATTGTCTTGGTGAACCAGGCTAAAATGAAAGAGAAAAATGTCTGAGAGTATTGATTTGTAGATTTGTGCCCTTTCCATTGTTTTTATATTTACATGAATATATTTGGAAAACACTTTCAGTAGAAGTTTTCACTGTTTTCACTGTTTTCCTTGTTGCTGGGGCAGAACCACAATGAGTGCAACTTATCGTGTATCTCTAAAAATAATCATTTAAGTCACCTTATGATATAAACAGGTACCTTTGATGGCATCACCCCAGCAACATGGGAAAGTACAGTTTGCTGCTTTTATTTCTCAGAGTGTACAATAAGGCAGAAATTGAAACCAGGCGTGACACAGCTGCAGGAAGGGCAGAAAAACCCACATCATTATACTTCAAATCCAGTTTTGTTATTTAAGTTCTCAAATTAATTTGAACAAAGATAAAGCTGCCCTGCAATAAATCCATGACCGTAGAGTTCATGGCTTGAGCAGACTAACCAGTTGATCTTGTCAGACAAATATAACTTACTCTCACGCACACAGTGAACTTCAGCCTTTATTGAAAACGAACGAAAGAAAGAAAGAAAGAAAGAAAGAAAGAAAGAAAGGAAGAAAGGAAGAAAGAAAGAAAGAAAGAAAGAAAGAAAGAAAGAAAGAAAGAAAGGAAGAAAGGAAGAAAGAAAGAAAGAAAGAAAGAAAGAAAGAAAGAAAGAAAGAAATGTTAAATCATGATGTGGCACAATACAAATATTTTGTTTACAGTGAGGTCCAAAAGTCTCAGATCGCATTAAAAGAAAGTAAATACAGATTGTTAAATATTCAAGATATTGGTGTTGGGAGTGAGATTTTTCTGATTTCTTTTTTTTTGCAGCAGCAGCAATTTTGGGTTGTTGTTTTTTTTGTTTTGAGTCAAAATGTTTTCTTTTGTATACTGTAATTTAAGTTAAAATTAAGTTTGAGTGTAAACAGAGTTGATTTATTGCATTAATAATTATGTCAGTGAAAGGGTAGCAAAACAAATATGTTTGTGTGTGTGTGTGTGTGTAGAGAGAGAGAGAGAGAGAGAGAGAGAGAGAGAGAGAGAGAGAGAGAAAAAGATACTTCATTTTCTATTATCTGTCCCTGACTGTCCTGTTCCTCCTGCTGAACTAAATATAACTGAGTGTCTCAATGTGTCTGTGTCTCCCTCAGTGTTTGGCTGAGACGTTGCTGTAATGGCTCGCTTCGGTCTCTGGGTTGCAGCATTGGGCCTGGTTTGCCTCATCGCTGCGGTCACGTCAGAAAGCGGTTTGTTCCAACTCCAACACTTGAAATCTCAAGCACTTAAACATGACAAAGTGTCTAATACCCATAGTTATCTAAGAAAAGGCTTTCTACAACATCTTCAGAATGTTGACTGCTGCAGAAGAACTATTAAATACTATAGTAACATCAAATATCTGTCTTAATCAAAGTTTGATTTCACACAGGTTTCATTTTTGTTTGTTTGTTTGTCTTTAAGTTTATTGCCATACCAGCTTCAATAGCTATTTCATGGCAAATACAGATATTAATTAAACCTTCAATTAAATTCAATTGATCTAAAAACAATTTTGTACATGATAAAGATTCTTCCAATTTATTTGTGATAAGAATTGTAAATGTCTTCTGCACAGAGGTTATAAGTTATCACAAGCTATGATTTCTCTCTCTCTCTCTTACTCTCTCTCTCTTACTCTCTCTCTCTCTTTCTTCTGCCAAAATACAGAAAAATAAAGTGAAAGTACAAGCCGAAAAAAAATCCTATTAATACCTATTTCAATTTAATATGACTTCTATATTAATTTAATATAATCATTTCAAACTAGTATAATAATTGCCTAACCCCACCTCTCTCTCTTACAGCTCCAGAGACTTCTGGTGAGAATATCTGTGCCCGGTACTTTGATGATGGCACCACCATGACTATTGCACGGGTCTTTGACATGATTGCAATCAATTTCAGGGACTATGTTCCGGTGTGTGTCTACGTCCTGATTAAACTTTCTGTCAACACACTCATATGTATACATACATACATACATACATACATACATACATACATACATACATACATAACAACATACATACATACATACATACATACATACATAACAACATACATACATACATACATACATACATACATACATACATACATACATAACAACATGCATACATACATACATACATACATACATACATACATACATACATACATACATACATAACAACATGCATACATACATACATGTTCTATAAAGTGTTTATGTTTTTCTGCTCCCTTGCTCTTTTTCCTGTGAGCTGACATGATCACTGACAAGACACTTTGTTTCTGTCTGTCTCTCTCTCTCTCTCTCTCTCTCTCTCTCTCTCTCTAGGTATTCGGCACTGAGCTGATACGGGATTTCATGAAGTACGCTGACAGTAACAGGGATGACCGTCTCAACCAAGCGGAATGTGAACATCTCATCCAGTACATCAAGCAAAGGGCTCCAGCCCAGTCAAAAAAGTAGCTTAGCAGTTTGGAGGTCATAAAACTAGCAGATAGCTCTTTACTTTTAGTAGATTTTTAAGAAGACAAACAGAATAACTATTACAATACTTTTTAGTTTACTTTACTTAAAGCTTAAAGGTGTGTTACACAAACAATTATTGAGTTTATATTGTACTAATGATTTCTGATGTCAGACTCAAAAAGGAATGGATCGTAGGAGTTTAATGAAAATGGGAACACGACCTGGGTGTTTACTGAAGTAAAGATGTGCATTTGAATGGAAGTGCTGCACATATTTTGTGTATTTTGGAATTTTAGCCTTTTAAGAGGTGCCATTTGGGACATGAGTCACTCTCTCTCTGTCTCTCTGTCTCTCTCTCTCTCTCTCTTGCTCACACACACACACACACAAAATGTTTTTGCATATATATCTTTTTCTCCTAGTTACATAAAATGCTCTCCCATTTACCACTTGACCCATCACCCACATATAATAAGCATTCTTGCTTGCACTCTCTGTGAGAATTCTGATATGGACATAAATTATTCCCTCACTGCATCATTACATTAGAAGTAAACTCAACATAAGAGTACGTATATATGAGAGGCGAAGCTACTGTAGATGAGAACATTTTATACGTAGATGTAGAGGAAAAGTTTGAATCATACCACATGGACACGCAAAAACAGAACTAGAACCCGTGGTGTCAAAAACAAGACCAGAAATATCAGTGATAAAGCCATAGGCAGGTTTATATTCATAAAGTGCTGGCACAGGGGAAAAAACAAAACTGGTTCCCAGCGGTGAATCTTTCAGCAGAGAGAAAAGCCACACAACCTCATCGGTCATCTCCATCAGCACTTTAGCAAAAACACTTAGGACAATATACATTATTAACCACTGCTGATTATTTGGTTTGAAATATTAATGAACTGAAAGATCGACGGAGCTGAAAAAGGAAACTTCGACGATGTTCTAAGCAAAGTTTGGAATTTAAAAAGAGCTGAATCAGAGAAGTGTGAGAATGGCATGCGGGTATGTGTACCAGAAACAGATGGTACAGTGAACGAAAAGTGAAAAGAAAAAGAAAAACTATCTATGACCAGTACAGTGCTTGCAAGAAATACCACCTAATAAATACCTCCTGAAGCAGTCGCGTGTATAAAAAAGCCAAACTCAGCGTGTAGGGAGCAGTAAATACTCCACATGCAGCTTTATAAGCTGACCTTTGACCTCACCTGTTCCCTTAGCAACAGACAGCTCTCCCCTAAGGCTTCCTGTCAAACAGCTGAAAGGGGGGTGCAAAAGGGCGTGTTTTCTCAACTTATCTTTTTTTCAGTTATGACTGAATTATCCATAATAGCAGGTTTCCCTGCACTGAGAAAAGAACTCAAAGTCTAAAGGGCAGTAGCTGAATTACTGTCAACAAACATTTTATGCAAAACATACTGTATATGGGAAGCTTTTACATGAATATAGTCAAATCTATTTGTAAATTCAGTTTTAAACCTGATCAGAGATGGAGCTACTTTCCCAGTTAGAGGAACTAGTGATCATGCATATAAAAAAGACACACAAATACAAACAGTGCCTCAGATTCTATCTAATTCAATTCCATTCTATTTCTAAAGCACTTTTAACAATGGACATTGTCACAAATTAGCATTACAGGAATATAAAAATTTAGAATAAAATGTCTAAATTTAAAAATTTTACTTTACATTTATTCCTAATGAGCAAGCCAGAGGTGATGGCGGTGAGGAAAAACTCCCTGAGACAATATGAGGAAGAAACCAGAGTCCTCCTCTGGGAGACACCTGATATAAATAATTTCCGTTCTATAACTGTGCACTACATGGTCAAGTGCAGTTGTGTAACCAGGAGCTATTATTTATGAGCTTCAGCAGATTTTTGGATTTCATTACAACAAGTTTTAACTTGAATTTCTGTTTGTTCTGCCTGATGATGTATTTATGAAACTGTTTCTTCTGTGTTGGAGTTATAGAGGAATGAAACACAACAGGACAGTCATAGAACAACAATCAACAATAGAGTGATGTTTTGCACTCTCCATCAGTGAACAGTCGATAACTTCAGAAAGACAGACTTCATGTGAAAACTAGAATGAATTTCCGGGTTACAATTTTTGACCATACAGTACACAATTGTTAAGGGCAAATGATTTATAATCACAATGCCAGGTGTCACCCAGATGAGGTTAGACTTTTGAGCCTGGTTTCTTCGTCATATCATCTCGGGGAGTTTTCCTCAACACTTGCTCATTGGGGATACATTTATAATTTATGTCCTGAATTTATATATTTCTGTAAAGCTCCTTTGTGACCATGTCCATTGTGAAAATGTCATTACTGTGACCACAATGACAGATTGTGCTTTACTCTGATACCAGAGTAATTTAACACAGAAGAATTAAAAGTTTTATTTATTTAATGTTTTAATGTTGTCAAATGCTAGTGACTCAAGTTCCTGTTATTACTTATTCCCTCGTCAGCCTCTATTTTCCTCTCTTGGCCCATCTATGAAGAACTCTTCTCCACCACACCACCAGAGGGCCCTGTCCCCTGAACTTTCCTCTGCGATTGCTCACCTCCTGTTCACATTCTATATAATGCACAAGTTTCTTTGTTTAATACGAAGCCTTGCCATTAGTATACTCTCGTAAAATCTTAGTCTTTTGTACTGTTATTCCCGCTCTGTCTTTGTACTACTTTGCTTGGAAATATCCTCATGCTGTCTACAGGTCATATCCTTTACACTTGTCATGTTGCCAAACAAATGGAAATTCTTCTTTCGGGAAGATTTTCCCATGGAGGAAAATGTCCTCACTGTTACTATCCCAGACTTTTTGGCACTGGTGACTCCTTCCAGAAATATTGAATAAACCTCTCTTTAAGAAAGCCTTACCTTTTCTTTCAAGAATAACGACACCGTTTTAAATTGGTTTATTATTAGTCTTGGATTATGTCTACCGTCTACAATACCAGTTCCTGTGAATAAGCTTTGACTGTGGAAATGATAATATAATAGAAAGAAGGTGTTAATTCAAACCTGAGACTTGAATTACTTGAATCTGACACTTCAGTTAGAGCTGCTGCTGATACAGGAAATACCCTAGACAGCTTATCTGTTAGCATGTTTCACTCACACATCTGTGGTTGGGTGTTCACTTAGAATAAGGGGAAGACTATACAAGAGGCTAAGTTCTTACATGAAAATAAACTATTGGCAAGGCTTCATAATTAAAGATAATGAACCTTGTGCTTTATATAGCTGGTGAACAGGAAGTGAGTGATAGCAGAAGAAAATTCATGAGAGAGGAAGAAGTGTCCTGGTTGGATGTGTCATTAGGTTGCATTTTTGTAATGATTATTTTTGTCTTTGTGTTTGTATTTTTGTTTTGGGAGTTTGATTCCTGACTCAACTCTGTGGGTTTGCATGTGCTTAAGTGGTTTCCTTCCTCCTGGTACTCTGGTTTCCTCCCTCAGTCCAACAGTGACATGCGTTGCAGGGCATACCTAAATTGTCCGAAGTGTGTGAATGGGTGTGTGATTGTATGTGTGACTGAGCCCTGTGATTGATAGGCAGTCCGTCCAGGGTGTCACCAGACCTGTGCCCCGAGTCCCCTGGGATAGACCCCAGGTTTCCCACAACCCCGTGTAGGATAACCGCTAGAGAAAATAGATGGATAGATAACTCATCCTAATAGAGTGTAATGTGAGCCAAATTTGTGACCTCTAGATTTGAAACATTTCTAGGTGAAAGACCAACAAATGCCCTTAGACCTGCATTTGTAATGAGTTTTTTGTTTTGAGTCTTTTCTAAGCACAGAAAATGTACATATACGTGAGGTTGTGTTAGGATGTTTGACAATCGGTGAGGATGTGTGAGGACATCTGTAAATGTGTGTGGAGGTGTATAGATGTCTGCTGGATGTGTGGATGTGTTAGGATGTGTTATGAAGTGTATGGATATGTACAGATGTGGGAGGATCTGTGATGATGCTTATAGATGTGTGTGGATGTGTGTAGGTGTGTGTGAGGATCTGTCTAGATGTGTATGGATGTGGTAGAATGTGTAAGGATGAGTGTGTGGATGTGTATAGATGTGTGAGGATCTGTCTGCTGGATGTGTGTGTATGTCTTATCATGTGTATGGATGTGTATAGATGTGGGAGGATGTGTGAGAATGTGTGTGAGGGTCTGTGAGGATGTGTATAGATGTGTGAGGATGTATGTGGGTATGTGAGGATCTGTCTGGATGTGTGTGGATGTGGTAGGATGTGTAAGGATGTGTAAAGATGTGTGTAAGGATGCGTGTAGATGTGGGTGGGTGGGTGCAGTTACAATTCTTACACAACAAAAAGACTCCCAATCACCACTTTACCTCTCACAATCAAACGAAGTGCTCTCAGAGTCACACAAAAGGCTCTTATATACACCACTTTAACCTCCACATACACAAGTGGTGCCATATTCACCCAGAACAAGCGATTGTGAGAAGTAAATTGTTGTGTATGTGTGCAAAAATAAAATATAAAGAGTTTCACATGCGCACAATCTGAGTGTATATGTGTGAGAGGCAAGTTTTGAAAAAGTGGCATGTATAACACCTATATTCCCTCCTTCCCATTTTGTCTTTTGTGCTTCGTGGCTTTTCATACGTCGCTGGCTTTTCACTTTCGGCCCTGTGTCTTTGTCTTTGACTTGTACGGTGTATGGCTGACAAATCTGAACTAAAGGCAGCAGATGAGTACACACAATTATAAGGAAGCGACAGAAATAAACGCGGCAGGGAAAGAACCGATGGGACGGAAAGAAGGGCAAAATTAGTGCCGAAAGAAAGCGGAGCGAATAAGAGAACAAGCGGAGAGAGAAATGAGATAGAGGCACATTCCTCTACCTCCTCCTCCTCCTCCATTCCTTCTTTTCTCTACCTCACTCTCACTTCAAAACAACAGCTGAAGAGCTCACAGGTGGCTTCAACTTAAGGAAAACAGAGAGAAAATACAGCCCATATACCCCCCCCCCCCCCCCAAATGCCAACCCACACCTTCTAACATGTGTCCATCTAAATGCAATGCTAAGCAATCACTTAAAAAAAGTTCTATTTCAAGCCATTTGGAGTTCAATCAATCAGCACTAAAGTACTGCTCACACACCAACACATCAGAAAGATATAGCTTCATCACATCATCACCATCACTAAGAGTTGAGGTGTGTTGGACAGACAAATCTGAAACAGCCCAAGCCAAAAAGATCTTAAAATACCACTAAAGGTTTCATTCCAAACCATTAAAGCAATCGATGTAGAATAATGAAATGCAATGCAATTCTTTATAAACCACTTCAGCAGCACAGAGGCATCTTTACACTGTTATGTATGAGTGAAACATGCAAACTGGAAACAATTTTCTCCTGCCATCTCTGATATAGCTAACTTCTCTAATACCTAGTTCTCATTAATCACAGCTAGAAACCGGTGGGATTTCAGTCTCAGTATTGTTGTCACAATCCTAAGAGATTTATTTCACAGTAGTAAAATCTGCTAAAAGGATATACTCAACCACTTTAACAGAAACACCTGAACATCTGCTTGTTACCATATCAGGCAATCATGTGGCAGTGGCACAATTCATACAATTATGCAAATAAGTTAGATTAGGTTCTGTGCTTTGACACAGTGAAATAGTTAGCATATAATACATGACTGGTTCAGGTCAGGGATTAGGTTTCGGTTCTTGATTCCTGCTTCTGCTCTGAATATGTGGAGTTAGAATATTCTCTCTGGTTCAGGGGATTCCTACAGATACTCAGGTTTCTTCCCCAGTCCAAACACATGTGCTGCAGGCTAACTAGAATCTCTATATTGTCTGTAGTGTATGTATGGGTGTGTAACCTTTTTTGTACCATGGACCGGTTTGATACTGGACAATATTTCCACGGCCCGAGTTGTGATTGATGGGGGAGCTCTCTAGTGACATTTGTTTTTGGGTCATTTAAGCGTGGGTTAGCTTGCGGAATTACTGATGTACGGAAAAACCCGCAACTGCGTCAAATGTGGGAGTGAGGCGCGGGCAGAAGTGGCAGTTTTTTAAAATGAAATACATATAATTTTAAGTTCTATATATAAAATTCTAACTTTATTTTTTCTTTGTGGCCCAGTATCAAATGATCCACAGCCGGTACTGGTCCTTGGCCCCTGTGTTAGAGTGTGTGTGATGGTTTAGCATCCCATCCAGGATGTCCCCCACCTTGTGCTCCAAGTCTCCTGGGATAGACTCCGGGCTCCAAACAACCCTCTGTAAGATAAGTGTTACAGAAAATGGATGATTCTTCAAGCTGTGAAGACACAAATTCATTTACAATGTAAAACTCACATATTCAGTTATACAGAAGTACTGGATTTAAACATTGTGACAATTTTCTAACTGTGTTCCTCCAAATGTCCCCTCAAGGATAAAATCTACTGGGACATTTTGTTCCCATATATATATATATATATATATATATATATATATATATATATATATAATATATATATATATATATATATATATATAAATTGCCACCCCCACTCCACATTCCCATACAGAATTGGGCCTAAGTTGATAGAAGTAACACATAGAAAACATTCCTAATAAAACACAGACTGTCATAGACAGACACATACCCATTCTCCTGGAAACTGCACACATGGTACTGCACACATGGAGTAAATTACATTAACCTGCAATCGCTGGTCATATACACGTTAAAAAAAATATTTTTAAAAATTCAACACCATCCCAGCTGTTGGTGTGTGAACATGAACCTATTAACTTAGGAATTAAAGATAGCGTCATTTGATTAGCACTGCATTATGCAAAAGGTATAAATAGTCACATTTCAGTATTTCAGATAGTCATTAAACAACACACACAACGGTCATTTGCATTTTTTCTGAACAATCACACAATTTCTAATTTATATTGAGTTCACTTTCTCAAAACTCTTCACACAGTTAACACACCAGAGGTCTGTGTATGGATTTGCAGATCAGCTTTCCCTGCCTGGACCCAAAAGACTTAAAAAATACACAAATTCCTTTCTTACTCTAACACAAACTCCAGCTGTTTCAATATATGTGTTCAATATAAGTTCAAAACCCAACTATATTTATCTCTACTACATCTGTTCCTATTCGCATGGTGCTTTTTAATGTACTGAATTAAAAAGAAATCATTAAAATATAATAAAAAAATCAACCAATCACAGCTGATTTTCAGTTTAGCTGTAGAACTATTCAAGTGTTTTGTTTTCCACAGTGCAAGCATCTATAACAAACTAGTACTGCACTGAAAAAGTGTGCTGAATGCACTGAACTGACCTGATTCAACTGAACTGTATATGTGTCTGTGTATATAGAAAGAATATTAAATATATGCAAAGGTTTGTGGACACCTTGACCATCACACCCACGTGCTTTTTGAAACTCTCATTATGGATTTAGTCTCTGGATTTAGATATTTTACAGTTAAAATATCCTCCACTCTTGTGAGAAGGCTTTCCATCAGATTTTGGAGCATGGCTGTTAGTGAGATCAGGTGGTGATATCAGGTGAGGAGGCCTGGGGTGCAGTCAATCAGAATTCAAGTTCATCCCTAAAGTGTTCAGTAGGATTGTTGGAGCCAAATCCTTATCCTTGCCCATTTTTCCTGCTTCTAACACATCAAATTTGAGGACAAAATGTTCACTTGCTGTCTAATATATCTCACCCACTAACAGGTGCCATGATGAGGAGATCATCAGTCTTATTCACTTCACCCGTCAGTGGTCATAATGTTATGCCTAATCGGAGTATAAATATATTCAGCAGAAAATATGAACAGGAGGAACCTGATTAAATATCTTAAACCAAAAAAACTCAGGAGAAAGAGTTTAAACTCATACTAGCATTACACAGCAGCAACAGCACAGGCTAGGCAGGAAAGCGGCTAAAGAAAACACCAGGTAATAAAACAAAAAAATAAAAGTAAGTTTTTCTTGGATATCACATGCTATTGGTCATTAACAGCAAGGAATTCTGACAATGGAGTACCCGGAGGAAACCCCGAAGCACGGGGAGAACGTGCAAACTCCACACACACACACACGGCGGAGGCCGGAATCAAACCACCAACCCTGGAGGTGTGAGGCAAACATGCTAACCACCAAGCCAGGAAACTTGGAGATTATTTATGATTATTACTTTAGTTTCCGAAATGAGGACTAGGGCAAGAGAATGATGGATTTTATTCCCAAGTTTTATTGTTTGCATTTTTACACTGTGATAATATCTTGTGCTTGACTAGCAGTCTAGCTAGCAATCTAGCTAACTGAGTAATATGCATTAAGATGTCAAAATTAAAGACAAATTTACAAAAAGAAAGAAATGTGTATGAATTTCCGATAACACATCATGTGAACGCGCCATACTCGTAATTACCACTTCAGAAGTGGGAAGTAGGATAATTCCGATAGCTGAAAGATAGATGAAGGTAGCATTAATGAAGAGAGCTCAAGAGCTAACAAGAGCAGTCTCTTGTATTAGTGCCCTCTTCAGGATATTTCAGCAAAGAAAAACTTTTCAGTAATTTGTAAACATGAGATTTAGCTTTGCTTAGATGAAAGGTGAAGATGAGTGAGGGACTTGGAAGTGCTCAAATAGGCTTATTCAATTCATTATTAAACATATAATATTTGATAAATCTTCTTTTAATGTAACTGATCACTGATTGTTGGTTAAGATTGAAATCAAAGTGCGCTGTTGCTCTTTCTCTTGCTACTATCTCATTGCATCCCTAGTTCTGGTACAATGAGTTAATGTGGGTATGAAGTGTTTTGGTAGTTTTTGGATGTAAGGTTATCTGTTATGATGAGCTGCATAAAAAGTGAACTCTGTGACTGAACTGTAAAAACAACTCAACTGTAAAAACAGAACCAAAACATTATGAATGAACCTCACCATTACACCATGTGCTTCGTGCATGAAAGCGACCATGATCAACCCCAAAGATGTGCTTTAACATGAAGAAGGAAGCTGAGACAACACACAAATCCCTCAAAAACCACAAAACTACTGCGGTGCCAAATTTGGACCTGTGTGTACACGTTAACAGGTAGCACCACCCATCACGACTGAATATGTGCTTGTTTACAGTCTGCCTACACCCTAACATGAGACAAAGAGACATAGCATAGGAAGGTAATCTGGTCTGTGTGTGTAACCAAGCCATAATATGACTGCGACAGTTTAGTGTGTGAGTGATAGATAATCAGAATGCCACAAATGGCCTGTGCGTGTTTGCGTGAGTGTGTGTGTGAATCCCATGGAGACCATGCAGGAAACACAGGGATCCTGTTTTTGAGCTTTGAGCAGACACCCATTGTTGGACTGATTAGCCTGACACACACACATAAACACACGCACACACATATGTTGTGTGTTACAAATATCAGAAGTCTATTGTCATTTAAAGACCCTTGTGTACTTCCTGTCCATTATCCATTTAATTTTTAATACTATAGCTATTGCATCTTCTTCAGTGCACTCTCCTTTCCTACACACACACACACACACACACACACTTCTCTCTATTGTCATGCTTGCTGAACATTACAGCCAATAACTATTTACTCAAGCTCTTTTCATTAAGATACATTAATAAGACACAAAAGGAAAGACTGTTTCTTTAAAAAGCCATGCTGTATTATTTTTGAACATTTTTTATGTGCACAGCAGCATAGGGTCCTAAGTTCGATCCTGAGCTCGAGTTACTGTCTACGTGGTTTCTTTTGGCACGTCCTCCCCTTGTCTCTGTTGGCTTCCTATGCGTTTCCTCCCACCTCCCAAAAACGTCAGTAGTGGGTTTGCAAAGTGTGTGTATCACTGGATCCACAGTGACCCTGACAGTGATAAACCGTGCTTGAGATACGGCAGAAGAAAATCTCAACCTGTGTCTGAGTCACGTGGCAGTAAAGCAACATCTCTCCACCTCTAATTAAAGTAATTACAGCTTCATATCATAGCATGTAATAACATCAAGCTTGCAGCCAGTGACATCACCAAGCGTCTCTTTTTGAAGTCAGATGTCTTAGAAAACAAGCTAAACACCTGAAGCAATTTGGTTTATTGAAAGAAAAAGACGCATTCCCTCTGAAACATCATTAAACCCTACAGAATCGTCTTCACTGCAAGAAGTCCGCATCAGTGACTCAAAACAGAAGAAATTGACGTGTTAAGTGTTAGTGGGAGCGTCTTTACAAGAGAATCAGACACTAACAACCGTCACAGGAATAAGATGCATAGGAGAAGGCATAGAATCCATTCTAACAAGGCTGCTCGATAGTTCTTTTCGAACGTTACATTGTGCAACACGGCCACACAGACAGCAGCCTGAGCAGTGTGTGTGTGTGTGTGTGTGTGTGTGTGTGTGTGTGTGTGTGTATTACCTATAATAACCTCTGTATGATTGTCTTAATTTTAACAGTGAAAATGGCTGTAAGCACCTGATAATATTTACAAATGTAAAATTCAAATGACTATGTAATGAAATACAGAATAGGTTTATAATTATTTTTTTTTTTTTAAAGATTTTACTTTTTTTGTGTCGCTTTACTTTATCATTATTATTGTTCCACCAGCTCACTTACAGAAATGCCAGAAAATGAACCTCAGCTGTGAAAAAAAAAAAGTTGCTAATACAGCTGTCACCAAATTGGCCTTGGGTTGCCAGGTTTCAGCAATATCTCAAAATCGACACAAAAAGAAACTATCACAAACAGTGTGCAAATTTCTCTTCTGTTTTCCAAATCTTTGCAAGACGACAAACCTTTACCATCACGCACATACATTTCTGACTTCAGGCAATAAACCTTTTTGTAATTTCCCAGAATGCTCCTTTTTCACCCTCTCCCTTTCCCAATCTTCTGTAATTTTATCTTAACACAAACAAAAAAGTTTCTATACAATGTTGATACACTATCTGAATGTACACATTTATTTGGTTTGCCATAAACTATGTTTACATAATTGATTTGGTTCCTGTTATTTGCTTTAAAATAAGGCCACCCATGGACCAACAACCTTGTTCCTCTTTATATTAATATTCATAGTTTATAGTAATATTTATTTATTTGTTTGTTTGTTTATTTTTTGTATATTTATTTGCTTATTTATATATTTATTTTAAATTTCCTTAAAAAGGTTTCTGATTTGTATTCGTAATTTTTTTATAACATTGAAGGTTGAAAAAATTCTGACATGATTTATATTGGTTTAATTTTTATTTTTTTTTACATCACAAAAACCTGCCATTTTAACAGGGGTGTGTCAGTTTTTTGTATCCATTGTACAGGATTGAGATGTGTGACATTCTGCACTAATACTGTACATTCCCAGTATGCTTTCAGCTGCTCCCTGTTCGGGGTCACCACAGTGGACCAACTGGCCCACACAACAACTTGGCACAGGTTTTTATACCGGATTCCCTTCCTGACGCAACCCTCCCAATTTTTCCGGGTTTAGGACCAGCACTGCATCCAATGGCTGGGGTCTGGGCATTGGCTGGAAATTGAACCTGGGCCTTCTACATGGTAGGCGAGAAACCTACCACTGAGCCACTGAGCCACCAATGCCCCACTGTTCAATCCCAGTACAAACCCTAAAAAAAAAAACCAACAACTCACTACCAGCTTCAGATTGAGTTAGACTACTATAGTTTGAGATGGGAACTAATCTCTTTAGGCGTCTCACAGTACACGGAACCCTGTAAGGACCTTTTCATAATTCATAACGCTGCCCTCGTAAAGATAGCACACACGTTATTTGCACGATGTACTAAGTGCACTTAAACGCATTAGCCTATACCGGAGTGCTTTATTCAGTATCAGTGCTTTGTGAAGTTTAGAGAGTGTAGTCACTTAATGGACAGAAGCAGTAAAACAAAAACAAAAGCATATTTGGTTCCGACTCTTATATCTGCTGTTAAACTCATTAAAACTGTCAAAGGCTTGTACCTTGTATGCAAAGGCTTGTTCTTTTGTTTGTGTATTGTATGTTAGATCATTTGTCCTATCTTAGATTCCTAACACGATAAAATCTTAATTCTGTCCCTCTCTAAACACTCCCACTCCCAGGGTGGTGTCTTTTTAGTTGACCTCCAGACATCTGCGATTATCAATCACTCCAATGTTCCTCGCTTTCATCTCTGCCTGTCCAGAGGGAAGGAGGTGCATGCAGAGCTTTCCGATGGATACGCCGACAATTATTGCAATTCACACCCATAGTGACGTTACCAGGAGGAAAAAAAAAAAAACTCTGCCTGGCAACCTCACACGGCCGTAGTTAGAGCTAGCTACTCGTATGAATCGCATTCCACGTAGTGAGCCTTAAATGCCGAGGATCATTTTTTTTGTTTGTCTGCGCTTTTCACCGAGAGATTATCCTCTCTGAGAGAAAATCCGCTGCTATTCACTTGCTAAGCTGCGCTTCTCTACTCTAATTCTTCCTTCAAAAATCAGGCACAGACGATGCTCATTACATAAAGATTATTATATAATGTTTTATTTCTGAGAAATTCAGTAAAAAAAAAAAAGTCAGAAAACAAACATCCATTCAGTCCACATTGGTAAAATGTAGTTTAGAAGAAAGTTGCATAATGTAAAACCTCTGGACGCATCATAAGGGAAGCTGTTACACTTTACACACATTAAATAGATTTGATATGAATAACAGCACAATGATAATTGAGGTAAAATATTTCTTTTTGTAGATCACAAAGTCCCTGATTGGACACACCCCAGTAGAGAGCATAAAAGTCTTTAAATACAAAAAAAAAAAGCACAGATAAAACAGTATAACTTTTTTTTTTTTTAAATGTAAACCACTACTACATAGCTGAAGCTTCACTAAAGCACTTGAGAAATAAGACGCTGGAACCATCAGCTCTTCCTTTTATTGGCTTAGTGTATGCGAACATGTACCTCTGTTGGTCTCTAACTCGAACCTCATGGACTCGAGCAGATATGCCAAGAACTCCATCTGTGCTCTTTCACCTTCTCACGGATGGTGTTTTTCTTTCTTCGCTCCACGCCTTACTCAGATTTGAATGAAATCTAATGAAAGGTGAAAGGAGTCTGGACTTGTATATATGTACCGCTGATACTGACACTCTGCTCACTCTTCAGGAATTTTTAGGGCTTTTCACACTTGAAATAGTTAACCCCAAGTTGTTGTAAACCCCGGGGAAACAGAATCCTGGGTTATCTTGTTTCACACTGCTCATACTTTACCTGTGGTTAACAATTCATCCTATTCTAATCTTTCCACACTGTACATTCCTAAATCCTGGGTTAACTTTTATTATTTGCGTATTTGTGGAATCGGCAGTGATGACTGGATAAATACAGCATGCGAACTCTTCAAATAACAGCTTGAGGAAAGAAAAGGCTCGACACTTGGCCGACCTTCAAAAATTGGGTCCAAAAAAAAGGCAGGTCTGCTGTTCTACATCTGAGCACGTATTGTTACCTTTCAACGCTTTTTCTTTTTTTTTTCTTTTTCAGTTTGTCATGCCTTCTGCCAATTCTTCAGTCAGTTCCTTAAATACGCACTTATTTTAACTGTTTTCTCTTCACTACGTTAGACATGTTTTCTTTCACCATTTGTGGTGCTGCTGTTTACACAACAGGATGCTCTTCTGTGACTGAACAAATCAGGAGATATGAGGCACAGAGGCTGATCGTGTTTCTGTGGCTAAGCATCTAGCCGTAACATTCTAACACGTTTGGCACCACAAAATCCATGCTAACTCTGCTTCAGAGCAGTATTTCATCACCCCAGGTAAAAAGCAGTGTTAACCCCTCTTCTAAATTACAAGTGTGAAACGTACCTCTACGCAGGGTTAAAAGCAGACCATAACCCGGGGTTAAGCACAGTGTGAAAAGCCTTTTTGCCTAGTGGAAGTGAAAGAGCATCCCATTTCCTATTATTTATAAAATTCTGTCATAAAGCATTAGAGGGGCCTTGGTGGCTCAGTGGTAGGTTTCTCGCCTATCATGCGGAAGGCCTGGGTTCGATCCCCAGCCAAAGCCTCAACCCCAGCCATTAGATGCAGTGCCGGTCCCACGCCCGGAAAAATGGGAGGGTTGCGTCAGGAAGGGCATCCGGCGTAAAACATTTGCCAAGTTGTTGTGCGGACCAATTGGTCCGCTGTGGCGACCCCGAACAGGGAGTAGCCGAAAGCAACTACTTCTTTTCATAAAGCATCGGGTTGTGAGGAGGTGAGCAGAATTAAAGATACTTTAATAGGAGCAATCAGGGACTACAACTTTATACAAATACAGTTTGGGATACAATGGAATGGTGTCCTTTAAGGAAACGTCTAGAGGTGGAACGGGAAAAAAAATAAAATAATAATACAGGAGTAACAGATAAACTCTGGGACAAGGTTCTACACAGATTTGTGTAACACAGCATGTACTGATTTCTATTAGGAGCTTTTTGCTTTACAGGTTGCACTAATGATAAACGGTTGCACGCGGCTTTAGCTTTAAAAACAACATATACCATGTTGTCCCCTGCCTGGCTGATTTATAGTACACTATAATCCACACTAATGTAAAAAAATAAAATAAAATAAATCTTACAAAGCAAGCCAAAGAGTCCAGACCTTCTCTGGGTTAGAGTAAGTGCACACAGCTCTTGGCACACCTGGCAGATATAAACTAAGTCACACCCAGAGATCAAGGTGTGTGCGTGTTTGCTCCAGCCCAAACCAAACACACCCGATAACGCTATTTAAAGACCAGGGGTGTGTCCGAGTGGAGCTGAAGAAGAAGAAGGAGAAGCAGAAGAAGAAGAAGAAGAAGAAGAAGAAGAAGAAGAAGAAGAAGAAGAGAAAAAAAAAAAGCTGCCAAGCATGAGTTTTAATCATGTCTGTCTGATCCTGGGTGAGCTTTTACATTCTATATGTTTAGTATGTATATTTCTCCACTAAACATCAACCCATTTAAACAAAATTGATGAAATAAATGACCTATTAAAAGGCATGTTTGTATAAAACAATAGCTGAACATTATGCTTCAGGATGTCCGAATCTAATTTTGCAGATAAGACGATGTTTCATTTTATCTGCTCTCATTTGTAAGTTTCCGGATCATTCAGCCGAAGCTTGGGGAAATTTACTTCCCACATATCCTTGTTTTTTAAATTGGGTTCACAGTTGGTACAAACAACCCGAAGCATTTGTTGGCTGTGTGACGAAGCTCGAAGCTGAACTTTAAACCGTTACCACAGCACACGATCACAACCATAACCACTGAGCTGATTCTGAGAATCTTGAATCTTCTCTCCAGATTGTTTGAGGCAGTGGTAGGTTTGGTTTTAGGGGGCAGTTGCTTCTACGAACAGCACTAATAGAGAAGAGGCAGAAGAAAACCTCATACCTCAGAGGGTATAAGGACAGGTTGTGGTGGAAGAGGTGACAGAGGATTTGGTTTAGATTGGCTGAGGGAACATGGCTAAGGCACTTGGTGAATTAATTAGATCTGATCAGATCTGGAGGGATTTATAAGATGGCTTGTCTTGACTAGTAGAGTCGAATAGCCTGAAGAGGAGGAAACGGATGAGGCTTGTTGCAATACCTGGTGTGTTGGGGACCTGACAGAGAGAGAGAGAGATTAAATCATTCATAAACAGTTTGCTTTTTATTCCTTAAAACACATTTATAATGCTGAAATAAGAAACTACTCATCTGTCTATTTAACAGTTTAAACCCCTAACTCTTTTTACCAGAAGTCAAAAAAATGTGTGCCTGTTTCGTTGTGCCCACGTACAGCATTGAATAACTTTGTCATGTTTGACTTTCAAAGCTTTTAGAATTTGCGGTTTTTCATAATTATTTCAGGTTTTTCCGAGCCTACTAAATCTAAAAAAACTAGCGTATATTTTTCTTCAAAGTAAACGGTGATATCGTCATAAGCATAAGCATCTAAAATTGATCATAAGCGTCTTAAAATTTGTAGCCGTTATCTTAAGCCACTAAAATTCTGTGGAAAGTTCTTTCAACAGAGGGAAAGACAAACTGAAATGAGTCCTGACTCATTTTATATCAGACATGAGCTGATAAAATATTTCATACTGATTGAAAATCTATGATGATAAGTCAGTGTACTAGACAAAACGGTTCAACTTTGGCAGGTCCACAATCCCGTCTCTCGCTCTAACAGCTATAACACACATTCTCATTCGTTGTTGTTCTTTAAAGCCCTATAAACTTATGATAATTACCTGAACAATAACAAGATTTTAAGATTCGTCTTAATGCTTTAAGAAGCATTTCAAATTTTCAGTAGTGCTTTTACTAGTCAGACTGCGTGTTCAGGTAGTGGCCTTTTCTTCTGTTTAATGAATAGGAATCATCATCCAAAAACAAAGTGAAAGCTATTAATAACAAATGTAACCAAAACATTCTTAAGATTCATTCTTACATTTCAGTGTCACATACACGATACTAAAGGCTTGAAAGGCATTTTATTTAGAGCCATTAAAAAAAAAAAAAAACTGCGTGAGTAACA
Source organism: Hemibagrus guttatus (assembly GCA_033459395.1). Classification (NCBI taxonomy): domain Eukaryota; kingdom Metazoa; phylum Chordata; class Actinopteri; order Siluriformes; family Bagridae; genus Hemibagrus; species Hemibagrus guttatus. The sequence continues at coordinate 26,663,232 of JAUCMX010000003.1, read as the reverse complement.
TGAGATGAATAAACTGCTCTTACAGACATGATGTTTTCCGAGAACAAGACACCGAGCTCCTCGAACACAGCTTGTTACGCTTGTCGAGGGCTTGTTATTGTTATAAATGGCTAAATATGAATTGTGTAGGTGTGTTTTCTCACCATAATGTAGTAGTCCCCTAGCTGAAGGCCATACAGAGTCCAGGAGGTGGATGTAAAGAAGGTGGCGACTGTGAGGGAAAAGGACAAGCGCGCTACTGACCGAGTGCGTATGATCTCAACCTGGAAGAGACACACAACATAATGGAATAATGGATTGAAATCTGTTAATTGCCTAGAGGCACCAAGGTTTGAGATGTTGGCTGGTTCTGTGTGTCTTCTTCTGTATTTTTCTCTCTCTCTCTCTCTCTCTCACACACACACACACATACACACACAAACACACAGAGTGAGAGACAGTGAGACACAATTTCCCAGCAAATAAAGACATGGATACTCATGAACATGAAAAACAGGAAGAAACAAAATGAAGGGAAAGAAAGACAGGAAACTAACTATAGCTTCGTGTAGACAGAGTAAGGGATCAAAAACACGTACAATAGGGAGAGAGAGAGAGAGAGAGAGAGAGACAGAAGAAAAGACACAAACACAGAAAAGCTGTTCAGCAACACTACTTTTTTATGTTCTGCTCTGTGGCTCCATGGCCAAACAGAAACACATTTATATAATCGGTAACAGTATTGCTCTTCTGACACGGATGATGACGAAAAAAATCCATAAGAGAAAAATCTATAATGAAGGAAGAAAAAAAAAAACCTTCCTGTTATATCTACGAAGATTTTTTCTCATGATGTTAATAGTATAAAACTAAAAGAGTGTGTATGAGTATTAAACAAGTGTGTGAGTATAAAGAGAGTTTGGAGTGAGAAAAGATTTTTTAAAAATACAACAAAAAAACAAAACAAAAAAACACTCCTGCCCTTTATAAAATGATCGCACCATATGGCACGTAAGGCATTAAAAATAAACCTGTTTCTCATTTTTAGGCATTTTTTTAAATTCAGCAAATTCAAATGAAGTTGTCTTGATGAGTATGACAGATTGCAGGTCTATTCAAAGGACTTCTCACAGCAGTCCTCACTCTTCTTGTAAAATAATCTTGTTACTTTTTATATTTGCCATTGCTGGGGTGCACGAAAGCATCAAAATCACGTTTTTCCTGGGTTTATGTACAGTTTATGACTGTACAGTTCAACTGCATCTGTAAATACGGCCAATGATATAAAGTTTCTTATTTACTTCCGAATTTGGAAAGCTTCCATCGCAGAGGATTGATTGCCATCATCATGATATATAGATATCAGCTTTAAGCATCCTGACCAGCAGGTACGGTTCCCACTCGTAGGTCTGATTTGTATCTCTACATCCGCATAGTGAGGGAGGGTGTCGTGTGTAGGAGGCTGCACTGGTGTCTGCCAACATACTTGCAAGTAACAAGTAGGCTACGTGTCCACAAAATGAAAAAACATGAAATGAAAGGCTTGTGCTTCATTCCTGAATGAATGCAGCGGGGAAGTGGATCGATACGGCTTCCAGGCTGTACCTCACCAACGCACTGCTATTAAGTATTAATAAGCATTGCGTTTCTGAAATGCAGCATATTTTCTGCTAATAAACGTTTACCTAATGCTCATGTTAACTACTGAAAGAGTTTAAATAGCTAATATGAACTCAATCGTTTTAGTTTAATCTTGTTATTACAGTATAATTTTACTGTATAGAAGTGAGAGTTTGAGTTTTGAAGGACAGCACGCTAGTGAGCCTCTGCACACAATGTTTACCCATAAACCCTTTCTCAGCGACGCTGCGTCAATTACACTCAAATGCAAATGAATGAACCATGAGAAAGACAGGCTTTTCTGGGTTCTTGGATTTCTAAAAGGGTTATACTAAAGTGGAACCCTTTCTGATGTAGAATCACTCTGTTGTATGTTTCTATTTAGAATTTCTAAAGCTTACATTAAAAGGACATGCTGGTGAATCCTTAACAGAGCCTATCCAGGATCCTAGAAATGTACACAAAATTATGCACTTTTTCTAAATTACTGCAGATTTTCTACAGATTTGGGCCAAGACTTGTGTGACATCATCACAATGAACATTCAGCCAAAACACTCTTCGATCCATGTACGTCGAATGTGAGTGCAGTGATTATAGGAAGTCATTACATACATGTCTTTACTGGTAGGAGTTTATAGCAAGAATCATGTGCTTGCAATTTGAACAATTCAGTTAGGGGTGTCAAATCTTATCTGGAAAGGGCTGGTGTGGGTGCAGGATTTCATCCCAAATGAACAGAAGCCACACCTGATTGTACTGAAAACCAAGATCAGTTGATTAAACAGGTGGAAACAGCTGTGACTCCTGTTTGATTGGAATGAAAACCTGCACCCACACTGGCCCTTTGCAGGTAAGACTGTTCACCCCTGACTTAAATCATTGCAAAAAAAAAAAGCTGCAAAAATCAAGCACTGTTGACTGCAAGAATCACAACAATTCTAGATTTAATCTAACAGCACCCAAGAGGTCAAACCTCAATCTGCTGATGTTAAGCAACACAAATATACAAACCACAGCAGCTACAAATTCAAAATTTAGCATTGGTTCGTTACGTTGAAACTGTTCTACGCTGAAAAGCTAAAGTAGCACCCAAGAGGTCAAAAGGGATGATGTTACCTCAACTTGCTAAAATGTTAAGCACCACAAAATATATATCCCTTCGGTGTGTTGTCATGGCAACACACAATGTTCTATCCAGCTGTGGTTTCGTCATCAATTTTCATTGAAGCCGGGGAGAAAAACCCTCAAACTATTTGGCTATATTGTGTCTGAAAGGTCAGTTGCAGACAAAATCTTAATGACTTGTTTATAAAACTGCTGCATAAAAGCAATATCCCAGTCACAATGATGCTGAAGTGGTGAATATCAGCACGACTGTGATTACATTGTGGCTGGTGCTGATATTCAGTATAGCCGCACTCCTGCTTTTGTGATATTGCTTAATCCTAACCCTAATATCAGACGAATACAGAATACCACAGTATTAGAATAACTTAACAGAGGAAAATATTGACATGACTTCTAGCAGAAGCACCATTCATATTAATGCTTTGACCTTTGAAACACCTCGGCTAGCACTGTTTATGCCATTGCTTGCTATTTCTCCAAGTTTCTGTGTCTCTGATACTCCTACTACCAGAACTTTCCGAATAAAACTTTTGTGTTGTCTTTCGATTGGCTTCCACAGCAGGAAGCATAAGGCAAAAAAATTAAAGGGCAGATGGACTTTTTTGAGGTGTCAGGATTACGGTAACTCAAACAGCCACTCTGTACAACCGTGGTCAGCAGAAAAGCATCCCAGAATACACAGGAGTGCTACAAGTCTACAAGACCACATCGGGTTCCACTCCTATCAGCAGATCATGGGTACAGACTCTGAGACTTGAAAGATAAAGGTTGGAAATAGACCAGATGACATTTTTCCAGATTCTGGGCACTGTTCTGTTCACAAGCTGTTGAGCTGAGCGGAGCCCAGTGCAGCCTCCTGCATCATGATGCAGGTAGGAGGGATGACAAATTAGTGTCCCAGTTAACTAGTATTGCGTCAGTTGACGTGTTGCACTCTCATTCAAACGATTTGGACTTAACGACAAGTCAATCTGAAGAAGAAATGTATTCATATGTGACAGAGTATCCATGGTTCCAACACTTTATATAGCCAAACATTTATGGATTTGACCCTCACACCCATATGTGCTTTGTGAGCATCTAATAATCCCTCTTTGCTGTTATGATGAGCTCCAGTCTTCTGGGAAAGCTCTCCACTAGATTCTGGATTGTGGTTGTGGGGATTTGTGATCATTCGGCTACAAGAGCATTAGTGTGATCAGGCACTGATGTTGGGTGAGGAGGCCTGGGGTTCAGTTGGGGTTCCAGCTCGTCACAAAGGTAGTCAGTGGGGTTGAGGTCAGGGATCTGTGCAGGACACGCAAGTTCACACCAACTATAGCTATGTCCTAAATTAAATGACACACTATCTACTGTCTAGTTTGTGAATTTTAGAAGGTAGTATTGTCTCAAAAGGAATACTAACTCTTTTTTTATGCTAAACAGAAGTATAAGCTGCTTCACGTTCAATGGGAAATGACGTCAAATGCAGGTAATGTGACACTGCTAGCTTGGAGCTCACTTTGTGCACAGGGGCACTGTCATTCCAGTGAAGGGAAAGTGTAATGCTGTAGCATACAAAGATGTCCTATACAATTGTGTGTTTTCAACATTGCGGCAACAGTTTGGAGAAGAATCACACATGGGTGTGATGCTCAGATGTCCACATAGTTTTGGCTGTGTGGTGTATTTTCATCTAATACAGACAAAATGTGTGTTTTCTATTTAAACAAGCATCAGGACAGTGTGTGTTTCATGTTGTGTTATAGTATCCATCTTTTTCCTCTGTATAGTATCAGTGAAAACATTACACTTGTGAATGCTAAGGATTTTTTTTTTTTCATCTAAAGCTTATACTCAAAATTAGTTAAGTAGTTTAGTCGATGTGCTATGTTGATTTTAATTTAATATATCTTGGAAATTAATCTTTTAAAAATGCTTCTTTAACAAATCATTTTTATTCAGAATACAGAAGAAATCAGTCAACAAGTGCGCAGCACATGGAAAGTTCTTGAACCATCCCAGCTGCTGCTCAGAGAATGCCAAGACTGCAAAGCTGTCATCGAGGATACTTTGAAGTATCTTAAATATACATCTTGGGGGTTTTTTTAAGCACTTTTCAGTCAGCGAACAATTCCGCATGCCTCGTTTCTTAGTTTGATGTCTTCACTATTGAAATATGTGGAAAAAAGGTCAAAGTGTAGGTGGGTGATTACCAGGTCAATGAGCGGCGACAGGTACATGGTGATGGTGAAGATGCTGCAGGCAAGGCCGAGATGAGAAAGCTGAGTGCTTCCTGGAGGTACGATCATGCTGAAATACACCCATGATACACACAACACACACACCGTGCCCAGTGTCTGCACAAACACGCTCCTCTGAGACACACACACAAACACACACGCAAATTAATTCTGCATGCACAGCTACTATATATAACCTTAAAATGCCATACGGTACAATTGTTCATTTGGCCACCAAGTTTTATAAACAACATGCCAGGTATTTGTTGTAAAAGATTATGTATTGTTTTGGCTCCAGAGTTTATTTCACCCACCTTCTCTTTGGCATAATGGAAGTAGGTGAGAATATACAGACACTGTAGAGAGGCTCCAATGGAATTAACAAGCATCACTGTGCCATCCTTTTTCAGCACCCCATAGTACAGCCAGCCTAGATTACTGAAGACATACAGAGACGGACACTGTAACATGAATCCGAGTGTTTTAGCACCTTGTATGCAAATTCGGTGTGCACACATGCAAATGCATGCACACATGAATACATACAGAACATACACTCACACGCAAGAGGACAGCAGCAGATTGAATATGTTTGCATGCCTCTCAAAAACTCACTTTAAGCACGTGGTAAGGAAAGGCAGGAACTGGACACTATCGGCACTCTGCGTAGCTCTCATTTTCTTCAAATCGCTCCTGCAGAATACACACCGAAGTATACATGCTGAAATTTGCAGAAATTAGAAATTTGCTGACTTGGTTTAAAGCAGGTGGTTAAAGGCTCTGCTTAAATTGCCACTCATTAAATTTTTTTTTTTTTTTTTTCTAAACACACACAGCCATGTAAGGTTTTGCAAACATGTCAGAGGCATTTGAAGCTTGCATTCCCTTACAGTGTGAAGGTATAACCTGCATGACAAGACAACAAAACAAGAGTAGAAAAATATAGCCAGGAGCAGATTTTTCTTCTCACATCAAGCCTGATTAATGCTTCCTTCTGAACAGGGCTGGAATTTTGGAGAGGAGGGAACAATGCATCCTAGGCAGCAAGAAAATTCACTGATTGGATCAAGGTGGTGGTGGATCAGGAGCATATCCACTGTGAGGCAGGAATACACCCGGGATAGAAGAGCTGTCCAACACAAGGCACCATACACCCGCACACACACACATTCACACGCTCGTTCACACCTAGGGCAATTTAGCATCCTCAATCCACCTACTGGTGTGTTTTCTTGGGAGATGTCAGGAAACTTCGGCTTGCACCGAACCTGTAGCTGAAGCTGCTACGTGACCAGAAATTATCTTGGTAATTGGATAGTCAAAAAAGTATTGAAGTTCCCTCTCCCATCCTGGATAGATAGCTGCCTACACAAATTTAAATGCATCAAATAAAACATTACTGCTGCTATTTAGAACATGTTTTTTCCCCAGGGAAACTGCTTTAAAATTAAAATTGCAATGCCTCCTGGGCAAGATCTGTTCCTGAAGGTTACAGTCATGTTGCTTCAAAATCTTTGGTCCACAAAAGAATCATCTAAAACTTTGCTCAAGCCAATAAAGTCCTGAAATGGCCCTTAAAATGCCAGTGATACCCTCAAGGGAAAATGGTGAGTGGAAGCTAGAAGTAGAACATTAAAAAACAAAGAGATTAGATATACAGAGTGAAAGAATGAGGATAGTATCACTTCAGCCCAGGGACGCAGGAGTTGGGAATATAGTGGAACTGAAATGGCACAAACATTGGAAATGATTTCTAAATCAACTAATACTGGCAGAATTCCTAAAGCTAATATTGGCTGATAATCAGGCTAATAATCACCTCAGAGAACAAGCACAGCATGTTCATCATTTCGTACTGCGCCAGAGCTCAACCACAGCCTTCAATAGACCAACATTAAACGAAAAGTAGTAAGGAAAGCTTTAAAATAGAGAACTTAACCCTGACATAAACCTGTGAACCTGCTTTTCTGTTCATATTTATGTCCCAAATAGACTGAACCATAATGGCTTCTTATTGAAAATACAGTATGTTCTGTTTAGGTGTAAAATCATTCATTTAGGTACACTGCCGGTCAGACAAAGCTGTTGAATTTCCGTTTCACTGACCATGTTTGAAATACTAACCCTGTAAAAGGTATACATGAAATTCTTATATACTCAATTGAGAAATGGAAAAATTCAAATGGAAGAGTTGAGAAATGTCGATCCGTCTATAATCGGGCACACTTTATATTTATGTTTTATAGTTAATACTAGCATTGGGAGTCGTTTATCTGTGGGCATATTGAGTTGATCCTTCAAGTGCATTTACCTTTCATATTCAATTCAATTTCATTTGTATAGCGCTTTTAACAATGGACATGGTCTCAAAGCATCTTTACAGAACAGAAGAAACATAGTACAAAAGTCCTAGATTAATGTTAGACAAAATCATCCCTAGCAAGCAAGCCTGAGGCGACTGTGGTGAGGAAAAACTTCCTTTAGATGGTATGAGAAAGAAACCTTGAGAGGAACCAGACTCAAAAGGGAACCACATCCTGATTTGGGTGAGACCGGAGGGTGTGATTATGAACAATGTCCTTCCTACAGTCATATACAGTCAATGTCCCTTCTACAGTCATCCAGTCAATGTCCTTTCTACAGTCATACACAGTCAATGTCCTTTCTACAGTCATATACAGTCAATGTCCCTTCTACAGTCATCCAGTCAATGTCCTTTCTACAGTCATACACAGTCAATGTCCCTTCTACAGTCATCCAGTCAATGTCCTTTCTACAGTCATACACAGTCAATGTCCTTTCTACAGTCATACACAGTCAATGTCCTTTCTACAGTCATACACAGTCAATGTCCTTTCTACAGTCATATACAGTCAATGTCCTTTCTACAGTCATATACAGTCAATGTCCTTTCTACAGTCATATACAGTCAATGTCCTTTCTACAGTCAAAACAGTCAATGTCCTTTCTACAGTCAAAACAGTCAATGTCCTTTCTACAGTCATATACAGTCAATGTCCTTTCTACAGTCATATACAGTCAATGTCCTTTCTACAGTCATATACAGTCAATGTCCTTTCTACAGTCATACACAGTCAATGTCCTTTCTACAGTCATACACAGTCAATGTCCTTTCTACAGTCATATAGTCAATGTCCTTTCTACAGTCATACAGTCAATGTCCTTTCTACAGTCATACACAGTCAATGTCCTTTCTACAGTCATATACAGTCAATGTCCTTTCTACAGTCATATACAGTCAATGTCCTTTCTACAGTCATACACAGTCAATGTCCTTTCTACAGTCATATACAGTCAATGTCCTTTCTACAGTCATATACAGTCAATGTCCTTTCTACAGTCATATACAGTCAATGTCCTTTCTACAGTCATATACAGTCAATGTCCTTTCTACAGTCATACAGTCAATGTCCTTTCTACAGTCATACACAATCAATGTCCTTTCTACAGTCATATACAGTCAATGTCCTTTCTACAGTCATACACAGTCAATGTCCTTTCTACAGTCATATACAGTCAATGTCCTTTATACAGTCATACACAGTCAATGTCCCTTCTACAGTCATCCAGTCAATGTCCTTTCTACAGTCATACACAGTCAATGTCCTTTCTACAGTCATACACAGTCAATGTCCTTTCTACAGTCATATACAGTCAATGTCCTTTCTACAGTCATATACAGTCAATGTCCTTTCTACAGTCATATACAGTCAATGTCCTTTCTACAGTCATACAGTCAATGTCCTTTCTACAGTCATATACAGTCAATGTCCTTTCTACAGTCATACACAGTCAATGTCCTTTCTACAGTCATAAAAGTCAATGTCCTTTCTACAGTCATACAGTCAATGTCCTTTCTACAGTCATAAAAGTCAATGTCCTTTCTACAGTCATAAAAGTCAATGTCCTTTCTACAGTCAAAACAGTCAATGTCCTTTCTACAGTCATACACAGTCAATGTCCTTTCTACAGTCAAAACAGTCAATGTCCTTTCTACAGTCAAAACAGTCAATGTCCTTTCTACAGTCATAAAAGTCAATGTCCTTTCTACAGTCAAAACAGTCAATGTCCTTTCTACAGTCATACACAGTCAATGTCCTTTCTACAGTCAAAACAGTCAATGTCCTTTCTACAGTCATATACAGTCAATGTCCTTTCTACAGTCAAAACAGTCAATGTCCTTTCTACAGTCATATACAGTCAATGTCCTTTCTACAGTCATATACAGTCAATGTCCTTTCTACAGTCATATACAGTCAATGTCCTTTCTACAGTCATACAGTCAATGTCCTTTCTACAGTCATATACAGTCAATGTCCTTTCTACAGTCATACAGTCAATGTCCTTTCTACAGTCATATACAGTCAATGTCCTTTCTACAGTCATATAAAGCACACAGGGATGTAAAAAGTGAAGACTTATTAAGTCCACAGAGATTACGGTTTCTTTATTCAATTGGTATATCCTGTATCATTTTGGGCTGTGGCATTAACAGTGATTAAAGTGTAATAAGTCATAAAGACTTAACTCCAGCTGTTGAAACCCATTTAATAACCCATTAACCCGTTAATAACTCTTAATGTTTGATAAGATGCGTTTTGCTATCATCTTGTTAAGATGTTATCTTGCCAGTGTGGGCAGTGGTGTTAAGTCATGTTCTGAATGCTCTCATTTCCTACAGGAGACAAACATACACTTCCGTTCATAAACGTGGAGAATAACTTGACAGCTTACAGTCCTGTGGAGAACATGCCGATGGTAAACACGATGCACGCCCATGATAACAACTGCAGAAAATCCATAGAACGAGAAAGAAAAAAATGTGCTTAATTCGTGTGCAATTGTTAATAAAAGCTACAACTTCACCAGTGTCAACATCACTCGCAAGAACCTAACGCTGCCGACTGTTGACGTCTACACTCTTTATTTCCGTGTTTGTATCCCGGACGCTGCATGATTCCTCCTCTCTGATTGGTTACTGAACCAGGAAGAAACACGGAAACACAGCCAATGGGAACTAGTTCTACAGTCCGACGTGTACCTATCTGGAACCCGCTTAGATTCCCCCCTTTGACTAAAACAGCTAAAATAAAAAAGACAACATTGTCTCTTTTAAATGTTGCTGATCTTTTTATTTACTGTAAAAGCAACGTTGAATTAATTAACGTTTTATTAATCAGTTAAAGTGTATATTAACGTGCGTATTGTAACGTGTAACTGTTTCCATAGTAACAGCTCATTCACAGGGATCGAGGTGTCTGCTGGACGCTAAACCTAATCTGATTTAATCTAATCTAATAATGAACGGATTAAAACGTATTGTTATTTATAACAAAGAAATGGAAATAACATTTATGGAATTTATGATGTGAGGAAAACGAGTTTGCACTGCAGTTTTGTTTAAGTAGCATAAGCTACTACTTAGAAGTGCTTAGATACACTATATTGCCAAAAGTTTTGGGACAACCCTCCAAATCATTGAATTCAGGGATTGCCCTTAGTTCCAGTGAAAGGAATTCTTAATGCTTCAGCATACCAAGACATTTTGGACAATTTCATGCTCCCAACTTTGTGGGAACAGTTTGGGGATGTCCCCTTCCTGTTCCAACATGACTGCACACCAGTGCACAAAGCAAGGTCCATAAAGACATGGATGAATGAGTTTGGTGTGGAGGAACTTGACTGGCCTGAACAGAGTCCTGACCTCAACCCGATAGAACATCTTTTCATCTTCTCGTCCAACATCAGTGCCTGACTGAACAAATGCACTTTTAGAGTAATGGTCAAAAATTCCCATAAACACACTCCTAAACCTTGTGGAAAGCCTTCTCAGAAGAGTTGAAGCTGTTATAGCTGCAAAGGGGCGGGCCAACTCCATACTACATTCATGTGCGTGTAAAGGCAGACGTCCCAAAACTTTTAGCAATATAGTGTATTTTGTTTACTTCACCAATCAAAAAGGCGACTAGCTATAAGATAAATAATACTAAAGAAATAACTGTGGTCATGATCAGTTTTGATTTCCACCACTAAAGCAAAAATAATAATCAACAAACAAAACATGTCAGGATGCACTGTTATTGAAAGAATAATCAACTAAAGGTTGCTAAGAGTAATGTAGTGTCACATCAGGTTATGTCACACCCTGTTTTTTTTTGTTATTTCCCAGTAACAGCACACCAAATAGTGTTTTATTCATTGTGTAACCGTTGATCCTTTATAATTAGTGCTGTTGTGTTGTGCTGTCTGTAACAACAGTTGATAAGTATACTGTAATGTTTGTGTAAATAATTCAATGCATCTAGGATAACAGAGTGCTTGAAATACTTTAACGCTGGACCAAAACATGTTATAGGAGAGTGATTAAAAATCTCTTCTTTAATTGCATTTTATTTTCATTTGTTGTGGTTGTTACTGCTGTTAGGATACAGGAGTCTATCCTGGGAACACTGGGTACAAGTTAGGAATACACTTGAGACGTCCTTTTTTTTTTAAACCTAGGTAACCTATGTGCTTGAAAAATATATCATGAATATGAAAAGTCTACACACTCTCCAGCTAAAATTGCAGTTTTTGTGACCAAGATAAATAAGATCAGATCATATTCCACCTTTAATGTGAAATAGAAAATTCAGGTGAAAAATAGATTTTTGTATTGTAAGAAACAAAATTACAATAAACTGCTTGCACTTGTGTGCACACAGTTTAACTTGGTTAAAGCACTTTTTTTTTTTTGTAAACCAGCACTCAGTAAAACACATTCTTTTTTGGATAAGTCTACCAAAGTAACACATACTGATTTCTTTCCATTATTCCTTATATCAACATAGGGTATTGGTGGTTCAGTGGTAGGTTTCTTGCCTCCCATGCAGAAGACCCAGGTTCATTCATTGTCTACCGCTTATCCGATCTATTCTCAGGTCACGGGGAGCCTGTGCCTATCTCAGGCGTCATTGGGCATCAAGGCAGGATACACCCTGGACGGAGTGCCAACCCATCGCAGGGCACACACACAAACAGTCTCATTCACTCACACACTACGGACAATTTAGAGATGCCAATCAACCTACAATGCATGTCTTTGGACTAGGGGAGGAAACCCCTGAGGCACGGGGAGAACATGCAAACTCCACACACACGGCGGAAGCGGGAATCGAACCTCCAATCCTGGAGGTGTGAGGCAAACGTGCTAACCACTAAGCCACCCAACCCAGGTTCAATTCCCAGCCAATTCCCAGCCAATTCCCAGCCAATTCCCAGCCAATTCCCAAACCCCAGCTACTGGATGCAATGCTGGTCCCAAGCCCAGAAAATTGGGAGGATTGTGTCAGGAAGGGCATTTGGTGTAAAAACCTGTGCCAAGTTGTTGTGTGGACCAGTTGGTCTGCTGTGGTGACCCTGAACAGGGAGCAGCCAAAAGCTGCCAATGTTCCAGAGCTAACAACTGAAAGGGAATCTCTTGTGCACATCCCTCAGTGGGAGAGTGGCCAGAAGAACACCACTTTATGACAAATACAAATATATAACAATTTCAAAATCTGTGAGCTTTTTAATAAGAACAGTGAGCCATTTGGTCTAAAAGCAAAGCATAACATTTGCTGCAGACAAAATACAAGCCAACAACCAGTTAACATCATTCCTACCATCAAGGATGGTGGTGGTAGCATCATGCTTTTGGTTAACTTTAAGAGGAACTGGATTGAATTGCTGCCATCTCAGGAGCAAATTGATGAGGAGAAGCTGTTCCAGTCAATCAGACAACTGCATTTAGGGTGAAACGTACACCAATCAGCCATAACATTAAAACCACCTGCCTAATACTGTGTAGGCCCTCCTTGTGCCACCAAAACAGCTCTGACCCATCAAAGCATGGACTCCAGAAGACCTCTAAAGGTGTGCTGTGGTATCTGGCACCAAGACGTTAGCAGCAGATCCTTTAAACCACGTATGTTTTAGGCCTCCATGGATCAGAGTTGATTGTCCAGCACATCCCACAGATGCTCGATCAGATTGAGTCAACACCTTGAGCTCTTTGTCATGTTCCTCAAATCATTCCTAAACAATTTTTTCACTGTGGCAGGTTTTGGAAATGGTCTGACTCAGTCGTCCAGCTATCACAATCTGGCTTTTGTCCAAGTCAGATCTCAGATCCTACCACTTCCTGCTTCCAACACATCAACAATGGTCTGACTGTTCACTTTTGCAGCCTAATATATCCCACCCCTTGAGTCTGCTGTAATGACATAATCAATGTTATTCACTACACCTGTCAGTGGTTTTAATAGTATAACTGATCGGTGTATATTTTCTGCATATAACAGCACAATGAGCCAAAGCGCAGAGAAAAAATCTACATAAACGATGGCTTGAAAAAAAGACGATTTGTATTCTGGAGAAGCCAAACCCCAGAGTTAAACTCAACTGAAAATCTGTGGCATGACTTGGCATGAAAATTGCTGTCCACCAACGATTCTCCATCTAATTTGGCAGAGTTGGAGAACACATTGAGGAACAGAAAAAAAAGGCTAAATTTTAATGTGAAAAACTCAAGACACATCCGAGACTCCTCAAATCTGTAATTGCTGCAAACGGCCGATTCACACTGAGGGGGTTAGAACTTGGTAATTAAGTAGTTTCTAAGATTTTCAACCAATTCTGAGGACATGTAAATCCTTTATTTCATTTTATTTCTGTAAAGAGTCACTTTGAAAGGAGTGGAAAAGATACTATGATGTTCTTAAAGCTGATGTTGCAATCCAGCAAACAGAAAGGGTGGTGTGTGTGAAGGCTTTCTGAAGGAACAAAAAAAAGTAAGCAGACAAATGTAGTGAGACTGATTGCTTGAGCACACTCTACTTGTACAACGTCTGTCTCTTCTCTGACCCCGGCCCCATCTGCATGAGACTTGTTTTCCTTTTCAGCAACTTTACTGAAATCAATGGAACATTGTTTACTAGCCGGCAAACTTGCTGCCCAAACAAAACCAGTGCTGACAATATTGACATTTCTCAGGAGAAAGTTGTAGAAAGCACCAGAGAAAATCCACTAAAGTGACATCCTCGCACCCTGGTGACACTTTACACTCCTATACACCCCCCACTGCTCTCCTTCATTTCATTCCCTCCATGGTGCTCGGGTGTTTGGATAACTCCTGTGAAGTCGTGGCCAGGGAACGAGGGATGAAAAGAGGTACAGAGGAGAGGAAAACCGGGAGATGGAGCACACAGCTGACATTTGGCTAGGCTAAGATGGGATTTGCTCACACCTCATGAATAAATCTTAAAATAAAACCAACAATATGTGTGTGTCACTCTCAGCACTCAACTGGAAGAAAACAAACTTTTTTTTTTTTTTTTTTTACATATAACAATGTTTTTTTAATTTTCTTTCACATATTTGCACATTTTCATAATTACCAAATGCATTATATAACTCTCTATGTACAATTTTTACATCATCTTTTACATATCCACAGAAATAACGAAAACACAGCTTGTCTTGTGAACTTGGGAGTTTCACACATCCCTGCGTCCATGTGTGTGTGCAGTTGTACATAGCATTCTAATGTCTGAGAAGTCCAGCTCCTCTCTCTCTCACTCTCTCTCTCTCTCTCTCTCTCTCTCTCACACACAAGCTTGGTACAACTGCACATATGTGTTTATGTACATTTTTGTCAGTTTGCTTGTATAAAACAGATTTAGTGTCTGTCAAATTATATAGTGCTTCTTTACATAAACCACCCTGTAGACTTTGAGGCAAAAAAACATAGTAAACTTGACAAAACACTAGCAAATGGCTACATCTCAGGTTGCACATACATGACATGCACAAGTCGTTTCCTCTGAGGTCCAACCAACAGCAGGAAATATTTGAGAATGCCAGCAAGTCTGCTGGGTCACAGATTTTGAGAACTTTTTTCAATATATGACACTAATTAAAAAAAAAAAAAAGAAATGCAGGTAAACAAAGCAGGGTCCATTCCAAAACCCTCCAGTCTGTGCTTTCTTACACAGACTATAAGAGTAAAGTGTAAAAAAAAGGGGCAGGGAAAGCTGTTAGGTAATAATATTCCTCTTTAAAAACAAAGAGTACGTAGAGCAAATAACATAAAAAATATCACAGTCACTCGCACAAACAAGCACGTCACTCAACATCTCACACACTAGCACTCATGCTTCACATCAGTTTTTACACCATGTAAAAAAAAAAACCAAAAAATTATATAATAATAATAAAAAAAAAAAAGTGTCTTTCAAATCTGACGTTCCAGCGCCAGGAAAAAGTCTGTACATCAGCATGTCCTGATGGCCCAGTCTCAGTGTAAGAGCAGGAGGAAGACGGGAAGGAGCGTGACGAAGAAGGAGACTGGTGTGACGTGAACGGCGGAGCTGCCTACGCTCCTCTGAACAACTGGAATCATAGCAACCGGGTCATCTGAAATGAGAGAGAGAGAGGGGCGATGAGATGAAAACATGTCACAACTGTGTAACCCGAATATTGTGAAATAAACCCGCAGGGCTGGATGGATGGAGGGATAACAGATTGACGTCGCTCACCTGCCGGAAGCCTGTTGGATGGGTTGTGTGCTCCTCCTGCGCCCGTTCGTGCATGCTTGCCTCCCTCCGCCGCCTCCTCTTTCTCAGTCATCTTCTTGTGGTTTTTGGAACCTGAGAACATCAATCGGCAGCATTACGGGATGCGCAAGAAAGCTGTAATTAAATGTGAGCGCTAAAAATAACCGTGCCTCAGGTGCTAGCACACGCTAAGCATGTGTTGAGCGAAACGGGCTGCGGTTACTGCAAGGAATGCTAATAATGTGTTCGGGGCTTACCGTGAGGTCCGACTACGCTGACCTTTAGCCGCAGGCAGTCGCTCCCATGCTGGTGCAGAGGCTTGGCTGTGGGCATGAACAGAAAACATATAGAGATGTTTAGAAATGCAATAAAGGACATATTTAGTGGCTATAAAAAATTATGGAAACTTTTAAACCTAAATTCAGCTTCAGCTACAGCTGGCTCATATGTGCGGTTTTATGTAAAGCTCTCTAACTGATTCGTCAGAATAAATAAAGCAGACATGATGTCCCACAATGCAAAGTTTTATTGTGCCAAATAAGTCGAGACTTAAGTGTTTAATTTGTTTTGTAAACTGTAAACCTTTAAAGAAGAAAAAGAGCTAAGCAGGAAAAATAACATTACTGACATTCTTCACTCATGTAATTACAGACCTTATTTGCAGTTACTGAATAATTCATTTAAATTGCTGAATCAGCTCTGTATAAGGAGTTTAGGGGGTGAAAATGAACTTCTTTCCAAGTGGGTTTGAAGTACAGCACGGTCCCTTTCTATCTGAGAGTGTATATTATCCCTTCTGCTATCTTTTTCTACTCTTCCTGCATCTCCCACCTCTCAGTTTGTTCATGTTCGGTGTGACACTCACAGATGTAGTAGTAGCTCTCTCCTTGGCGGAACTCTTTGCCCAGCGTGAAAGGTGTGAAGCGTTGGAACTTTTCAGAGAACTTCTCAGGGGCGTGGGCGGCGAACGGTCTGGAGCACTCCCAGCGCAGCTGATCGAACGAATGCGGCTTGCAGACCTCGTAGTCCTCCAAGTCCACCATGTAGAGGACGTAGCGCTCGGCCTGTTGGGACGGGATCTCGCCGCGCTTGTAGTGCGGGCAGATGATGTCCAGGTAGTCGTTGATGTGCACATGCACTGTGTATTCATTACTGATAAAGCTGGAGAGGAAAGAGAGAGAGAGGAGGGGGACAAAAGGTAGATTAATGATAAGTGTTGTTGCAGAATTCACAGGACAATGATGTTGGGAAAAATAACACACCCAAAACAGACAAACATCAAGCCCAAGCAAAACAGTGGCTGACAGACATCACCTATTTGAGATCATGTACTCGTCACCTGGTCCTACTGGTTTTGACCTGCCACCTCCTGCTCCTCCTCTGAGTCTCTATCAGTGTTTGTGTTTTCATTCACGTGTTATGTAAAGAATTTGGATCGCATGACAAAGAAAGATGTGTGTCTGACACAAACGTCTGACTCCAAACCTCCTTCTCCTATTGGCCATCTCTGCTTGCTCTTTTTGTCCCTTTAGCATGCGATGTTTATACGACTTTGCGCTGTTGCTGGTCATGACCCGTGCCCTGCCATCTTTCCTGCGTTTATCAAAACGGAGACGGCTCAGGAGACGCCCAGGCTCCGTCTGCTCTCCCGGCAGTCCCCCTCTGAGTGTTTATGGCTTTCTGTCTATGTCGTTCCCTGTGTTTTCCTGTCTTCCCTTCTGTCATGAACAGATGAGCAGTCTACTTTCATCGTTGTAGTCTCCGTTTTACTAGACAAACGCCTGAAATTTCTTTTCTTTCTCTCTTATATTTTTAAATATATATATATATATATATATAAATAAATTTTTACATATATTCATATTCATTTACGCCATTTGCCATTGGCAAATGATTAAAATCCTGCGGGAAAAGCAACACTTAAGAATGATTTACAGTGATTGCAGTTTTGGAATTGACAAAGTGTGTAATTTTTTCCCCTAAATGCACCCCTCTCCTATGGTGACCATGAGGCCTGGTTGCACGGCAACGTTTAGATCCCGCTGTCTAACGAGGCGCCTGATTGGCTGCTGCTACCCGGCCGTGTTACTATGCTATAAACTCTGCTCGCAGATTTGCATTTTACAAATCCCAGGTCTTTAAGGAGTATATAACTGACATGCAAGCTTGTGTGTGTGTGTGTCTGTGTGTGTGTGTGTGTGCTGCCATCAAAGCAAAGGCTGTCCTCTGCACCCTCGCCCTCTCACACTCGCTCTCATGTTGTTGTTGTTGGGACCCCTGGTTGTGTTTCAGACAGAGACGCGCTGGCTCCTGCACCTCAGCCACACACTCACAAACACACACACACACACTCCTCCATCTTGCACCACTGTTTTTCCTCTGTTAGTATTAGCAGACCTGTCAAAACAGCCTCACAGTCTATTCAGAATGGAGTAAACACACACACAGCTCTTGTTAGCACAGGCTGCTGCCGGGATTAGAGCCCATCTCGCTTAGCTTGTAATCAAAGCCACGTTCAAACGGTGGGGTGCGTATGCTGCTAAGCCAGTAGACTTTTCGCCGTGTGGGAAAACAGCACATGCGTCTCCTGTTTTGTGCCGACGTCCGAGGACACTCCGCGTTCTGCTGATCCACAAAGTCGTAGCAGCACTCTACTCTGCTTTACTGAGCCGAGAAACTCTCAATCACCCTGACAGATGTCATTCAATCAGCTCTGTGGCTAAACATGACACTGAATACAGGAAAGTTTTGCTTAACAGAACTTGCCAAGTTTGCTAACCTGCCAGCGTGTGAGTTCTGTTATTGCTAATAATTACTTCTCTATTTTGACAGAACTTTTAAACTACAGTAAAACAAAAAACTTTGAAAAAAATTGAGGCTTAGGCCTAAAAATCTCACTCATGGCCATGTGTGAAAAAGTGAGTGCGCTAAGTCACTAGCAGTTAGCTTGCCAGCTCATTCAGAAAGACTTGGCAGCCATTTGGGAGTTTCCAAGTCATTTGTTTTTTGTATAAATCAAAAATATAAGTTTTATAACAGATATAGAGAACTTCCTGTCCTGTATTTATTTACTTCTTGGGCATAAAACATTTTAAGCTCTAAATAGTGGTATGTAGTGTGTTTGACAATAACACAGTCATTTGAAGAGTCTCTAACGTTCCCTCATCCCCCAATCCTTTCCTTTGAAGTGGAGTTGATTAGGAGCTGTTTAAGACCTGCTTGCAATGTGGTGCTCTTAAAAAAAAAAAAAAAAGAAAAAAAAGAGTCTAAATGAGGCACCGTTAACCCACTGATGGTTCTACTGGTGCTCTGTGAAGCCTGTGGTAAATGTGTAGTACTAATTAAGTGTTTAAGATATCCACCATGATCCACAGTCACACAAGCATGCTGTGTTGTTTTTTCCCCCTCTTGGCCTCTTTTTTGGCTTGTGCAGCCAGCCCATGGTCTGGTAACTCTCCCGTGTGAGAGTTAGAGCAGTGAGGTGGTGAGGAGCAAGTGAAGGGAGATGTTGGTGTGAAATCAGCTGAAGATCAAGCTGATTTGCTCGGGTTCTCTCATCTACATTCTCTCTGTTCCCTCTATTAACTCTGTGTCTCTAGGAGTCTGTGCAGCTGCAGGGCCTCAGGCTCAGTACACACTGTATATCTGAGTGTGTGTGTGTGTGTGTATGTATGTCTCTACGGGGTGCTTTAGGTGCTAAGATTAGAGACCTTCATACTGTCCAAGAGCTCTGTCTGCCATATGTTATGTGTGCGTTTGCATTTCTGTGAGTGTGAGTGTGAGTGAGAGAGAGAGAGAGAGAGACAGAGACAGAGAGAGAGAGAGAGAGAGAGAGACAGAGAGAGAGAGAGAGAGAGAGAGAGAGGAGAGAGAGAGAAGACCGAGAAGACCATGTCTTGGAATTTTACAAGATGCAGGTTCAGCGTTCGGCCCGAACCATCTTTCTTTCTCCCTCTGGAATGTCTCAAGCTGCCGAGCTGTCAAGCAGGTCAGCAGAGTCAGAGTGCAGGGTCAGACGTTTCACACACACTGTCAGAGTCAGCACAACACACACACACACACACACACGTTACACAATATGTTCAGACAGTCAGCACTGAACACATGCCCTCCACACCAACTGCACTGTAATGGCAGTCAGCGCACACAAACACACACACACACACTCTACACTTGCACACCTGTGTGCTCAGTTTCTGGAAAACCTTACAGGGGGAACGCGGTGGGGTGGCTGCATGCCGTGACAAGCATTTTGCTTCTATTTTGGAGCTTTGTTCTTAGACTTCGGGGTAATAAAACCTGTCTATCTACACCCACCCACACACACACCCTTTCTCCCTATACGCATCTCTATTACCAGTGGAATTTTGGGGGGAATTTCCAGATTACTAGCTTTATCAGAAACTGCTTAGAAATGTTACGACATTGTATTGATAACATGACAAACATTGTTACGCAAGCAGTTGTATAAGTCACCGACTCTGCTGTTACTCATTCGTCAGAGTGATGTATTTCCTGTTCCTGTGAAGTTCTGAAACCATCACGTGAAATCAGACACTGTTATGTAGCAGGGACTGTGTTAGAGTGAACGAAGACTGTGATGTGTATCGTGTGCTCGTATGGTAAAATGTCTTCAAGTACGGCAAGGATTTTCTGCTGTGTTGCTCTAGCCTGATGCTAATGAACAAATGATTCCCTCTTGATCGATCATGACAGTAATTAGTCCGGCCACAGAGGACCAGGCCGGAATGCTAAACGACTCATCCGGCATTCCCCAAGTGGAATTATTACATCTAGCCCACGGATCTCATATCCGCTGTTTACTAGCTTCTCTAATGCAAGCCCTTAAACAGAGAACGAGTGTGTGTGTGTGTGTGTGTGTGTGTGTGTGTGTGTGCGCTAGACAGTAAAATCTTAATCAACTCAACAATGTGACTTTTTGTCCCTACTAAACAATTTCAGTGGCCAGCTCTTTAAAAACTCATTGAAGACGGCTTGCCCTTTCGCGTGGCCTCCTGATTCCTTCCCATCCGTCACTGTCCCCATCTCTCCTCCCCCTCTTTGTCCATCTTTTATTTCTCCGTCTTCGGCCCATCCCCCTCTGCCTCGGTCTTTCTCCCTTTTCTCTTTAAGATCACATAATAAACCTCTTCATTGGGACTAATTTTGAAGGGAATCGCCCCTTTCTTTCTGTCTGACCCCTCCACCCTGTCACCCATCCCCCACTCGGTCCTCTTCCCTTTTTCTCTTGTCCTTCTGTTTTTAATGTCCTCTCTCTTTCACTTTTAAATGGATGCTAATTGCTAGCTGGTAGGACATCTTGTGAATCCGTAGCCTCGTTTCGAGCCGGGTGTGAAGTCACAAGGCTCTATACCGTTAATAGGATATGGATTTTTGTCGTTATTAATTCCGTGTTTGGGTTAAAACGATCAGAATTATGATACTGATCCACTTGGAACGCTCCCTAGGTGGCAACAGCGAGCAAGCCGTGCCACTGAGCCTGGGATGGAAAGTAATCCAGACGCAGACGCTAATTAAAACACCCGGGCCTGGTGTGTAAACAAGTGCTGCCACATCATGCACGCTATTCTATGACATGTTGTAGTGCGCCAGATCGCAAATAATGTGTACAGTACCAGAACAATACCTTTCACAGTACTACAAAAGCGGTGACAGGAAAACGCTGACTCTTTGGTGTGGTGAGAATCCAAACACTAATCAGCGTGGGAGACCGAGAACGGAGATGGTGTAGAAAAACACTACGGACGAGGGGGGGGGGGGGGGGGGGAAAGAAGCGCAGGAAAAGAACAGGGGAGCAACTGTGCGAACGGGGACGTAAAGAAGAAGAAATCAGAGGCAAAGGAGGAAATCTGGGATGGAGATAAGGCGGCGAGGTAGGGCGTGGGGGCTGAAAGTAAGGAAACCATACGGAGGGAACGGAATGGGGTGAAAAACAACTTCAAATCAGATCTGCCGAGTGTGAACACTTTAATATGCGGTGATGTCATGTATTAAAGGTCATGACTGCTGATTGCTTTTCTGATTTTACTGTATGCTCAGACTGAGACAAAATTTTGGATTCCGTGTGATGATTTTGGCGTGAATGCTCTTGTCTAGCCGGATTACAAACCTGCACCCGTAATCCGAGCCTGAACTCTGGCCTTATAGAAGATTACAGCCCTGCGTGTGCGGGCAGCTGTGCCCATATCTGTGCATGATTAAAAGCCGAGCTGTCGGAAAAAGGTTTGCGAAAGACAAGTGACACTGTTCAGAACCAGACAAGAGCGTTTACTTTAGCCAGCATCTAAAGGCAGACTTCAAAGTGACTTTTGTTGGAGGGACGATGCCTTCAGCTCACACCTCAACACTGCTGTAGTAGTACAAAAGAGAGAGAGAGAGAGAGAGAGAGAGAGAGAGAGAGAGGGGAGTGTGAGTGAGAGAGTCAATAAAATGCAACCAGAGACCTCACTGAAAACAATGCGAGTGCCTCAATAAAATGGTGCTACACACAAGAGGTTGTAGGTTTTGGCTGTGTTGATGTATTGAAATGGCAAATAGTGGTTCAGAGTTAAGAGTAAAAAAAAACAGGGAGGTGATTGTGTCTGAGGGATGGAGGGAGAGCACGAGTGAGGGAGTAGAGATGGAGAGTGGAACGAACAGGTACTGGGTGAGAGAAGTAGAGAGAGAGAGAGAGAGAGAGAGAGAGAGAGAGAGAGAGAGAGAGAGAGAGAGAGAGAGAGAGAGAGAGAGAGAGAGAAATGTCCAGACAGAACAGCTGATGGTCAAGTATAGAACTGCATCTGCTGCCAGTGCTCTACACTTACTAAATATACTCAAATCAGACATTCCATGTGTGTGTGTGTGTGTGTGCGCGAGACCCGTATAATCAGAGGGCACTCGATAAACCCTATCATCCTCCGTGACAGCCAAATGTTGATAAATTTCCATTTACGAAAAGAAGAAACACCTCGTCCCGACTCTACTTTTGCCCCATCTGTTGCTAACTTCATTATGTTTTCCCCCTTTAGCACACAAGCACATATACACACACTGCAAGCTGAGGCATGCCATCGCTGCTGAAACAGACACTCGCAAACAAGTTCGTGTAACCCAGACGAGGGTGTATGTACATCAGACCTGACAGGCCTGTCACCCTGGGCAAACACACGCCAAACCAGAGAGGTGACTTTCTGAAGATGCACGCAAGGGATTAAATCATTACCGTCCACGCTCCATCATAAACAGCTGCACGCACGCCATACACACACAAACACACATAGGAGCAACTTGTGTGTACCAAGCATGTGTGTGTGTTTCCGGAGTGCAGGTTTCCGGATCACACATCTATCCATTAGGGACTAATCCTCTCAGCCATTGATTAATTGAGCGTTATGCTGTGATTCATCACTGTACTTGGGAAATTCACAGAAACACTAATCTCTGACTGCATTAGCAGAATTTATGTGGAAAAAACTGCAAGGAAACACGAGAGAAAAGAGAAGATTAAATGTAATTGATGAAGCAATACTGCTTTCCCTCCCTTCCAGCGAGGGTGAGATCCGAGAGGCTTTACAGCAAATAACAAAACACTGAATAAATAGCGAGTCGCCTACCAGATTACGCATTATGTTCATTAGAAGTGTCTTGTGTGTTGTTTACGAAGAGGACGACAGCTTGTGCGCCTACGACTTCAGAGAGTATTTTAAGGCTGTCTAAATCTAGTAGTGGTCAGAAGACTTTGCTTGGTGTTAGTTGAATTTCCCCAATCAAATCCCATAACGAAAGCTTTAATGTGCATGATGGCTGAGTAGGGATTAAACTGGGACCATAGATAAGCTGCTGCCATACATTTTTATCCCCGTCTCCGTTCTGACTCATCCCTCATTCAAATCTTGTTCCGATAATGCTCAGCATCCTCGTGATGCGGACTTCTATTCTCCACACACCCTTCCGCTCAGGGTGCCGAAAGAGTTCGGCTTCGATCACGCTCATCCTCTTCTCCTCTCCCTCATGTTCTCCCTCACCCAGCTGTTTCTCTCTCTCTCCCGCTACGCTCTGTGCTGACTGATGGTGAGTCAGACCGTGCTGAGCAGCAACAGGTAGTCGAAAGTTACGCAACCCCATTAATGCTGACGCACTACAGACTGAATAACAGCACACCCTGAGACTAGCTCACAACACCACCCCTAAAAACCTTTTCACAACTTTCCAACGACTGATTTTCCAGCGAAATGTTGAAGTTTAATAGTCCCTTGTTTGTTTATGACAGAGCTGGACTATTACAGATGTTCTGATAAACCAGTCGTGACACTTGATTCCTCTGTATCAGCAGACATCTATAAGGGTAAAGGTGAAACCATAAAACCTGTTTATGATGAAACATGTGACTGCGACTCTCTGAACTGTAAGATGTATTCCTGAGCACCTCTGTTAAATCTTAACACCACCAGACACTAAAAGGCTATAAAATTCCACAGTTCTCTCTGCAGGTTTTGCTCTAAAAGCTCAACGCTATCACCCCGAACGCCCTGTCTCGTATTGATCCCCGTAAAGTGCCTGTTTGTCATTTCAACCTTTCTATGGAGAGTGAAATGAGAACACAATCAATTACACAAACTACTTTAAAGCCTATTTCTGCACACAAACGCACAAAGCTAAAATCGACTGCGTTGAATTAACACCTACCGGGTTTACATAATTCCAAATGGACAAGTACGAACAAAGTAAAGGTTAATTTAACCTTGGGGGAATTTGCAGCTCAGATTTGAGCTTCATACACATTCTAATTGCCCTGGCAGGGCTGTGTGCCTTCTTGCCCCTGGTAACACACTGTAACACAAGACTTCCCTTAAAATTAGTAGCTTACTACAGACATGCCTACTGTCTAGTTTGCTTATGGTGGTCTATTTATTGCTCTGGACATGTGTGTGTGTGTGTGATTGGCAGTGTATTTGTATTTAATCTGATTAGTCTAATTGTTTGTGTTCATGCTTTATCCCGGCGTGTGTGTGTGTGTGTGTGTGTGTGCACGCTTTAGGGTGGGGGTTGAATGGGCCTGAAGTAATTACAGTCCAGTTAGTGTCCAAGCTTAGAACCAGATATACATCCAGAACCTCTTGAGCCAAATGGTTTCACGCACGCATGCGCACACATCCACATCCCCCCCCACACACACACACACTCATTAAAAATGAAATGCTGCGCTCTCACTCTTACATATTAGAGGAAATAAATATATTAGAGGAAATAAATATAACACGCCCTGAGCTTTGTGTTTATGAACAAACCCATAATCCTTCCGTTATTAAAAACTTGCAAAAGTGGCATCCCTCATACCTTGTTTAAGAGAAATCCTGGTTAATTCCAGTTTTAACACTAATATGCATGTCACATGCATAAAGTCAAGTACATCAGCGCAGCACTAGATACAGTGTGCAGCTTTGTGAAGACCGAAATAACACTGAAAGAAGATAATAGAAAATAAAGTACTCACTTTGTATTGGTGCTGTTCCAGTAGACGCTGTGGCGCTCCGCGGAGACGCACCAGGTGCTCAGCAGCACGCACAACAACCACAGAAAATCCATCCTTCTTAACGAAGTTGGGCTTAAAAAGGGAAAAAAACAGACGAAAGCAAGATGTTTGAGAAAACGCGAGAGTCCGCTTCTCTGAATTCAACAAAGCGGAAACAACAACCAGTAAACAACCGTACGAGAGAATAAACACTGCGCGCCGCATGCTGCCAGTTTTAATAGACGGTCACGCCTCCTGAAGTAGATCGACCAATAGCAAGGATGGAGTACATTTCGGTCACGCCCACGCGTAGTGTTTTTTTTGTTGTTGTTGTTTTGTTTGCTCTCAGCTTCGATGAATAAATAGCTACGCTTCAGGCAAGTGGTGTTAATGTTAAAAAAAAAAACCACCAAACAAACAAACACAAAAACCACGATTCAAATAAACGGCATCCTACACACGCCAACAAAACCTTTCGTAAAATAAACCAGTGTGTTTGAGTATTTCTGACATGCTTTAGACTCTACTCCTTGTGTTTTTGTCAGAATTCCAGTTTGGGCTGAATGGAAGTAATCCAAGACAACACCACACCTTCAATATACTAGATTACTTGAGATGAAGTCTTCAGAGAATTTTGGATGAGAGCTCATAAAATATTACTTTTGGCAGATTTTATAGCTTGGGAGTCAGCACTGACAACAAAAACAGGCTTTTTGTGGGTGTCAGTCAAACTGTATAATCCCAGCAATCCTTCTCTGTGTGTGATAAGGATATCATGGCCTCCCCTATAGAGTCACCAGGGCTTTTCCTTCTTTCATCCCACTCATCCAGCGGCTCCTGGTGTTCTTAACCCAGTTTGGGAGCTTAGCCAGCCTTGGGGCAACATGGAGACACCCAACCCCCTCATTAGCCCAAAAAACTGGAGGACAGAATTGGAAACAGGAGAGAGTAAAGTGTATGTTTGCCTGTTTTCTTCAGTCTCGGCCGAAGCCGGGGCAGGCACACACAAGTCTCGTGCTGCCTGAGCCTCCAGGGCTATTAATCAGGATTGAGTGTGAGTTCATGAATAAACGTGGTTAGTTTAACCATGTGTTTGTCAAAGTAATGTGTCATTGTCTCTTAATCTAAAGATCTGAACTCTCTTGAAATCTCAGTAGATAAATCTCTGCTAGTTTCACAAGTTTCAGAGCTTAAAGAAAAAAAAAGAAATTTCCAAATATATACTTCACTTATTAACACCTATTTCATTTCTTTTGTATATTTTTACTGGGTTTTTCCATATGCTATTCTGATCTGTTCTTTTTCAACGTATATTGGCATTTTTTGTATTGTAAGCAAAAGATATAAACTTCAGAAATTAGGCCAGTGATTAATTTCAAAGATTAATGTGTATTAGAGCAACAATCCAGTTTGTTAGTGCTGTAGTGATAGAGAGCAGACAACTAGATATTATAATAGGTGAAAATGAATTTCATATTTTAGCTCGATTTTAAGGCAGAAAAAAAAATCCCCAATCTTTACAAACAACTGACCAACAACACGATTGTACTGGACAACCATCTCATGTTAATAACAATAAAGCAGAACCGGTGGTTCTGTGACAGTTATATGATGACATTGATCTAGTTTGTTTTCAGTTTGATGCTCAGCCTGCAGTCCTAAAATGCACAGCCATTTTTGTTTGTCCTGCTCATGCTGTACAGAGCAGACTAGAGGCTAGCGTTGGAGATTCACTAGTGTGGGTGGTGAAGAAAAAAATACTGGCCAAATGTTCATGAACAGATCAGGCCTCAGCAGGCCTCTGGCTCTGAACACTGTGAATCTCACATTCGCCTTGCGAGGCCCTGAAATCCCTTTCGTTCCTGTCTCTTTCTCCTTCCCTCAATTCACTCATCTGTTGAAACTTCTGTGCTGGAGTTATAAATGTTCTCATTGAATTCAGTGTGAAATTATTTGCTTGTTTTGAATATGAATATCTATTCTCTCTTTCTCTTACCAAGTACACAATGTACAAGGAACATTTTCATTTGGGCAGCTGTTATCAAAAGTACCAGCATTGTGAAAGATGGATATAAGAATGTATTTTTGTGTATTAAAAATCATGAACAGCTATGTTACAGATACTAGTGTTATGATCATAAGATATAAAAATGTGGTATTGTGGTAACTGCTGATGTTATCATAAAGACTTATTAAATTATGATTAATAAAAGGCTTTTATTGATCATATGAAATGATTTAACTGTCTGTGGAATAAAAATAGAATAAAATATAAATCAGAATTTACTTCTATACAGGGGAAGAAGTAATATATAGGAAATCCATGTATTTTCTGTACCATTTGTCCTACACAGGATCACAGTGTACCTGGAGTCTATCCCAGGATATCCCTGGTCACAAAAGAGAATTGGTGCCAACCCATCGCAAAGCACAACACACACACACACACACACACACACACACACACACCCACACACACTCTAGACCATTTAGAGATGCCAATCAGCCTGAGAGAGGAACCCAAAGTACCTAAAGGGAGCACCTGAATCACACGTGGAGTCCGGAATCGAACCTTCAACCCTGGAAGATCGAGGCAAACAACTAAGCAACTGTTACTGACCCCCTTCCCCCTGTCATGTATAGAAAATATAACAATATAAGAATAGAAGCCTCTATTTTGAATAAAGTGCAGATGTATGCAATTGTTTCTGTGACATCTGCAACACATTCTGTGCTAAGCTATCAGGCTAAGGTAGTAAGCGTTGTGCAGTCAAGTCCAAGCTCTAGTCCTGCGTGTTGTACTGATTGAGGGGCCAAGTGGCCTGCAGGAAGAAACTCCTCATTCTGTCTGTGTTTGCCTTCAGGGAGCAGCAGCGCTTTCCCGACCACAACAAAGAGAACGGTCTGTTGTTCAGATGGACAACATGCGCATACTTCCAACACACTTAGTAATGTTTAACATTACATTACAGCTGTCAATGTCAATGTTTCCTCCTCAGGTCATTTCAGGGGTTCTTTCTTTGCCACTGTCATCTCTGGCTTGCTCTGTAGGGCTCATAATCTACACTAAGATTTCTGCAGAGCAAAACAATTGCACTGAATAAGTATAATGCGTGCTTTGTGTATCAAGCCTCAGAGGATGGATGCTCTTGTTTTTGAGAGTTGGAGAAGAATGTAGAGTTTTTTGTGATTGAAAATGCTTGATTTTTTATTCTTCTAAAATTTGTGATGCAACTTCTTTGTGCCTTTTTTTTCTTAGAAAACTACTTAAATTAGCAAAATTACAAGCACGGGATTCTTCTTTTCAACTCCTACCAGTGAAGACACATGTAATTACTTTCTATAATAGCTACTTTCTATAATACTTATGCTCACAACACGTGAATCAAACAGGACTGAATGCGTGCTTTGATGATGTCACATGCTATCTCTTGAGGTAATTATGAAAAAATGTTTGATTTTGTGTGCATTTCTGCCATCGTCATTGTATCTGAGCTAGAAGTTTGTGAGTTGTGTGACTTGTGATGTTTATGTACTTTTTGGAAAACCTGTTGCAAGTGCTAAAAATGTACAGAGCTGATGATCTTTATCTGAGAGCAGAATAAAAAGCGAGAAAATGTCTATGTACTCTTTCCGATTCCAAAATTTTGCACAGTCATGTTTGTTCTTCCACACTTTTTGCACTGTCTCGCACTGTTCTCTCTTTGTTCTCTACAGAACTGTGTGGGTGGATGTAACATTTGTGCAGCATGCTGTCCACTAATGACTATGAGTCTGTATATGCGTGTGTGTGTGTGTGTGTGTGTGTGTGTGTGTGTGTGTGTGTGTGTGTGTGTATGAATGTGAATGGACAGTTGTCCAGCTCCCTCAGCAGTAGCTGAACAGGTCAATTTTCAGATAATGGGCCGCAGAGTTACTAAAGAATTGAGGGTGTTAATGGCTCTGCATTCAGCCTGGAAGCGTCACATTCACAGCGACGCAAAACTCCCCAAAGCCATGCTAATGTTGCTCCAGTGTTCTTTTAATGTTGCTACAGCATTCCTCACCAGTGTCCTTACTGTTGTTCTAAACTTACACAACGCATAAAACAGCCATTGTGAGAACAGATTGAGGAGTAATGGAGAGTCAAGCAATATGGAAGAGAAAATGGGGCAATCACAAAAGCTCCCTGAGCTGGAAAGATAATAGTTTCAGTGTTTTAATGTTCTGGTGAGCCATTACCCAGCAGATGCAGCAATGAAGTTATGTTAAATATTCAGCAAGACTTTAAAAAGTCGGGCGAAAACTCTGTCTTCCTGCCATAAGGGTTGTATAGCCTCACACACTTCATCTCTTCACTAGGAGTGACTTTGGTAAGTCAGACAGTGAATGATAAGATAGATGCTATTTGAAACACTGCCTTAGAAAACATGACTCTGGGTTGTTATTGTGCTGTCAGAGCGTCTCTATGGAAGAGCAGCTCGGCGTGTTCAACCACCTGACACGCCGATTTATTACCACAATTATGTGACAAGAACAACAACCACAACACTCCTGACAGTTAGGCAACTAATGCACACCGCCTAGAGTTTCGGTCTAACAGCAGCACACGCACCTCATATATACATTCACAATATGTTCCACTCGATGTATAGGCCCACCTTTTCCTATGTAATGATTGCGTAAGTGTAGTAAGAAGTTTGCACATAAATCTTATCAACTCCCTGGAGACAGAGAGAGAGGGAGAGAGAGAGAGAGAGGGAGAGAGAGCTCATTTAGGTGTAGACTTGACATGGTAAATACTGAAAACCGGAAAAGGAAAGAAAGATGCAGAGAGTGTAGGAGGAGAAACAGAAAACGAGAAACCATGTGTGTGGGCCGGTAGGAAAATCAAAGCTGGGAGACAGTTTGGTAGAAAGAAAAACAAAAAGAGGAAATGGATCGTAATAATCTCAAGAGGAAAAAAACCCCCAGTATTGTTAGAAAGACAAGACAGCAGGTAATCCTACATGATGGTGTACAGGACAAATGAAGAAAAGAGAAGAATAAACCAGAGAGCTGGAGATGAGGTACGGATTTGGTCTATTAAGCAAAGATAAAGCAGCCAGGAGAAACATTCCATAGGAAAGCTAAAATATGAAGATCGAATAACTTCTCAATCTGCAGAGATGTATGTGATTTATGTTTTCTTTCCTTCAACACACACACACAAAAAATCTGATGTGGGTTATACCATCAAATAAATCTGATATACTGAAGAACAGA
Source organism: Hemibagrus guttatus (assembly GCA_033459395.1). NCBI lineage: Eukaryota > Metazoa > Chordata > Actinopteri > Siluriformes > Bagridae > Hemibagrus > Hemibagrus guttatus. The sequence continues at coordinate 26,632,931 of JAUCMX010000003.1, read as the reverse complement.
AGCAGTAGGTATAGAAAAAGTGCCAGAAATGTCTTCCCAAACAGACAGCAGATGTGTGTGTTAACTCAAAGTTTAGCTTTAAAAGCTGTCAGGCTCCGAGCTTTGTGTTAATGTGCCTTCATTGTGCATGAGGGAACACGAGTGTGAAAAGGAATGAAACCAATTGGACAGTGATCTTCTCTCATCTTCTGTGACCTGCACCTGAGGTCACCAATTAAAAACACCACTGGTTGACCCCTACTGCACAAACACACACACACACACACACACATGTCTGCATCTGTGTTTAACCCCCTGTTGCGGCACACTCTGACAAGCTGCTGCCTTTTTGGCCTGACAATAGGATGGTCGCTGATTACCATACAGGTGGCCTGCATTGCCCTGTGGAGTGTTCTGGAACGGTCAGCGCACACACACACACACACACACACACACACACACACACACACACACACAAAACACACTTTACTCACAGAATACAAGTTAAATTCTCAAGTGAGGCCAATGATTAACAAAAGCATTCTTGGTCAATCGTTTCAGTTCCTCCTCCGCCGTTTTTCTCTGTCGCTCGTCCACATGGCCACTTTTGAGTTTTAATTGAGGCACACTTCTGGAGCATCTCCGTCTCACTTCCCTATTGTCCTTTTCAGCCTGCTGTATTACTGTTCTGTTTACTCTGTGTTAATGATTAGAATAATATAGCACTATATCCATGTACTGATCTATAAAAGAATCAAACAGCCACTACTCCTTTTGCTACTACTGCTATTATTATTATTATTATTATTATTATTATTATTATTATTATTGTTATTATTATTATTATAAGTAGTAGTACTAGTTTTAGTAGTAATAATAGTAGCTGCTGTAGTACTAGTAGTAATGCCTACAAGTCTACTAGTAGAAGTAGTAATAGTAATAACAGTAGAAGTACTAGTGGATGTAGTGGTATCAGCAGTAGTACAGTAGTATTACTACTTATACTATTACTTCTAGTATTGCTATTCATTTTTAGATAACCAAGGCATTACACTGATGTGCAATCTTGTATATTATTTGGTGTACTCTACTACTACTTCTACTAGTACTTCTACTGTAACTATTGCCTCTATTACTATTACTACTACTACTACCACTACTTCTACTAGTACCTCTACTGTAACTACTACCTCTACTACTACTATTATTGCTTCTTTCCAGTAATTCTACTGTAACTACTACCTCTACTATTACTACTACTTCTACTAGTACTTCTACTGTAACTATTGCCTCTACTACTATTACTACTACTTCTTCTAGTACTTCTACTGTAACTACTACCTTTACTACAATTACTACTACTTCTTCTAGTACTTCTACTGTAACTACTACCTTTACTACTATTACTACAATTACTACTATTCTACTAGTTCTTCTACTGTAACTACTACCTCTACTACTATTAATAATACTACCACTACTTCCACTATAACTACTACCTCTACTACTATTACTACTACCACTACTTCTACTAGTAATTCTACTGTTACTCCTGCCTCTACTACTATTACTACTACTACCACTATTACTATTACTACTACTACCACTACTTCTACTAGTAATTTTACTGTAACTACTACATCTAACAGTATTACTACTAGTACTATACTATACTATACTATACTATACTATACTATACTATACTATAACTACTACCTCTACTACTATTAATAATACTACCACTACTTCCACTATAACTACTACCTCTACTACTATTACTACTACCACTACTTCTACTAGTAATTCTACTGTTACTCCTGCCTCTACTACTATTACTACTACTACCACTATTACTATTACTACTACTACCACTACTTCTACTAGTAATTTTACTGTAACTACTACATCTAACATTATTACTACTAGTACTATACTAGTACTATACTATACTATACTATACTATACTATACTATACTATAACTACTGCCTCTACTACTATTACTATCACTACTTCTACTAGTACTTCTACTGTAACTACTACCTCTACTACTATTACTACTACAACTACTTCTACTAGTAATTCTACTGTTACTCCTGCCTCTACTACTATTACTACTACTACCCCTATTACTACTACTACCACTACTTCTACTAGTAATTTTACTGTAACTACTACATCTAACATTATTACTACTAGTACTATACTATACTATACTATACTATAACTACTACCTCTACTACTATTAATAATACTACCACTACTTCCACTATAACTACTACCTCTACTACTATTACTACTACCACTACTTCTACTACTAGTACTATACTAGTACTATACTATACTATACTATACTATAACTACTGCCTCTACTACTATTACTATCACTACTTCTACTAGTACTTCTACTGTAACTACTACTATTACTACTACAACTACTTCTACTAGTAATTCTACTGTTACTCCTGCCTCTACTACTATTACTACTACTACCACTATTACTATTACTACTACTACCACTACTTCTACCAGTAATTCTACTGTTACTCCTGCCTCTACTACTATTACTACTACTACCACTATTACTATTACTACTACTACCACTACTTCTACCAGTAATTCTACTGTTACTCCTGCCTCTACTACTGTTACTACTACTACTACTACCACTACTTCTACTAGTAATTTTACTGTAACTGCTACATCTAACATTATTACTACTAGTACTATACTATACTATACTATACTATACTATACTATACTATACTATACTATACTATAACTACTGCCTCTACTACTATTACTATCACTACTTCTACTAGTACTACTACTGTAATTACTGCCTCTACTACTATTACTACTATTACTACCACTGCTTCTGCTAGTATTTCTATGTACTAGAATTTCTACTACTTTGGCTACTTCTGCTACTAACATCTGTTTTGGTAAAAAACTTCTGCATGACATAGTGTATATCTAGTAAAGTCATTATTTCCCATATTTCTCATTCTCATTGAATCCTTCTCACAAAGCTGTCCTGGTCCTGTGGTTGGTGTCTTACATGCCTGTGTGTCTCCATCTTTGATCCATTTCGCATTGTTCATCTCTTTTTCTTCCTGTCAGCCTTCTTGAAAAACCATCTAAATTTAGCTGTGGTCAAAAGGATTAATGCTACGATTATCATAAATTTCTCATCCCTGTTATGCAACTGGAAGCTTTTCTCTGAGTATGGACCGTGTAGGAATTAAAACAAGCAGAGCCAAGATTGGACTATGAGACAGACTGTTGCCATTAAATCCTACACTGCACCCTCTCACTGTGTTTAGTGTCCAAATTATCTGTACCTAACTGGCATTTTTTTTTTCTACCTAAACCACCTTGAAATAAGCTCAAAATGTTAAAGTTGAAAAACAAAATCAATAAAATGTGATTCACAGTTGAATCAGAATCCAATCCAGTTACAGTAGTTAATAGTTTAGGGTTTGCCTTGAGGATTCCACAGGCTCTCTCTCTCACTCTCTCCCTTTCTGTCTCTCTCTCTCTCTCTCACACACGCACACACGCACACACACACACACACACACACACACACACACACACACTCTCTCTCTCTCTCTTTCTATCTGTCTGTCTCTCTCTCTCCTTCTCTCTCTCTATCTCAGTGCTGGGATTTGAACTTCCCGCCTCCGCCATATGTGTGTGGAGTTTGCATGTTCTCCCCGTGCCTCGGGGGTTTCCTCCGGGTACTCCGGTTTCCTCCCCCAGTCCAAAGACATGCATTGTAGGTTGATTGGCATCTCTAAATTGTCTGTAGTGTGTGAGTGAATGAGAGTGTGTGTGTGTGTGTGTGCCCTGTGATGGGTTGGCACTCTGTCCAGGGTGTATCTTGCCTTGATGCCCAATGACGCCTGAGATAGGCACAGGCTCCCTGTGACCCGAGGATAAATCGGATAAGCGGTAGACAATGAATGAATGAATTCTCTTTAAAATGGAGGAATAAGAGATATGTAATCAGAATGATTTTTTACAGTATTGCTTCAGCATTGAGAAACTCCACAGGAATTGCTTTGGTGTAATATTTTCTCATGTGGGTTTAACATTAAGGTGTTAATGCAGTAGATATAGTTATATTTTGCAGAGTATAGTTACTAATTTTGAACATTTTATACTACTTTTATAGTCTTTTATAAGTAATGTGCTCTAGGCCAGAAGGACATTATGTAAGAATGAAAAGGATTCTCTTATTTCACTGTTTGAATTCGCCATTACTTTTCTTCCCATGCACCATTACCTCTCACCTACTGTAAAATGTTCAGTTCAACTTTTAGCTTTGCTCCCTCCATAATATTTCTTGTGTGAACCTGTGTCAACGTGTATGTCTCCATCTCCACACCTCTACAGATCTGTGCTTCCCCTCTGCCCAAGAGCTATTGCTCTATTCATCAGCACTGACTTAATGATCCCAGATGGGCTGACTTGAATTCTGTGGAGGCGAGGTGTGACTGGCAAATCTCTCTCTTTCTCTTTCTCTCAAACACACACACAAGCATGTGTGAACACACACACGTACACACACGTGGACGGACACAGACACTCATTTAAAAACATTTTAATTCCAATACTGGCAAAGAGAATCATGTACAGGTGGCAAAAGTGTATATGTGTGTGTGTGTGTGTGTGTGTGTGTGTGTGTGTGTGTGCGTGGGTGTATAAGAGCCGAGCAGCCTGAGAGAAATGAGATGGAAAGCAGTGAATGAGAATGAGAATGAGCTGGAGAAAAAGAAAAGAGCAGGAACAAAGAGGCAGACACTGGGATGCCAGATCATCCTCTGGACCGAAGTGTGTCTATTGTTTCAAAGAGCTCCAGTGTGACTAACACACACTCATACACATACACACATACACACACATTTACCATCATTGCGGCTTTATAAAAGTGTGTCTCGACTGAAATAGAAATAGTCTGGTCATGCAGCGAGGAAATCGGGAAATCACCAACGCTGCTGGTAAGCTTACACATCTATTCACATGCACACACACACACACACACACACACACACACACACACACACACACACACACACACTAACATCACTAGACAAGATTAGCTGTCATGTTTTCCAACATCTGTTCTAAAACTGACTAACTACAGATGTAGAACAAAGAGCTTTCACAGGTATGTATTTTACTGTCTGAGTTTCTGTACTGTGTGTGTGTGTCCATTCAGCACACCAATAGACATCATACGAGATACAGATTAACGCATGAGTAACATCCGTCCCAAACTCCAGTTAGTATTTTTACTAAATCGTCAGCCATAATAAAAGCACAATATACTGTCTTTTCTATCAGACTTAGTAATGAGTGATCATATGGTTTAATCTCTGTGGTTGAAGTAGCGTCTGTATTGCTGGAATTCGCTCGGTACATTCTGTACACACAGGCATTTTAACAGTAAATGTGTTGAGTTATTGACCAAATTAGTGTTACATCAGAACGAACCTGTGGCTAGAGGCTCCTTTTAGAGCTGTATTTGTACAGCTTTATTATCTTAAGGCATTGAGGTACTGCTCTGAAGAACATTCAAGAAAGTACAAATCCCAGCACTCAACTGGGGGTCTTTGATCAAGGACCCTTAACCCTTAACCCTCAACTGCTCACTTGGTATAAGTCTCAATTGTCCGTCAATTTGGATTTGGGAATTTGCCAGGCAGATGTAAATGGAAGCCAAATGGAAACATGACACTTCGCTCTAGTGAGCTTGTGATTACATACCAAAATAATCATCTGAGAGTATTCAAACATTCACAGATTTAAAAAATATATACTCCTAATGTTTTGCTCAATACAGTGAATATAAAAAATCTACACACCCCAGAAAAAATTATTAATTATTTTCAATTTACTTAATAAACATTAATGCGATATATACTGTACAGCAACAGAATTGGTGTAAAAAGCAAATAAAAAATTATTTTAGAGAAAAAAATTTAATTAATTAGGGTGCACACACTTTTATAATTGTGTGTGTGTGTGTGTGTGTTTTGAATCTCATGTTCAAACATGTTTATCATACAGATGTCATCAGTGGAATTATTCTGATTAACCCCAAAGATCAGAAAAAAGATCAGTTTTTTGTTGTAATTCATGTGACTGTTGATGCCATGGTCTTCAGTGACATTTAATACGCATCTATGGGATTTTATTGTTGAAATGTATCAATCAGGAGATGATGACGAAAAACCTCCAAACTGTATCACAGAACAGAGTAAGGGTCATCATCGACAAGTGGAGAAAATGGAGAACCAAAGTGACATCACCAAGAACAGGATGTCCCTCCAAAATAAACTAAAGAGAGAGATGCTTTCGGCTGCTCCCTGTTCGGGGTCGCCACAGCAGACCAACTGGTCCACACAACAACTTGGCAGTTGTTTTACGCCGGATGCCCTTCCTGACGCAACCCTCCCATTTTTCTGGGCTTGGGACCGGCACTGCATCCAGTGGCTGGGAATCGAACCCGGGCCTTCCGTATTATAGGTGAGAAACCTACCACTGAGCCACCAATGCCCTGCTCCAAAATAAACTAAAGGATAACACAAAAACATACCAATAAGGCCGCCAGGCGACTTACAGCAACATTAAAGGAGCTACAGGAAAATTTGATTACTCTCTGCATGTGACATCAATCTCTCATATTCGTAACATGTCTGGGCTATGGGGTGGGGAGACTAGCATAAAGACTAAGCTCAACTAAATTAGGCTAAACCATGAGGCAAAAGATGTTACTAAGATGAAACCAAGCTACAACTTCCTGGTTGTAGAATTCCAAAAGATATATTTGCTATAAAAACAAGACAGTGGTGAAGCATGGTGGTGGCAGCATCATGCACTGGGGCTGATTCTTTTCAGCTGGGACTAGAGTTAAGATAGAAATAACCATGAACAGCTCCAAATACTATTTTAGCAACTTACAGCATGATGATAAAATACAAGTCCAAGACAAAAGAAGAAAAAAAGATCAATTTTGAATGGAAAAAATATCCGATTTAGAATGGCCCAATCATAGCCGCGATCTAAATCCTATCAGAAACCTGTGGAATGACTTGAAGAGAGCTGTGCACAGTATATCGCCTCACAATTTGACAGATCTGGGCTATTTTTGCAAGGAAGAGTGAAAAGAATTGACAAAAAAGAGTGAAGTATTAAAAGGAAAAACTGCTTTAGCTAAGTAGTAGTTTGTAATAAAGGGTGTGCACATTTGAGCAACCAGGTTATTGTTGCAGTTGGCATTTGTTTTTTAGTTTTGTTGGTTGCTATGTCACCTTATAAAAGACATGATTTAGCAAATCTGTCTTTTTCTGAAGTTGTTGCTCCAGTCTGGCTGCTAAACTCCATTTTTCAATTGCTCTTCCCCTGTGTTTAAAATAACAACTCACAGGATGCGTGCGTTCAGCACTGACTTAATAACTACTTGCTTTAAGTAAGAAAATACAGTAATGAACTTCAGGATTGTCTCATTGTCTTGGTGAATAATGGTAGACACTTTGGAAGGTTGTGAGACTTGTCAGAATGACGTGCGGGCATGTGCGACTGAACAAATGAAGGATGAACGAACCCGACATCGTAGTAAGAATCATTGTTTAGACGGAGAAAGGAATACAGAAAGTCAGATAACAGTCCAAAATGTATTTAATTGACTATGTACTGGGGTAGATTTAACAGATTTTACAGGGCCAAGACAAGACTCAGTTTTAGTCTCTAACTATCATATTTACTACTCCTGATTGGTTCTGATTCTGATTTGGTCAAGTGAGCAATTAGCTAGCTGACAGGCTACAATGTCGCATGAAATGTTATTTATATTTGACTATCTCAAACCTTTTACTTGTTTAAATAAATAACATCAATATAAAGTATATCAGTGCTATAATTTGTTGGCTCGGGCTTCAATCCTATACATTCAGATTCAAAAACAGTTTTTGCTTGTAATTGTTGCAGCACAGCAGTGTGAGATTAGGATTATGAGGATTGGGTTTAATATTGGCTTCACATGACCTTGAGGTCATGACCTACTGCTGAACTCTACGAATCCTCCATGCTCCATTTACATCCAACTGTGTGTCACTGCCATGTTCATGAACACATGTGACACAAAAATACACACATTCCATTAAACATGTAACGTGAGAACACAAGGACATGATCTGGACATGCACACACACACACACACACACACACACACACACACACACACACACACACACACACACACACACACACACACACCAGCTTTATGAGCCATGCCATGTTTCCAGTAAGTGCTAACATCATTTCATGAACTTTTCATAAATATTTAATTTTTGCTGTTTTATGGCATATCGAACAATGCAGACTAATTGCAGTATTCAGCCCTTACCAGGAATTACACTGTAAAATCTATTCCTTCGGCTTTGACTGGAAGAATTCGACAATATTCGTATATAATCTTAATGCCTGATATTGAAAATTACCATGAGTTTAACCATTACCATGATTCTCAATGTGATCCAGGAATTTCGCCCACACACTCTAGTTTCATCCCCCAGTCCAAAGATGTGTGTGAGTGGCATCTCTAAATTATCTGTGTGTGACTGTGCCCTGTGATAGGTTGGCACCCCGTCCAAGGTGTGCCCTGTCTTGTGCCCCGAATGGATGGACTCCAGGTTACCTGTGACCCTGAGTAGGTTAAACTGTGAAGAAAATGGATGGATGGATGGATAACCCTTCCTGGTCATAAGTTTACTTTATGTCATTTATTGTAAATACACTATATTGCTAAAAGATTTGGGACACCCCTCCAAATCATTGAATTTAAGTGCTATTTTTCAGAGCTTGGGCTTGGCCCCTTAGTTCCAGTGAAAGGAACTCTTAATGCTTCAGCATACGAAGACATTTTGGACAATTTCATGCTCCCAACTTTGTGGGAACAGTTTGGGGATGACCCCTTCCTGTTCCAACATGACTGCACACCAGTGCAAAAAGCAAGGTCCATAAAGACATGGGTGAGCGAGTTTAGTGTGGAGGAACTTGACTGGCCTGCACAGAGTCCTGACCTCAACCCGATAGAACAACTTTCAGGATGAATCAGAGCGGAGACTGCAAACCAGGCCTTCTCGTCCAACGTCAGTATCTGACCTCACAAATGCACTTCTAGAGGAATGGTCAAAAATTCCCATAAACACACTCCTAAACCTTGTAGAAAGCCTTCCCAGAAGAGTTGAAGCTGTTATAGCTGTAAAGGGTGGGCCAACTCCATATTAAATTCATGTGCATGTAAAGGCAAGTGTCCCAGTTTTGGCCTGGCTCGCAGTCTCCGTTCTAATTCATCCCAAAGGTGTTCTATCTCTATCAGGTTGAGGTCAGGACATTCAAGTTCCTCCACACCAAAACTTTGTCCCAAAACTTTTGGCAATATCGTGTATGTACAGTGGATGAGTTGGACCTTTTCTAAGTGTTACTCATGTTGTGTCACTGGATAGAGTAACACACACTGAGGGAAGCTCTTCCACATACACATGCTCACTTACATCCATGATTGCTTAGTGTCTCTGTGATTGACAGGAAAGAGAGAGCATGCAATCCATTCCAACCAGAACAAACAGAGGAATATACAACTGTGGCGTCATCAGGGATTTAAACTCACTATCTCAAAAATGACTAAATTACTGCACAGTCTTTAAGACGATCTTTAAGAATACATACTTATCAAATAAATGCTTCAGTGTCATCTTAATGTAAGTCTAATATAAGCACAGAAACTTCCACTGTTGCTATTGGCGCAAGAACAACCGTTTCTACTCAGAACCATCAATAATAGTCTACATAATCTATCAATAATCTAACAATCTACGCTGAGAGAGAAATAGATGACGTAATGTATGTACACACAGATGTTTTTTTTTTTTTTTTAAATAAATGATGTTTTTCAAATAATACATTGCTTAATTTTTGTCATTAAAATGTTTGACATTTATTAGTAGATCAAGTTCATCCAGAGGAAATAAATTACAGGACCATTTCATACAAAGCTGGACCACAGATCAAATAGAAAGATATGGATTTGCTATATGGACACACACACACACACAGACACACACACGGGTTTTATTGTCTTTCTGAGGTATTCTGTATTGACTTGCACTTGTCTCAGATTTATTCACATCTGCACTTGTCTTGGACTTGCCTGAGAGTAATCTCCATGTTTTCTTTGCACACACACACAAAGTTTGACAAGAAGTAATTCCTTCTTGTAGAAAATGTAGTTTAATCAGTGGTGCAATGGAGCTGAGAAGAGAGCTTTAGTATCTCAGGGTCTTATACATAAGTGAGGATAGAGGACATCATGCAGACATTCTACCGGTCTGTTGTGGTGAAGAAAGAATTGAGGCAAAAGTCAGACATCCCAGCCCTCACAAGCTTTGGGTAGTGACTGAAAGAATGAGGTCACGGATACAAGTGATGGAAATGAGCTTCCTTCGCAGGGTGCCTGAGATCAGCATTAGAGATGGGTGTAGAGCTCAGACATTCAGGGGGATCTCAGAGTAGAGTAATGGCTCTTAAGCATCAAATTAAGTCAGTCGAGGTGGTTCGGGTGTCTGGTAAGAATGCCACCTGGATGCTTCTGAAGGCAGGTGTTTGGGGCATGTACAATGGGGAAAGGACCCCAGGGTAGACCTTAGATCAGATGGAGAGATTATATCTCTGGTCTGGACTGAGAGGAGGAGCTGGAGGAGGTGGCTAGGGAGAGGGAGGCCCAAGCATCTCTATGGTTAGGACTCCCCCATGGCCCCCTGTTGCCCCCGGTATGCCCCCATGACCCAGACCTACATAATCAGGAGAAAATGGATCTATGGCTGGATGGATGGATTGGCGCAATGGTCAAATAAACCGAACTAGTTGACGTAAAGGACTTAAAAAGGATTTGATGGTTTCTGACATTAATCTTGACTCTGCCTTGCTTTTCATTTAGACTTGATCTTGACTAATCTTGGTTTTGGACTTCACAATGAAGGTCTTGGCTATGGTCAATTCCCCAGTACATTATGCTTGCTGAATAATACTATGCCATGCCTACACCTCAAGCCATACGTTTCAGTGACCAAAAGACAGTATTTTGTGATGTGATTCATCAAGGAAATTATCTTTGTGAAGCCAGTAGCCTTTACAGTCTCTTATGTTATTTTATGGGGCTTTGCAAAGGGTAAAAAACATATAGACAAACACACACACACACACACACATTTGTTTCTCTCACCGTAACCAGTAACCTATGTGTCTATTTGTATGTAAGTACATAAGTACATGGTGTTAAAGTGGTTGTAAGTGTAAGTTTCCTGCAGAGCACATTTACGACTTTGTATGTGTGTGTGTGTGTGTGTGTGTGTGTGTGTTAATGACCAGGCCATGACCACAATGTGGTCAGGTCGCAGTCTCTCCTTTCTCTCTTCCTCTAGCGTCCCACTCTCTTTCACCTCTTCACCTCCTTCCCTCTCTGCTCTTCTCTTTCTGTGTGTGTGTGTCTCAGTTGTTGGAGGTCCACATATTTCCTCGCTATTTCCATTCTGATATTGAGCTACATGGGCAAATTATGGCATGTATAAGTCTTTAAATAAGTCGGTACGCATGTCAGCCTCGATGCTGTTGTATTGTGCTATTTTGTAATGTGTCAGGTCAGCTCATGTGGTATTTTGTTATTTGTTGTGTTGTTGTGCGTGACTGATGGGGACAGCCTGTGTTACTGGCGATGATGCATGTGCGAAATGTTGCATGAGCACAATATAATTAACAAGAACTTGATGTCTCACACTGACTCAGGAGTACCAAGGGCTCTCCCTCTGCCTTTCCCAAACACACACACAATGTTTCATTAAAATCTAGAACATTATTATAGATTAATATTATAGTAGGATGTTATTTTCTGATAAATTCCCATTTTATAGGTTGTTACATCAGTAAGCAGCAGCAGGAAGCCACATTGTCTCCTAGCATGAATGAGAACTGAAGCCACACAGAGCTATTCAAGCATGATATAGTCTATGCATATTTTACAGCATATATTCATCTGCTACAGTACAAAAATTTATCACAGCAGAATAAAATAGGCTTCCTTTAGTTGCAATAACAAAATAAAGGGCTAAAATCTTTATAGCACACTTACAAATGCAACCTTTTAGTGACTCTTATTTAGTCACTTAGTCACTGTTAGCTAGTCCACTAGTCCACTTTCGCTAATGGTGGTGATAGAGTATAGGTTGTTATGATGGATGTTTCTCATGAGAAGAAAATATTTGAGAAATTGTACATTACTACTGTACTTTATACAAATATTCTTGAATACTTGTATTCTCCTTCAAGTAAATTTTCAAGTTCTGTTCACGAATACACTTTACTTTGCTATTCAAACTTCAAAATACCAAAACTAAAAATAACAAACACCATGAACTCAGAATACAGCGCAAAAAGACTATGGACAAATCCATGACACAGCAGAAACAACTCAAACCAAACAAAGAAACCAGAACTTAGAAACCAGAAATAGGAGCGTTAATGAGGAGGAACAGGAAACAGGTTTGAGTGATTAGTGATACATGACACAGTCATGTGACTTGCTGGGGCTGTTGGGTACTTTTGTTAAAATTCAACATAACCATGCTGTATTCTTTTGAGTCATACTGGAGGAAGTGTCTTGTTTGATTTAATTCAAATAAACAACAACAACAACAACAACAACCAGCACCAGCCATTAAAGTTAAAAAAGTATGTTAAGATAACCTTACGTTTGGTATCTTAACTAGCTAAGTGTTGTAATCAAGCTAGTTAAATTAGCTAGATCGCTATGTGTTTACATTTAAATGAGTTAGTTAGCTATGTTCTTAAATTACCTTGTTAAATTATCTAGCTTGCTAACTTAAAAAAAAAAATAGCTCATTCAATTAGCAAGCCAAAAGTTGCAAATTACCTTGTGAAATTAGCTATTTTCTCAGCTAGTTTTGTTTTCATTGTCATTCATTTTGTTTTCATGTTTTCATTCATGATTTAGCATTCATTTCAAGTGGGATATTAAACATTAGCAAAACAGCAATCCAAATTCCAGGTTTATTTAAGTTTGGAGAACATTTTAACTGTTTAGTGAACTAGCTAGTCATAGAGGCATTGGTGGCTCAGTGGTAGGTTTCTCGCCTATCATGCGGAAGCACCGGGTTTGATCCCCAGCCACTGGATGCAGTGCCAGTCCCAAGCCCGGAAAAATGGGAGGGTTGCGGCAGGAAGGGCATCCGGCGTAAAACCTGTGCCAAGTTGTTGTGCGGACCAGACGGTCCGCTGTGGCGACCCCGAACAGGGAGCAGCTGAAAGCAACTTCAGTGAACTAGCTAGTCATGCTGGGTCAGATATTAAGAACTTTTATCATCTTTTTACAACTTTTACATCTTTTTTTTTTCTTTACTTTTTACTGTTGAAAATTTGTGCATGTTTATATAGATACTTTCTTTTAGACTTTTGCCTCTACACTTCTACTCTTAATTGAAGATGACTTAAGTACAGTTTCTTTGTACTTTTTTTCACCCCTGGACATGTTTGGTTACTATTAAGTGAAATCACTGAGAAAATGACAATGCAAATCAAGACTCATATATATATATATATCTCCCTGCGGCATAGTGAGCCAGTTTACTAGCAGTTAACTAGCCATTTAGCTATTAGGGGTTGTTAGCAAATTGTATATTCATCATAGATCCTGGATTTTTCTTTCTGAAGGTAGCATTGTAGTGCTGTTATTAGTAGGTGTTTTGGGGGAGAAAATGGGGAAAACCATTAAGCGAAGGATTTTTCTACACAGATTATTGTTAATGGTGTAAAATTATACATTCAGGGAGACCTTTAAGCAGTTTGAGTTGGCAGAAATAATGTTCAAAGTGTTGCTATGATTGTTAATGCTCTCTGGGCTGCATTCTGTCGCTTGATAATGTGCTGCTTGAGTCCATTAAGATGAATTATTACACTGAGCGGTGGAATAGGGGAGCAAGATAAAATATGTCCTCACTAAAGGCAAACCGGTAAAGACAAATCCTTGAAAATGTTCACAGAATGTACAACTGTTGTGAAGAACAATTCAGTTTCTGTTGTTTTATGGGTGCTATTACTGTTTTCCAAGGCATCCATAGCACCCATTAAACCTCTGTTTCAGGTAGCACACATGCTTTAGCACATGTTCAGCACAAGTGTGTTTACTTTTAAAGAAGCCCTTGTAAATGGTTATTATTGAAGTCCTTTATTTACCAGCATTGCTGTTAATCCCCTGAATGGCACAGTAGCTTGGTTATACATATACGAAAATCTACCTTTTTTCCTACATTTCCACTCACTGGTCTTTCTCTTTGGTAGTAAAATTAGCATATGTTCTTGGCTGATAATGTGACATCAAAATGGCTTTAAAAAAAAAAGCATATGGCTCCAACACATTGGGTGTCTCAATGAATGTGTTACCTGTCAAAGTGTAACGTCTGAGTGATGACTTGAAACTATGGCCCGAGCTTAGATTTGTTACTTTCAAAGTAAGTTCTGAGCAGTTTGAATATATCTCACACCTCTGGAGTATGATTCCTGGTTCCATACTTTGTGTGCAGGGTTTGTATGTTCTTCCTGTGCTTCATGCTTTCCTCCAGGTATGCCAGTTTCCTTCTCCAGTCCATAGACTTGTGTTTTAGGCTGAGTGGCATCTCTTGTGTGTGTGTGTGTCCTGCGATGGGTTTGCAGTTTGTGGGTACCGCCTTGTGCACAGAGTCACCTGGGATTGACTCCAAGTTCTCTCCGACCCTATTGTGGATAAGCAGTTAAGAAGATGGATGGACATGTACCTACTTTGGGAGCTGTTTAACTTCAGTGCTGTAAGTCATGCATGTCAGTCTTTGGCATATGCCTTTGACATTTTTTTGATTTTGCTGGTCCTCAAAGCAAATATTTTCTCTAAATTTCTTCAGTGTAATTGCTGTTTATGTAGCTGTTTGACCATGAGCACATTGTGTTTGTTAATAACACACAGTTTCTGTTTAATTCTGCCACTCTCGTTATTTGTAATGAGTTCCTATAGAGACCGGAATATGACAACGGTACAACGGAAGGCGGTCGTCGATGGTATCCATAATAGTGGCACATTGGTTTCTTGGGGAAGATACAGCATATGGTAAGATGCACAGTATAAGCTAAAGTGGTCGTCACACTGGGCATGTTTCCTGTGATCTGGACCCAAATCCATTCTTGCATCATCACATGATGAATGTCACCATATATATTACTCCTGTGAGATTTGTTTATTTGCGACTGTGTTTTCTTTTATCTGAATAAGGCAATTTACCTCTCTTGTGACATCAAGAGATCATGACATCGTTCCAGTGCAACCGAAATCATACCACTTCCTACAGGTAGCTTCGGGTTCTCTACCGCCATGTGCTTCCTGGTCCACATGACAGCTTTCACATTAAGAATTTTTCATGTGCACCCCGTGCTCTGTTTCACACTAAACTGCAATGTGAAAACCCCCCAAGAGGAATAAAACAGCGAAAGTAAATCAATAAAATGCCTTTATTGCTACATAAGAAAACCGCCTGTAGCTTGAGCACTTGTATTTGCTCCTATTCAGACCTGTAAAAATGGAACCGGTGGCACCATGGGGAGGTATTTGTTACTTAGTTTGTCTTCATTATTGAATTGTGGTACTTGTCCTTGTTTACGTAGGTGTCATCGATTGTGCAACATCAAAACATCGGCTCAGACTCAGATAATGATGTTTACGTGCACTCTGAATGGCCTTTCCTTTCAACCCCTACAGAATAGGGAGGGTGAAGACTTCAGAGGGAGTGGGGCGTAGTAGGGATCACTCCAGATTGGACCACAGCTAAGGTGCGCTGTGTATGTGTTTTTTACGCAGAGGAAAAGCTCACATCTGAGAGCAAGACATAACAGAATATATAAAGCAACAGTTCTACTGTCTTTACACTCTGTGTGAAGATATGGTGTTGACAGTAACATGCCATCTCTTAATGTCTAGTCCATCATAACTTGACTATGATAGTCAACTTACTACTATAGTCCATCATAACTTGAGCTAAATGTCACTATATTTAACATGTGCAGTGTTAAGTACAACGAGAAGTTAGTGGACGATTGCAAATAAAAAGGTCCCGTGCATGGGACTGCGTGCCAGATGTGATCTCTGATGGATCACACAAGCATGTGTTTATTATTTTAAGTCACATCAAACATGTTTATTTGTGCCCAAATTCCACCCACAATGCATACAATGTTTAAAACGTAGCTATCAAGACATTAATAAAAGAATAGCATAAACTGTGGTAAAAGGTTAGGTGATTAGCTTAATTCTAGTTGATCCATGTTCTGGAACATTGGCTTAGACTTAACAAGCCCGTTTTCAGCACAAATAAAGAAACGTTCACTCTGATCATTAAATCATTAGACAAATCCCTACTTTGTCATTTCAGAAAGTGTGACAAAATGCCTTAATCATATCTGGCACCTATTGAAAGTCTCATAATAGCTAGTAAATATGACTGTTATTTTATTTTCTCATAAGCCCTCCTACTTATTTATTTAGATTATACACAAAGCCTGAAAATCTACCTCTACCTTTTCACCAATTGCTTAAAAAAAGCACAGATATTACTAATACTGAGCTTACTCTTGGACCCTGACATGGTCTACTAGCATGAGATCTGGGAGTATCTGATAGAGATGCTTTGGATAAGTATGGTAAATGTAATTTTAAATACGGAATGAAATGCATAAAGCTCAGAGCTAAAATTTTTTTTTTACATTTTTGTCATTGTGTGCATTTTTTTATTATTATTTTTTTAATAAATGAAATAAATGTGCCTTTGGTATGTTTGTTTGACCTGGAAATACAGATATGCTAACGTAACCTGCTCCTGGTAGATCTGCCACTGAGCACCATTCGGCCTCTGCAACTGATTCAGAATACTTCACAGGACCTCTGTAAGTCACTCTGGATAAAGGTGTCTGCCATATACCATAAGTGTAAATGTAACATGGATATAGTGTACCTTTTTAAAAAAAAAAAAAAAAAGGAAGATATATAATATACAAGAGGACTTTTCAACTAAAGCTGTAAAGCTACACTATATGTACCTTCCTGCATAAAAGACATATTAAAGGTACAAAAGGTGTGTTCTTGAGGAATCAACCCCAATGCCAGTCCATAGTACGGTTTATTACCTGTTTCCAAGAGTGTACATAGTGTCAAAAGCACTTATCTTTTAATATTTTAAATCCCACTACCCGGCTCTAACTAGTACATAATAGCCTCTTTGTTACAATAATAATAATGATCTTCCTGTACTGCCTTTTTTCTCTTTTCATCTTCTCCTCCACATTTATTTTAATTCTCTCTCTTTTATGCTGCATACATTTACTACCCTCTTTTACATTTCCCCTTTTCAACACATATTCTTATATTTCCATTCAAATGTATTCATTTTGCAGATGCTTTTATCTTCTGCAGCCTTGAAGTGAGGAAAAGGGAAATGCCACAAGCATATAGTAGAGCAGTTAAAAGCCTGAAGGCAGTGCTGGCTTGTCCATTGAGGCAGATGGGCAAAGGTTAATAAAGTCCTTGTTCACCACTCCATAGAGTTTGGATTCAATTGAAACTTCTAATGGCTTCTTTTATGTGACCAATGATTTAAAAAATGCTGCCTATTATGACGGATATAAGTTCATATTACACTGATTTTCCCACTGTTTGAGATCGTTGTGGCAGCACACTCACTGCCCCATTTAGCTCTATTAGGTTACAGAATAATGCACCATAGAATTACACTTTGTGATAAAAAGGGAAACTGCAACAAACATTAATATAGAGGCCCAGTGGGGTGGGACTCATGCTGCCCCTATACTCACTCTATGAACATTTTCCATGGAAGAGAAACAGCAGATAAGACAGTTCAATTTAGTGATCACACCACCTTTGCCAAATTGGGATAATTAAAAAAAAAACCTTCACAACTGCCAGGATCTTGTTATATACAAAGCAATCAAGCTTTAATAAATTTCCACAAAGGCAAAATGCAAGTGCAGACAGTGTGCGTGATGTGTAGAACCATTTCTATTGTATAGGATATACTGTAAAAATTGGTAGAGAGACATGTGATTATGAATTAAAAAGAAGAAATATAATTACTCCCTTCTTTTTATTCTATTTCTTCTTTTTTTGGACTAGTTTCAACACACGTCATGTGCTTTAAGATGTAGTTGGACTGGAAACTAAAACTTGGCATGCCCGCTTAATGACATTAGCTCTTCAGACAGTATACCTACTGTATCAAACAGTTTGTCTACATCTGCTAAAAAACGACCTGCTAGACTGTGTGCCTGTAACATACGTCGAGCATGATAACGTCTCAACTTCATTTTGTTTGAGGCTGCTGGTTACAGAACTCGTTCAAGGACTTAACAATGGCTTTTTTGGCTTTTTAGAATTTAAAATTTTAGTCACTAGCAAAGATTCTTAACTGCAGAGCCTCTGTATGGTCTTCACGGCTTACAGATTTACAGACTAACAAGGGAGAGATGACTGGACTTGTTTTAATCCTGAAGCCAGTTTGTCACTCATCTCAAGGGATTCATAAGTTCATCAGTTCTTTTGTTCTTCGTCCTGATTATCTGGTTTTTCCTCCTCTTTTTTTTTTTTTTTTTTTCCCCAAAAACACCTGAAAGTAAACATTTTGAAATTCAGGACATGAAGTCAAGTGAAGTGAGCTGCAAGGTAAAACTTTGTTACTGTGTTACTGGTCCCTTATTGCCTGAGGTTCTCTTTGTCAAGGTCATTCGCAGATTATATTATCCACAGGCCAAAGCTCAAAGATTGGAACCAGACAAGCTCACTCTGCACCTTTACACTCGTAGCAGCATTCAGTGTGTGTATACGTGTGCATGAGGTCAAGAGTGCAGTGTGTGTAATTTGGTGGATTACAGAAAGGCACACAGATTGACCTTTTGCTTGAGGGGGAATAACGCTCATTAAGGCCAGTTAAAGGATTAGCATGTCTACGCGTCCATGCCGCAGTTATGCTAACACACACACACACACACACAAAAGAAATGAGGGAGCAATTACAGGTTTAGAAATAAGAACGTAACAATTTTGCATGCAAAGGTGTCATTGACTTGAGTGCCAGTTGTGTAGCAGGATGCATGTCTGCATTTGTGGATACTGCTGCATGCTTGCTCTGTAGTTAATTCCTATACTATATTTTTGGTTTTTAAGTTAATAATAATTAAAATAAAGTCATAATTGAGTTAACACTGTGAATTATGAAATTACATTAGTTTTCTTTATTATTATTTTTTTACTCGACACAAAACTAGTAGTTTTTATTTTTTTTGTGGGTTTTCAGGAAACAAATGGAAAAAAGGTTCAACCTAGGGATGAGGGAGATATATAAAATTGTATTCCGAAGTACAAAAGGTATTCATCTGTGATATAAAAATGGAGGAAAAATATTTTTTTTGTGCAAAAATGCCTTTGGGATAAATTTGCACATTTATATTATTCTGCAATATTTTGTAGTTGCTTAGTTGCATTTAATGTTTTTTTTTCTTGATTACTATTTTTATTATAATAACAAGAAATGAACTCTTTGACAGTAATTTCGATTTGGGTTGTGCTATATCACACCAGAGCATTGATTGTTGATTATTCTCTTAGAGCTGCATGCTCCATCACATTTTATACCCTATATTAATAGTAAGCATGTCTCCTCCTTAATCAGCTTTATTACCTTGTCAGTTTATCACCTTTTTTCATTCATTAATGTATTGTATTTTATATAGTTATGTAATTTTATTTATATATATATATATATATATATATATATATATATATATATATATATATATATATATATATATATATATATATATATATATATATAATATTTATTTATTATATATTTTTTTTTCAGATAATTTCTCAGAATATGTTCTTTCAAAAGTCAGAGATGGTAAACACTGTGAACTTTCGAGGTCACCAAAAAAAAAAAAAAACTTCATAATGAATGTCTTACATAAGCTACATTAAAAGAATATTTTCTTATTTATGGTGTACACAAAACAAGAAAGTCGTCCTTGAATGCAACAGAAATGATTCTCAAATATGGGTACATGCTAGGGGAAGTTATTAATTCAAAAGTGAATCAAAGACCTTTATTTATATTTAAATTGTTCTTCATTAATGTATTCACAGTAGTGCAGACTGCTCGGTCCTATTGTGAGGAATGATTACTTCAGCTCTCTGTCATAGCCTGTGATTAAAGCAGGATTAAAACATGCTTTTTATCCAGGCTGTATGTGTAGTTTGTGTTTCATGTTTTTGTGCCCTGTGCCTGTGCATGCAGTTGGACATGCCATCTGAACCATGCTTTTATCCTTCACATTTGCCCCTTTTTCCTCCGTTCTGTCTCTCTCACTATTCTGGGATGACCCTAATTACAGTCTTCCCATGTGTGGTTAGACTGTGAGGCCCAGAGATGTATGCAGGTCTCTCTCTCTTCTCTCTCTCTCTCTCTCTCTCTCTCTCTCTCTCTCTCTCTCTAAAACACACACTACATTACATCACTTTCCTTTTTTGTTTCACTTCCTTTTTCGTGTACCACCTCTTGCGGTTAAATGTGTCCACTTAATCTGCTCGCTCGCATCCTCACTTGCAATCAACACACCACACATAAATTATAAATCTTAAGAAATCTCTCTCTCTCTCTCTCTCTCTCTCTCTCTCTCTCTCTCTCTCTCTCTCTCTCTCTCTCTCTCTCTCTCTCACACACACACACACACACACACACACACACACACACACACACACACACACACACACACACACACACACACACACTCTCTCCATCTTTCTCTTTTCTTTACACACAAATACACAGCACATAAAGCTCGTTTCTCCTCTGCTTCTGGGCTCAAACAAATTTGACATCATTAGGTACTGGGAATCCAGTTACCTCCATCCCCCCATTCTCCCTCTCCCTCTTTTCCACCCCTGCTGTTTATTCACTGCGTGTAGCAAAGTAATGAGCTCTCTCATTACTCGACAGCTGTGCGGTTCCAATCTATAATTTTTGTCCTATTTTTTTTTTTCTTGGACTGAAACATCTAAGCAGCAGGTACTTGCTGGTTTCTGAGTAGAGCTGACCCAGTGACCCAGTGACTCTTCATATTGATCAAATACTCAAATGCATTGAATATCTTACCGGGGTCATTCAGTCCAATAAATAATGCATGAACACACAGGGACATATTCACTACATGTCAGTATGTGTCATAGTGCTGCAGCACTGACTTATAGTCTTAATGTAGTTCAGGACTCCAGGCTGGACCACCAACCACTAAGACCTGTTTCTTGGACTGCTTTGTTTGTGTGTGTGTGTGGTGCAAGAGTTTGGGTGTTTTGTATGCAAGCTGGGACTATGCAGGGATTATATCCAGAATCAATAGCAATTTGATGAGCTTGTATTTTGGCACAGGCGACTGTAATGCGAACTGTGCCACGGTAGAGTCAAGCTGTGGTAATTTGGGCTGTGTGTACATGTGTGCTTAAGTGTGTGTTAGTGTATTGTCATTTGGGAAGTAGCCATGTCTGGGTCATAGTGTATTTTTGGGTAAGACTAGTTTGGATCACTAGACTGGGTAGCATGTGTCTGTCTGTTTGTTTATATGTATGAATCTGTAGTTTGTATAGTGGGGGATCATAGCAAAAGTGGCCTCCTTTTCCCCTAAAAAGAATAGACAATTATATAATTTTTATCTTATACACATGTTATCTAAACTTGGATGGATTTTACCTTCACTCTGCATAAATATCTATAAATGCCATATCAACAAATATAGAAATGGCAACCCAATCATGGAAGCAGACAAATACTGTAAGAGACGAATGCTGTATCCTGCCTCACTATCTAGGCAAGTGAGGACGATCAGCTGTAAACTAAAAGCGTACATTATTTACAGAATGTATTTATTTCTAATCCTTGCCTTTGCAAATGGTTATTGAGCCACACAAAATTGACACTTGGATTGACTTCTTGGTATACTGATGACCTCAGAAACTAGGCAATTAATAGAAATGATCGAATCATAGCTGTTGAGATAAAATTGAGGCCAGTATAATTCACCCGAGGTTTTGATTCATTAATTTCAAATACTTTTTCACAAGGGTGATATGAATACTGGCTTACTTTGTTCCTTTAGCAAGTTAGATCATTTAAAGAAAATATGTTGTGTTTAATTATACAGCTCTGGAAAAAAAATAGGAGACCACTGCAATTTACTCCTAAATCCGCAACTCTGTGAGTATGACAAGCATTCCACGCCAGTCTTTGTTAAATTTCTACACAAGCACACCTCATTCTGCTTAATGAGGTACTGATTTGTTGATCAACTGAATCCAATCCTATTTAATGGGGAAAAGTATGAAAAAAAGCACTGCTGTAATCAACACTCTCCTCTTGCAATGTGACCAGTTGGATGGTAAAAAAGTGCTAGAGGTCTTTCAAAGGTAACTGGAAATTTAAAAATAACCAATGAACATGCCAAAAACAGTGAAAAGAGAGGTTTTGAGTGAAGAAAAAAAAGGCTCAATCCTAGCTTTACTGGCACAAGGATTCAGTGAGCGTCAAGTTGCTTCTTTCCTTAATATTTCAAAGACGACAGTTCACAAAAACAAGATCAAGCAACAGACACTAGTAACAACAAAGCTACAGCCTGGAAGAGGCCGAAAACGGGTCAGTAACAAGCGAGATGACCGCAGACTTATTCGAATGTCAATCAAGAACCGTAGGCTGACCTCAAGTGACCTTCAACAACAGCGGCAAACTGAGACTGAGAAGTGCATGGCAAAAACATGCAGGGCTGAAGTCATACAAAGATAGAAAAAAGCCCTTCATCAGTGAAAAGCAAAGAAGAGCCAGGCTGAAGTTTGCAAAAAACCACAGGAATTTGACTGTAGCGGACTGGAGTAAGGTAATCTTTTCTGATGAGTCCAATTTTCAGCTTTGCCCGACACCCGGTCATATTATGGTTAGAAGGAGACCTGGAGAGGCCTACAACCCGCAGTGTCTTGCACCAACTGTAAAATAAAGGGTCAGTGATGATCTGGGGGTGCTTCAGCAAGACTGGAATTAGACAGATTTGTCTTTGTGAAGGGCGCATGAATCAAGCCAAGTACAGCATTGTTCTAGAAGAACTTTTGCTTCCTTCTGCTAAGACAATGTCCCCCAACTCAGAAGATTGGATTTTCCAACAGGACAATGCGCCATGCCATACAGCCAAAGCAATCAGAGTCTGGATGGAGGATCACCAGATCAAGAGCCTGTCATGGCCAGCCAAATCTCCAGATTTGAACCCTATTGAAAACCTCTGGATTGTCATCAAGAGGAAGACGGATGGTCACAAACCATCAAGCAAACGTGAGCTGTTTGATATTTTGCAAAAAGAGTGCTATAAAGTTACCCAAAAGCAATGTGACAAACAGGTGGAGAGCATGCCAAAATGCATGAAAGCTGTAATTGCAAATCGGGGTTATTCCACCAAATACTGATTTCTTAATGTTATTTAGCCAAAGCATTAACACACTTTGTTTACAAATCATTTGCAATTTGTTTTATTTGAGTTTGCTCTGCAAATACTGCATGATCTTGGGTTATTTTGATGTGTTGTCATTTCCTTTAAATATACACTCTAAATAACAATAGTTATATTTTGAATTTAGGAGAAATATTGTCAGCAGTTCACAGAAAATGAAACAAAATTGTTCATCTCACCAATACATGCACCTGTAAGAAAAAAAAACATAAGAAACGGATTATTTTGCAGTGGTCTCTTATTTTTTTTCCAGAGCTGTATTCAATTTATTTGAGTTTGAGACCATTCATTGTGTCAAATATGGACAAATAAGGAAAATCAAGAAGGGCCAAATACTTTTTTATGATCAAGCTTGCTGATGCTCTTATTAGTGTAGAAGGCAGGATTCAGCTAGCCGAATGAAATGGAAAGATAATTTTACAGTATAGTTTTTCTCACCTGAGATCAGCATTTCCTCAAAGTCTCAAGCCACATAACAGGCATCTACACGGCTGCTACATGATTAGCTGAATAAATTAGAACATGAATGAAAAGGTATACAAGTGTTCATAATAAAGTGCTCAGAATAAAGTATACATTTTGTTCTATATAGTTCATATACAAAATGCTTAATGCATAGCTCACTTTCCAAAGCCAGAAATAAGATTTTCACAAAATGTTCTCAGGAAATGGAATGATCCTATTCAAGTCACAAGCACCAAACAAACATTAGGATGAAATGAGGTTTGGTGCTAGCATTTGGACTGTAAAAACAAAAAAAAAAAAAGGGGACAGGAGGATATGTTACCCTGGGGGCATCGTCCTGCATTCTGCTGATTTGTCTGTCTGTTCCTTGAGAGGGGTTGTCTGAGTTTAGTCTGCTCTGATCAGGGCGAAACCTTATAGCACCCCGAGCTGAGGGTCAGTCTGTCTGCCGTGTCCAATTCTGGGAGTGTGTCTGAGTCTGAGCAGAGCACCATATGGACATTTGACCTCCACATATTATGGAATAGAAGTAGGCCAGCTGGTTACTGTGCCTCATTCATTCATGTTTCTTTGTAACTGCAGTGCTGCAGTAAAGTTGTCATTGACATATGACAATCAAACATATGAGAAATTCATTTAAATCATCATAAATCTCTTGTGGTTTTGACCACACAACACAACTAATTTAATTATCCAGTGCATGGTAACTGTGGTGGTGTGTGCTCATATGAACATATGCGTGTCTGTGTTTGTGTGTGTGATTGCATGGATATGGGGGTGTGTGTGTGGATGTGTGTGTGTGTGTGACCCAGTTGAACAGCAGCTCCAGACATGATAATCTAGGTAAATGGCTAGTCTTATTCTGTAATCTTCACTAACCCTAAGACATGGAACAGAAGGCAGTATCACAAATATACACCCACAATGAAGCTATATCTGTGTATATGTAATTTTTGTGAACTCAACTGATTTTCTGGGTTTCCCATTCAAATTGTGCAAATGATCTGTGTGTAGATCATGAGCTTGAGGTTGCCAGATATTTCTCTCAAAACATTGGAGAAGAGGATTTTTTTTTTATCCTCTAGACCACTACATGCAAACAAAAAGCACTGACTTTAAACATGAAAGATATCTAGGAAAGAAAAAGCAGAATGAACAAGTATAGCATTTTCCCCCACCCTTTTCTGTCAAATGTAATATGATATAAAAGCACATTTCAAAATCCAAAACTACATGGCCCTGTGTGAAAAAGTGTTTGCCCCCTAAGCCTAATAACTGGTTGGTCCACCCTTAGCAGCAACAACTGCAATCAAGCGTTTTCGATAACTTGCAATGAGACTGTTACAGCGCTGTGGAGGAATTTTGGCCCACTCATCTTTGCAGAATTATTGTAATTCAGCCACATTGGAGGGTTTTCAGTGGTATTGGTGGCTCAGTGGTAGGTTTCTCGCCTATCATGCGAAAGGCCTGGGTTCGATTCCAGCCAATGCCTCAACCCCAGCCACTGGATGCACTGCCGGTCCCAAGCCCGGAAAAAATGGGAGGGTTGCGGCAGGAAGGGCATCCGGCGTAAAACCTGTGCCAAGTTGTTGTGCGGACCAGTTGGTACGCTGTGGCGACCCCGAACAGGGAGCAGCCGAAAGCAACTTCTTCTTCTTCTTCAGCCACAGCTTGTTGCTGCTAAGGGTGTCCCAACCTGTTATTAGGCTTAGGGGGCAAATACTTTTTCACACAGGGCCATGTAGTTTTGGATTTTGTTTTCCCTTAATAATAAAAACCTTCATTTAAAAACTGCATGATGTGTTTACTTGTGTTATCTTTGACTAATATTTAAATGTGTTTGATTATCTGAAACATTAAAGTGTGACAAACATGCAAAAAAATAAGACATTTTTCACACCACTGTATATTATAGTTGCATCAAACTGTCAGACATTAAACTTAATACTGCTCCTCACTCAAGTCGTTATCCCACAAGAAAAATTTGCTTAAGGTAAATGTTTATATGTGAGACATGGCTTCAAACTACTGAATACTGAATGGAGCTTGCTGTATGTTCAGAGATACATCTGCGATCTGAATGCCAAATACACAATTTCCATAGAGTTCAGCAAGTGACATCAAATCAACATGTCTGCACACAGCATCAACAAACACTGCGTCCAAATATCCTCACTACCCAACTATACGGTAAAGCGGTTGGCTAAACTGGTAGCATTTCTGGTTTCTCAGTATTCATAAAACATTACATGAGAAATATCCTGATGACCTGCTGCTTCCACTGAGATTCTGCGGTAGGGAAATGATGCACACTGCTTTATCCCATAATGCAACGAGACTGGCACAGAAGATCTGTCAGAATCCAAAATAGTAGAAGGCAGCACATCAGCTCTTTCTCAAACATTGTTCATTGTGGTTGAAGCAACACCTGAGTAAGCTCGAAGGTTTAAACAAGAAAAAACAAAACAAAAAAATAGGTTGTGGTTAGTATGATGTCATAGGTCACATGACAATGCCAACATGGCAGATGTACAGTAGTGTGTCAGGATTGTATTTGTGTTACACAAATATACTCATATCAGAAGTAGAGCAGTAGCTAGAGTCGAACGCAGTAGGTATAGTCACAGTACATGATCTCATGATTTTTAGAGTTGTGCTCTATGTACAAGTATTTTCAAATCGATACACACAGACATAGTCGCTTGTAAAATCAATAACACTGACTCTACAGTCTGCTGTATAGATGCTGGACAATCACCATCAACGTTGTGACCATCAACAGGACTTTCCCAAATCTTAATTTCTAATACTTCAGACCGGAAAACCTGAATGTTCTGATGCTGTGAGCACACATTGTAGGTTTCATTTCGAAAACCTATAAAATGAATGAAACGATTTTCCTTTTCACTTAATGTTTAAGGGTTCGGTTATGGTTGGATTTGAGGTGTAGGAATTAGCTGCACTTATACATGTCCGTTAACACAGGAATGTGTTTTCACAGCAGGGGTGTGAAAGGTTTTTTGCGCTTGCCGCCTAATTTAAACATTAAGACCTCCTCTCCTCATTCTCACATTCATTACTGGGGGCCGCAGTGAGAATAAACAGCAGGAGTGAGAGAGATTGGAGGAGCCGGGGTTGAGGTTCAGGGCAGACAGTGTTGGATATTAATTAAGTCCAACTCGTTTCAGGCTCCTGGCAGTCTGGCTTGCTGTGACAACTCACACACAGCTGGGTCACATTAGGGAATAGTAGCCGCTGTTTTATGACAAATCAGCAGGAACAGAAACGTGTGTGTGTGCGTCTTATCAGCATGCTTGCTACTGCATATATTAGTGGGTTTTTGTTCAAACAAATACTCGTGACACATGGAGCAAACAAGGTCACTTAATGAGGTCATTATTGAAGTAAACTATATATGAGTGATGCAGGAGTGAGAAAGCAATACAGCTTTACACTTGCTAGCAGAGAAATAAATAAATAAATAAATATATATATATAAGATATCCATCATAGGACGCCACAGCAGGTTAGTGGGTAGCCTGTTTACCTTGCACCTTCAGGGCTGGGGGTTTGATTATCACCTCTGCTCTGTGTGTGGAGTTTCCATGTTCTCTTCATGCCTCAGGGGTTTCCTCTCAGTACTCCAGTTTCCTCCCCCAGTTCAAAGATATGCATTGTAGGCTGATGGACATCATTAAATTGTTGTGTGTGTGAGTGTGTATGTGCTTGTGCTCTGTGCAAGGTTGGAAGGTCTGCCATACTGAAATCCTGGCTTTTTAATTCGAGTCAGATTGTGTACGTGCTTCATTAAGCGTAGCTCAGGGTGTACGTGTGTGTGTGCAAAAGTCCAGCAGCGTGATAAGAGCACTTTAATAGGCGAACACGCTCGAATGTTATTTCTTATCTGAAGCCGATGAGTATCTTTGCTGTTTATGACTCAGATGATTCACCTGTACACGAGCTCAACTTTTCACCTACAAGTTAAAAACAAAACAAAGACGTGATAACATGCCCTTCAGCACATGCCAGGTTTCATGTACACATTCTGCTCTATGAGCTCATGTATCAGTCGTGCTGCAATCTATCCTGGATTGACGACATGTTTTCCACGTTGGAACTGAACTTTTTATGACATGTTATGACACCTTATTAATATTTGTCTTTCTTTCCCTGGAAGGAACTGCCATTTTTTTCATTTGATTTTTCCCTTGTCTTCTAGTTTTCAGCAATATGTTCATTCTGCAGTAAGCACTTTGTTTTGTTTAGGATGGAGGTAGATCATAGGAACGCTGTGTGTGAGGCAGGAGAACCGCTTTGATGGGAAGTTGGGCAATCACAAAACACCATGCATACAATCATTCATATTCAGCATTGCCAATTCACCTACCTGCATGTTTTTTAGGATGTGGGAGGAAACGGGAGAGTGCAGAGAAGCCCCCACAGATGCTGGAGAACAGGCAAAGCTCCACACAGGTAGTAACCTGAGCTCAGGATCAAGCCAGAGAGCCTGGAGCAGTGAGGCAGCAACACTACCCGCTGCACCATCATGCCATATTAGATTGATTAAGATCACAGGGGGAAAAAAAAAAATTTAGACACATAGAGGTGCTGCTTTTAAAGTGAATTCATTTAAGGAAACTGAACTTTTTAAAATGTTTCTTTGTGTCATTATTAATCAACTTGCCAATTCAATTCAATTGTTATTTAAATAATTCTTTTATCACTGGACATTGTTACTAAACTTTACAGGTCTACAGAAATCCATAAATTCAGGATATGAATTATACATTTGAAAAATATCCCCAAGGAGCAAGCCAGAGGCGATGGTGGAACTTAATAAAATAAACAAAACGATAATGTGGTCCCGGTCTCTGAGACTTCAAATCTTCTCAGCTTTCCTTTTCTCTACCTCTATAAATGAGAGAAAGAAAAAAAGAAATGAAAGAAAGGAAGGAAGAAAGAAAGAAAGAAAGAAAGAAAGAAAGAAAGAAAGAAAGAAAGAAAGAAAGAAAGAAAGAAAGAAAGAAAGAAAAAAAGGGTGGAAGGAAGGAAAGAAGGAAGGAAGAAAGAAAGGGGGAAGAAAGAAAGAAAGAAAGAAAGAGGAAGGAAGGAAGGAAGGAACGAAGGAAGGAAGGAAGAAAGGAAGGAAGAAAGAAAGAGGAAGAAAGAAAGAAAGGAAGAAAGAAAAAGGAAGGAAGGAAGGAAGGAAGGAAGGAAGGAAGAAAGAAAGAAAGAAAGAAAGAAAGAAAGAAAGAAAGAAAGAAAGAAAGAAAGAAAGAAAGAAAGAAAGAAAAAAAAGAAAGAAAGAAAGAAAGAAAGAAAGAAGAAGGGAAAAGGAAGGAAGGAAGAAAGAAAGAAGAGAAAGAAAGAAAGAAAGAAAGAAAGAAAGAAAGGAAAAAAAAGAAAGAAAGAAAGAAAGAAAGAAAGAAAGAAAGAAAGAAAGAAAGAAAGAGGAAAGGAAGGAAGAAAGAGAAAGAAAGAAAGAAAGAAAGAAAGAAAAAAAGAAAGAAAGAAAGAAAGAAAAAAAAGTGGAAGGAAGGAAAGAAGGAAGGAAGAAAGAAAGAAAGAAAGAAAGAAAGAAAGAAAGAAAGAAAGAAAGAGCTCATGTTTCTATCGCTGGTTTAAGTAGCTCTCATGTTCAGTTCCTCTCCTGGACATGTGCCATACTGTAAAGTTTAGCTTCAGCTCTCTCTGGCTCTGATGTTTGTTTTTTTTTTTTTTATTGTGCTCCTGAAGGTCTTGGTTTTTTGGATCAGGTGTGTTTGATTACAGCTGAAATAAAACTCTGCAGGATGGTACAGCTCCAGGAGTTGGGCCGGGCAGCCATTACAAAGCCTAATCAAAAACAACGGGAAACTCCCAAACCACAACCAGCAACCAAATACACACACACAAGTGCATTACACAACAGACAAGCAGTGCTGGGTAGGGATCTATTGCTGCTAACTGAAACAAATCAAATAAATATAATACACCTAAAAACCTTTAAAAATCAATCAATGGTTGATGATTGAATAAATAAAAAGTTGAATCATCTTGATTTATACCTGAAAGATGACCTGGATGATTGAAATGCTTTAAAAACTCAGCTCTACACATGGAGGAAATTGTTTAATCCAGAATGTGATTTTTAAATGTTTCGCCTTTCTTAGATGGCTGATTCTGATGCTATTAGATTTCGGGTCAGTTTTGTTAACACAGCGTTAGTCACATATCTTTTCAGTTCTAACCAGTGCTTCAGAGAGCACTTGCGTGAGAATTCACAATGTTACGAAATAATCTCTGTGGTTTTGGATTCATTTTGCTGGATACACCAATTATAAGAGGATGAGGCGGCACCTGGTAACCAGTATCCTGGTATTAGCGAAGAACAAAACCGTTGATGTTTCAGTTACTCCTGATACTGAAATCTCCCTCCTGTATCAATCTGTAACAAACGATTTGCTAATTTTCTAGCTGTTACCTAGCTCGTTAGCTAACTCGGCTCATCGGTTGGTCTCTATATCGTTTGTATATTTTGGATCTTAAAGTAGTCAACAGTATGAAGGAGCAAGTCTGATCTACTAAAATGTAATTAGTGTTTATCTGTAGCCAGAAACTAGCAGAGTATTTTGAATTAAAAGGCTATATTTGGCTATTACGTCTATCCATAGGGATTCATAGACGTTATAAAAGGCTGTGATTAGTTAAAAACCTTCATTTTATTTGTTAACCTTTATTAACAAATAAATTTACAACGATTATTTAATGGTTTTGAAGTTTTAAACCAACTGTGTGTGGTTTAGTTTAATCTAACTGAAAGATTTTAGCCTTTTAACTGTAACCTGAGCAAAACGACGTTATCGTAAATGCTAACAGATTTATTATTCTCTCGTTATCTATATAGTCAAGAGAGCTGTTGGGATTGGCTACACTGTGCAAATACTGGAGTAACCACTGAATATAGAATATAGTGGTTGTAATTCTAACCATTGGGAAACTCCTTCCCAGCAATGAGCTCAGGATAACACACACCTGAAGAGCATGACATCACCTCGGACTGTATTTACCCAGCCAAGTCACACAATCAACCCACGCACATGCACACACA
The DNA here is from genome assembly GCA_033459395.1 of Hemibagrus guttatus. Classification (NCBI taxonomy): domain Eukaryota; kingdom Metazoa; phylum Chordata; class Actinopteri; order Siluriformes; family Bagridae; genus Hemibagrus; species Hemibagrus guttatus. Next base: position 26,601,687 of record JAUCMX010000003.1, on the reverse strand, counting down.
CGCACGCACACACACACACAAGGGTTTTAAATGATGGTTTATTGGTATTTTGTTGCATTTTTATGCATAAACTGTGCTGCATGAGTACAAGGAAAAAAGGTAATATAACTCTAATCAGTTAGTGAGTATTCCTTAAAAATAATTGTGATTATTTTTTATAATAGTTATAAAAATTAACCATCAAACATCATATATAAAGTAATATTTTTTCTGAGGTGCTTTTATGCTCATGAAATGCTACAAATAACCCGGAAACATCTAGACATTTCTCTAATGTTTTAAAATCTGATGAATATGAATGTATGCAATTTGGATATGCCTTCATTTCTAGCTGTTTATTTCTAGGCACAATAAACAGGGCAGCAACATTGGCTAACTTAACTAAGTAGCGAGCTAACTGCCAGATAGAAGAAAGCTTTATTATCATCATCACACACACATTACAGCACAGTGAAATTCATTCTTTGCATGTCCCAACTTTGGAAGTTGAGGTCAGCCATGATACATCACTGCTGAGGTGGGGAGGGTTAAGGGCCTTGCTCAAGGGCCCAACAGTGGCAGCTTGGCAGTGCTTGGGGCATGAACCCTGATCTTCCGATCAAAAAACCCAAGGGAGGTGAGAACTGGGAATTGAGATTTAATATTAATTTCTTTTTTTTTTTGTAGTAAAAAACAGTAAGCAAATCTGCTTACAGTAAGCAAATACACTATGACATCCAAAGATTTGTTCTTTCCTAATGCCTGATTGGCATTCTGCTGTTCTCAAAGATTGATGTAACTATAGCTCCGTCAGTCAGTCTATAGCATAACAATAAAATTCCTGACTGATCTTTGCTAAGTTTGCTACATAGTCTAGAGAACTTGCTTTATACCTGAAGGATATTTCATACAGAGCTTATTTAGTGACTAATTAAACTTAACTGAGTCACTAACTGAACTTAATGAGCTTAAATATTTAATTTACTTTTTTTTTTTTTTTTTTTTTTTAAAACAGAATGTGTACTTAATTTATTGCTGCGTGAACAGATTTGACCCAAGCACCGCTCCATATAACTGGAATCTTCCACCCTGGAGGACTTAACCATGTCAAATCACAGGGTTGGATTCAGGGCTGCTTTAACAGGTGTGCTTCTGTACCACATCAAATGGATGGTAGATACAAACTGGCTGCATGAGAGCTGTAAAGCTCAGTTTTTTGTCACGCACAGACTCCTTGTCTCTGTCTCTCATGTACTCACACAGAAGCCCCTCTGTTCCCCCCTGCCTTTTTATGACTGGCTCGATGTTTGTGAACGCTGACATCACTGACACCACAAACCTGCTTTTGCGGATATCTGTGAGTGTGTGTGTGTAAGTTGCAAACAATTGGCCTCTGTGAGTGTGAGAACTCAAGGGCGGATCCATGTGAGGGAAGAGGGGTTAGGGTGAGGGTTCACTGGCTCAATGGACATACAAAACTAAATGCTGTCATGGTAAACAAAGTTTGGTGTCAATCCCATTTAGGAAATGTGAGCAATTCAGAATTGATTCCAAGGACTATTGATGAGAGTGTGTGTGTGTGTGTGTGTGTGTGTGTGTGTGTGTGTGTGTGTGTGTGTGTATGCATGAGTGGGTGCACATGCTGAAACATCCCCACAGAAGCTGTTTTGTGTCTGAGGCCCTTTATGGTTAGGTCAGTGTCACTTCCTGTTTTTGGCCCTCAGTGCTGTGAAAGCATTATGTGCATCAACACATTGTGTGTGTGTACTTATATGATTGCATTTCTGCCCTCCATGCCATCTCTTTAGCATATTCTCACTTGCCTGCATCATGTCTCTACATAAACATGACCATTATCTATCTATTACTTAGGAACAACTTGTCCTGTGCCAGCTGATTGAAGTGACCAAATGTCCACACAAGGATAAAATTATCTGATGGCTTTGTTTGACCTTGTAGTGGTTTGACAGAGGTTTATGTGTGTATATATATTTATAAACCCAAATAACTGAAGATTTACTTTTTGCTTTCTGAAGTAAAAGATAAAATTAGGTCTAAGTGTAAGCACTGCATTAATTAGCTGCTTTAATAATTCAGTAAAGTCCTCAAAAGGATAGTAAGACAAGCTCTGATTTGAAAGAATGGTTTACTCAAGGTCAAAGATGTACAATTTCTGACAATAGGATGATTTATGAGGAAAATAAGGATGTGGGGTAGATAGGGCGTGAGCATGTTTCTTTCTTTCTCTGTCTCTTGTTTGTAAAAACACTCATTTTAAAGATTTGGGAGATTTAAGTTAGTCGTATTTAAAAAACATTAGCAATAATCAGCTCTTATCCTTTTTATCCACCTATTTATTGTGTAACTCTTCTTTCAAAGGTTGCTTTAAGTCCTTCATCATGCTGTGTTGCAATAGTGTTCTATGTACAACCGCAAGAGTGCTATTATATTTTTATGGTTATAAAAAATATTTAAAGCAATCTTGATGAAATAAGTGCATGCAGCTCTTTATTATTAACACTATTAATTGTACTACTAAAGTTTGTACTATGTGTACTTCTATTATTATTATTATTATTATTATTATTATTATTATTATTATTATTATTATTATTATAAAGATATCAGCATTTCTTTTCACAATATACATTCTCATCACGTTTTCTTTCTTTATTCTGATTCTAATTTATCCTGATTCTGTTAATCCCACTGATACTCAGCATTAGAGATGGATAGAGACAGAGATAGGGATGAAGTGAATGTTCTGTGTTTCCTGTCCCACTGGATTAGCATCAGCTCAGGGCTGGTATAAATTTGCATCTTCTCTAAATGTTTTGCTCAACATTTATATTTAGACTGAACATTTCTATTTCTATATTTTTATATATTATTTTTATTTAATGTTTTATTTTTAGATTACAATTATTACATTTTTGTTAAATATTTAATATTTTTCTATTTCTTTTGTTAAAATATTGTGCATTTTAATCTTTAACTTTTCCCATTCCATTCCATTCCATTGTCTGTACCGCTTATCCGATCTATACTCGGGTCACGGGGAGCCTGTGACTATCTCAGGCGTCATCGAGCATCAAGGCAGGATACACCCTGGACGGAGTGCTAACCCATCACAGGGCACACACACTCTCTCATTCACTCACGCACTACGGACAATTTAGAGATGCTAATCAACCTACAATGCATGGCAAACATGCTAACCACCAAGCCAACAAGCCCCCCAATTTTTAACTTATATAATAATAATTAAAACTTATATAAATATAATAATAATACATATAAATAATAATATAAATATAAACTTTATAATATTTTGAAACATGATATTTACATTTAGATTTAAATTAAATATTTAGATTTAATTTTTAGACATATTTACATAAAAATGTGATTTAGATTTGATATATTTTTTTTTTTAATTAATTAATAAATTATTTTTTTTTTATTTTGGAAACTCTGTTTTTGTCGTTAAATCTCATTAAAAAAGGGACCAGTTTTTGTTATAGTAACTATGATTTTCCCCCAAACATCTAAGTACTGAATTTGAGTATAAAACACCTCACAAAACAAGAGAATAATGAATCGGTGTAACCAACAGTGAGAAGTTAAAACTTGGATATCTATTTTTATTGTTCATTCATTTTTATTTTTCACTTTACAGCCTCTTTATAGTTTTAGCCTTCAGATTGTTAAAGTTTACGGCTTATCTTTTATTTGCTCTCATCTGATGTTCCTAACATTGATTTGTAGGTATGAATTTAGATAAAATTAGTTGGTGGAGTTGTGATTTGCTCCTGTTGACTTAGTTTGTGTGCTTTATCATAACATAGCTTATAATAGTTAAGCTTAGCTTCAGGCTCCGTCTTTCGTGTTTTTATTCGTCTTTTCATCCTTTCATCCTGTGCACAAATTCACACACCATACACACAAATCTGCACATGCCAAACAAGCAGCAAGCAATACTGAAACCTCTTTTTGAAAACTCTTCATACAATCCCCTTTAGCAATGAGAAGCTTGGACTAACAGTTAATTTCTTACTCAGAAAGCGGACATTATGACTCATAACACACTGACCTAAAACACACAAATCAGTATATATACTGTATATATCATATATATGTATGTATCAGTATATATACAGTATATACACTTTATTGACTGTACTAAAGTGTATGCACTCTAACAAGAAAAAATAGTTTGCAAAAATTCTGAGTATCAAACGCTGCAATTTGCACCAATATCCTTTTGTTTTCTATATCTTTCTAGAAATATATCATTATCCCACTTTCTGCTATAATAGTCAACCTAAATCTATAAAATCTAAAAAAGGTTGATCTATAAAATATATAGTATAAACTAAATCAGTTCCCTTAGTCACATTCTGAAAACTCTCCACAGTGTCAGCGAAACGGAAGTCTATGCAGACCAAAAGTGTGAATTACTTTTCATTACTTTCACACTAAATTGCAATCATCGGTACTGGAAATGGGTATTACTTCATTTTATAGTAAATATTCTTAATATATTTTAATATGGTTACCACAGAACTGCACAAAAGTTGCCATCTTTCTGTGTTGAATGTGTTTGTTCAGAACAGTTTTGCAAGCAGTGTGTTAGCATTTGAATCAATGTGCTGCAAATATATAGTGTTTTGCAGATGGAGCAGTGTGAATGACAAAAGAGAGCTTGGATTTTGGAAAATGTGGACGTTGCATTTAGTGTGAAAGTAATGAAAAGTAATTCACACTTTTGGTCTGCATAGACTTCCGTTTCGCTGACACTGTGGAGAGTTTTCAGAATGTGACTAAGGGAACAGATTTAGTTTATACTGAATATTAAGCTATTCTGTTCTATCTTGTTTTATGATCATTTCTTTCCAATTTTTACAATATGGTCACATGATTAAGGTACATGATTGGCTTAGTTATTGGCTGTTGTCATGCAAAACTACAGCAAATGCTAAGTAGTCAAAGCTGCTCAGGACTGACCAAGAGCTGGTGTAAAGCTTAAACAGTCCCTTTAACTCTTAGTTGCTTGGACTGTAACACAAATCAAATGTATGTTGCTTTGAATAAGTTATTTTTGGCTTAAATGTATGTCTTACTGTAAAGATATCTCTCATGTGTGTTAGATTGGCTAATGTATTTCTCCTCCCCTAATCAAATGTCCTAGGAGGACGTCATCCCTGTTGTGCATTATAACCGAAATGTAAACTCTCTCACTGAAAATCCTAAGTAGTCCAGAGTAATCTTAAGAAACAATGTTTTAAAGAGTCCATAAAGAATGCACAGTAAGTCTGAACAAGACGGAAGACAGAGCAGTGGGAGCAAAGGAGAGCCTGTCTAGCATAAAGATGATATGATAAGATTCAGGTCATTTAGGTGACTTTTACAAGCCCCAGACAGTCCATCAGCCTCCTGGCTGGAATGCCAAGACCTTCAAAGGGTCAAGTGAATATCTCTTCATGCGTGTCCTGGCCTGTTCGGCTCTGATATTGGCCCATCGCGCAGGCCTTCATTACTATCGTTACCTAAGCCTTAGGGATGAGATGAGATCTGGAGGAGACGGACTCGAAAAACAGAAGAATTAGGATGAGCTCAGAGTAGCTGAATAAGCATCCGGCTGGCTCACGACAGACTTACCAATTCACTGACCTTCAGAAGATTAGTGACCACCACTGTAATGCTGATCAACCCTTTATAGGCCCTGCATGATGCTGTTTCTATGTTGGGGGATAGAAAGATTGGATGCATTTGTTTAATGATATGGAAAGGTTGATATTTTGAGCACTTCAGAGATGTCCCTGTATGAACTCCGCCTGCTGCTAAAGATGAGTACGAAGAGGTCGTATGAGCTCATAACAAATATTTTGCGCAAATCATTTAGGCTTTGTAAAACACAAAAATGATTTAATACGTAAAAAGACATTAGTTGTCATTCAGCAAACGGGAACATGCGTCATCTACACAGACCAGCAGATGACTCGAGCTATAAAAAGTGTATATTTGGACAGCGCATTGATCTATGCATGTACTGAACACCAACAGCTGCCTTATACACCAAAGATAGAGCAGAGATGTGCTAGATTGTTCCAGCAGCTTTCTGAAAAGAGCCTGTCATAAGCACAATCTTGCTTTTATATGCGTGAGAACATTTTCTCTGCTGATAATCTCACTGCATGATGTCATCGTCTAAAGTATATCCATTGTGTTCAAGGTGACTAGACTTAATCTCAAAGACATTATGCTGAGGAGTTCAGTGGCTTGATGAGAAAGTAGCATTTAAACCTGTGGGGGTGATTCATAGCTATTGTGTCCTGGGTATTAATGAGGCATGAGTGCTAATGGTGTCTGAAGGTGTTAATTAGTGTGAACCTGATTAAGTAAAGATGTTATGATGGAATACCTCTTGTAATTTATGGCTGTGTTAAGAAAAGTAATTGGTGTTTATTTCGTTTCTGAGGCTAGCTGAATTGACATGGTAAGCAGAAACAAAGAAACCAGCAACAGAGGAAGAAATTAGAAGGGAAAAAGATGGCAAAGTTCTTGTCTAGGCAGCACCAAATGGCAGGCATTCAACCCTAAAGGCATGTTCCATGTCAGCTTGGGTCGTCATGCAAAAAGACATGCTTTTTATGCGGTGGCGCAGCAGGTAGCGTGGCTGCCTCACGGCCCCATTGCCCTCTCAGGTTACTGTCTGCATGGTGTCTGTACACGTCCACGTCCATGTCCATGGTTCAGAACGAACACTGTCTGCGTTCAGAAAGCTCAATGAAGCCAGAAAAGGCAGACCTTCTACAGCCAGAAATCTAAACCTTGACATTCATCACTAAATACTTCCAGAACTACAGTGAATTAATCAACACGGTCTCTCAGTGGAAACGGCAAACAGATGACCTGTAGCTATACACAAGCCAGATTCAATACAACGAAAGTTTTATTGACAAAAATACGGCTGCACCATTGTCCACTGGCGTCATCCATCAAAGTCAAACTATACACAGTGAAGCTTGAGGGAAAGCGTTCTGGAGAACAAGACCTAGCCATTGGTTCAAATGTATTTGACATTTTGGGTCATAGTGAAAAGAGCAGGAGGTGGAAGCTGTCACACGTCGACTCAGTGGACATCTACGTCAGATTCACATACATACAGGAAATGTGTACATGTATTCAAGAACCTTTTAGACTGTAAACTTGAAAGAAGACTTCAAACGTGCTCCTGGTACATGCTGGAGTCTGAATGTGCAATAGTAATTATTGTAAAATAGATTTACATTTCAATCCACGTTAAAAGGATTACATCTGCAGCTTCATGTAATGCATCAGCATGGAGAAAAATGGCAGCTCAGTGACTTTGACTATGCAACGGTTGTTAATTTCCGAAAGTGCTCGACTCCTGGGATTTTCACAAGCAGCAGTTTTGCACACAATGGCGTGAAAAATAAACAAACAAAAAAACCCACTGTTTCTTGCAGTCGTGGAGGTTGAAATGCCTTGTTGATGAGAACGCTCTAAGGAGAACAGCTAGACAGGAAGTCTGTGGTAAAAATCTGTAGTATCTTTTCTATGGTATACCAAAGTGAACTATATTTCATATGAAGCGCATTTATTACCACTTTCGTACAATTAATGTTTACTACTGTAGTTACACAAAAAGATCTAATGTAGCACCCTTTGTGTGTCGATCGTTATTTGGGTACACTAGAAGAGTGCTAGTGTAGCTGTTTAGTGTACTTAAAGGAATTTCACACTAGGGGAAAAAAAACAAGATGGGAATGATTAGGACTCCGCTCGACTGAGAATTTACCAACCAGCACAGGAATGCAAACATCTCAGAGGAGCTTCGAAAGCTTATGGACATCCCGGATTGGGCTTTTGTCAGAACAGAAAACAAGGTTCAGCATGAACAAATGTTTTCTCTTTGCCTTATTTACAAGTGTCTGTAGCCTGGTAATCTTCAACATGTTCAAGCTTGGGGTGTGTGTGTTTGTGTGTGTCTGACTCCTATGACCTCAGGATACTCTCCGGCTTTAGTTACAGGTAATCTGTATTCTTTTATATATTTATTTATTCAATTAGCTACAGAAATGAAATCCCGATGGTACCCTGGGGCCCAGAATGGAAGGTGAGGCAACCTGAACACTTAACATAATTACAAGCCTTCACACACCCTGCGTGGAAGTGTTTTATTAGAACCATAACCATCTGTCCTGTATTATTGCATACCAGAATTTATATTCTCCCTTCGCTGTAATGCATGTAAGGTTATACTAATATTGATAAGTTAAAATGTCACACGTTGAATAATATTTAGATGAAATGTAAATTCAGTGAGGCCTCACCGCAGCACACGGGGAAGCAGAAGGCAATAAATCCTGCCTCATCACGTCTCCGAGCTCATTTCATTTGCCAACAGGAAATTACTGGCTTTTGAAAGATGTTTCCAGTTCACAGTAAACTGCAGTGGCTTTCTTTCCATGGGAAGTTGAGACTTGTTTATACCATTGAAGGATTTGGAATTATCTCTGAAAAAGTGCGACACTTTACGTTAAGCCTTCAATAACTAACATAAATGTTAGCAAACTACAAACTTGATCACTAATTTATCATTTGTAATGTTAAAAGTGCCAGAGAAAATTCTTCTGACATAGAAGCTCAGGGTTTTAATGCTTAAAGTAGACTTTATTAAGAGTCAACAAAAGCGAGTTAGTCCATGGAGCAACCCTGTCTCAGCAGGCCCCTGTATACCCTGTATACCATTTCCAGACAGTTATCTTCCTTTTTAGCAAAAACATCTGCTCCCCTATAGCTGTTATGTTATACGGTGCAATTTCCTTCCCTTCCACGTTTAAAAAAAACCTTGTTTACACACGCACATATCCTTGTCAATCTTATCTTAATTACCTAGACAACAGTGGAGTAACTGAAACACATCATGCATTGATAATTTTCAATTACCATGATTTTACTTACTAAAATATTCCATAACTGTAACTAATGAAACCCTTTAATGCACTCTATACACATTCCTGACTGTTAGAAAATATAAGATCTAAATCACTTCCAAATCACTTGAGAACATGACTTTAACTTTAACATGAGCCATGATCCTGATTTCTATTGCTCTCGAGACACGCTCAGTGCAGCAGGTCTCTGCTGTATGTCAGACAAAATCTAGTTTCATGGCAGATCTAATGAAAGTTTTTAAAAACAATTTTTTTTCATCGAAGACTGATTCCAGTTTACTGTCAAATCTGCAGCATCACACAGTAGTTCTAATCCTTTTTGTTGTTTAAGAAATTGTATTATTTTCTAGCATTGTGTTGATTAAAATAAAATATTTTCATCCACATATATGAATGTCTTTTTAATGTGATGTCTTTATAGCTTCGGTGTTCACATGAAGGTCCTATTTATTTTTTCAACTTAAAATAAATGATATTTTGAAAAAGATTTGATGGGATTTGATGAGTATCAATATATCATGATCTGTATAGTGGTTTCAATTTCATACAAATGTTTTGAAACAATGATTTTTTACAAGGTTTACTTTGAATGAACAAATTGTAATGAATATACAGGAATACTGGGGATTTATGCTCAAGGTGCTGCCTGTAAAGTTGAATGACTCAGTGACTAAGTCAATAAAGAACACAACTTTCTGAAAATCTCTATTTTCATAAACTTTTAAAGGCATCTGTTAATAATTTAGACGCTCCTATTATTCATTTTGGGGCTTGGGGGCTTAGTGGTTAGCACATTTACCTCGCACCTCCGGGGCTGGTGATTTAATTTCTGCCTTCACACTGTGTGTGTGTGTGTGTGTGTGTGTGTGTGTGTGTGGAGTTTGCATGTTCTCCCTGTGCTTCAGGGTTTCCGCAGGGTATTCCAGTTTCCTCCCGCAGCCCAGGGTTTCCTCCTTCTTGTGGTCGGAGTCACCTGAAACAGTTTCAGAGACTCCAGTTTCTCTGTGCCCCTGTGTATATAGTGCTACAGAAGATGGATTGATGGAATCCATCATTTCATCATTTTTATACAAACAATGCATATATTACATTCTCAATTGGTTTCTTAACTAAATCCATCTACATTAACTCTTTACCTTATTTGTTCTAGACGTGAAACTGACAGATCTGTATCTGGATTTGGATGCTAAACAGAAATAGTTCTGGCCTAAAATAAAGTAATTTAAAAAATAATGTTTTTTTATTTAAATATTGACCCTGCTACTATTCCCTAAGAAACACCGGGAAACACTGCAGGAGAAACGGAGGTAGAAATGGCAGCAGATGTCAGGAGTCTGGAAAGGAGGCAACTGCAGATACACAGTGATCTTTATTGATGTGGCAAATGAGACAAAGACGTAATGCAAAGACATGGTTGTGAAATAGTCAAGGGCCAGCCAATGAACAAATAGCATGAACTTTAGCAGGCAGTATCAAACACGTGAATACAAACGACGTCAAACCGCAAAGACTAACAATGATACAAAGACTGGGTAATGACTGGCACAAAGGGCCAACAAGGGTATACTTCACAATTCTATGTTTGTGTATTGAGGCCTTATAAACTGTGTGTGTGCGAGATTGTGTGTGTTTGCATGTATTGAGGCCTTATAAACAGTGTGAATTTGTGTGTGTGTGTGTGTAGTGAGTCCTTATAAACTGAGTGTGTGTGTGGGTAATTGAGTCCAGGTGTGTGTAAACAGTAGTCAGGTTTGTGTGAATGTTAGAGTCTGGACGTTGTTGTCCTCAGCAGCCACGTTTGTAGGTTGCACTGAATTGTGGGATGTGTAGTCAAACCCCAGTTCCGTCGCTGACATGACAGCAGATTGCAGGTGGTCATGATGGTGTGTCACTAGAGTTCATAATTGGTCTCAATTAGAGATGTGTACTTGGGACTGTTTTATTAAACCCTTCTTGTGTAGTTGTTATGTTTATTTGTAGATGTTAGCTTTATTTTAACAAATTTCATTCTGCTTCCCAAGATATAACCAAACTAGTCTCTCTATAAAAGTCACCTGGAAACTAAAAACCTGCTATACAACACCATTACATCATGGAATTTTAATGAAGTTTTTTAATGAAAAGTTTTTGACAATTAAAAACATAGATATACAGAAATATCTGACTCTCCAATAGGTTTAAAGGGAATAAATATTAATAATAGCAATCTGTTGAGCTCTGTACAGATGCAGACACTGAAATAGAAGATTATGGCTAAATATAGGATTAAGGGATATAGACAGGCAGAAAGGACATTGGCTTGTGATGTATAAATTTGATAAAAAGTAAAAGAAATCTAGTTAAATGTATGTAAAGAAAGCAAGAAATGGACAGACGCTAGGCCTATAACGTAGACTTCTGTGAAATAAAAAAAGCCTGTGTCAGCATGTGCAGACTGAGGAAAGGAGACTGCCTTTGCTGAATATAGTCATGCTGCATGAGTGATGGCGCACATGCTAGCCTGAATTTAGCCTGGAAAAAAGGGGGACAGGAATGACAGCTCTGCAAAGTCATCACCAGCAACAAATGTGATTCGGGGTGTTATTAATATCGTTAGTGCTGGATTCGCTCCTAGTGAATCTGTCTGCATTTGGCTGTTGAAAGCAAAAACCAGCTAAATGCTTCCTTCATTGTGTAAAAAACCGCACGTTCGCGTTGTTTATGTGGCGTACGTGTGCCGGGTGTAATGAGTACGATTGTTACACTGTGAGGTGAAAAAAGGAAACTATTTTTTGTGTGAGAAGTATGTCTTCACCTTTCACGCCACCCACCGTCTCCATGACAAACTATTCCGGAGGAACTAATGCATGCTAATGTGTTCTTGCATATTCGCACCGTTGAGTTATTTCTGATTGGGCCATCTGGGAGAGTAGGCAGGCCAAGCGTGTGCCAGGCTCTAATAACAGATTCCCCTCATGAGTCAAGACGGAAACCCCACTAACCCAGAAGCCTTGGTGCAATGCAGCCCTGAGTCACAGAGGATGAGGAGGAGTGGAGGCTTCCTCTGAAAGGTCAACAAACATCAGGTTATGTTTATTCACATACATACTGATAAGGAAGTATCTGATTTGAACAGATAGAGATGTCAGAAGCACATGACTGAGCATGATGAGCTGTGAACAAGAGGATGCTAGAAAAGAGGCAGAGAGTTAGGACGATAATGAGGAGTTTAAATCAGATGCCACATGATTTATAAAAAAGTAAAAGATATCAGGAGAAGATTTGGATGCAAGACAGGGCCACTAATGAATATACTGAGGTCATGAGGCTGTGAACCGAGAATGTCATGTTCACAAATTATGTTGTAGCTGTGAGCGAGATACTAATCTTGTGGCCACAAATTGTGTAAGTTGACATGTTGTGGGAACGTCACACTTAACCTCCAGTCAATCCCACCATGAGTACTGAGCATGCCTAGGACTAACTATTGATGAAAGCACTGAGAGTAACACACACACACACACAACACATGAAATGTAAACAGCTATAATCCATAGTTTACTTATTTATAATGTGATATTCTCTCTGTCTCTCTCTCTCTCTCTCTCTCTCTCTCTCTCTCTCTCTCTCACACACACACACACACACACCTCTAGTCTTTTATTTTTTTCTTGTTGTGCACCTGATGTACAAGACATTTTATTCCATTTTTCACAAATGAAATCACCTATTAACCTATTAACCCTTTGGTGCAAATGCACTTATCGTGCAAACAACATCGGACCAAACCATTTCACAAAATATGGGACTTAAGTTCATTAAGTTGACCATCATTGTTTTATCAAATAAACATATTTTAGATTATTACATTTCTGGCATTTGGCAGATTTACAATTTATCTCTTTTTTTTTTTTTTTTTAGATACAACTGAGGGTTAAGGGCCTTGCTCAGGGGCCCAGCAGTGGCAGCTTGGTGGACCTGGGATTCAAACTCACAACCATCCAATCAGTAGTCCAACATCTTAACCACTAAACTGCCACATCCCCAGATAATGCTGCATAACAGCTCCACCTGGACCAGGTTCGAGCCCGGGCCATCTTCCCTGCTTGTCCCCTGGTTAAAGCATAGAAGCATTAAGTTACATGCTTTAGTAAAAATGCGTGGAACAGATTTATTGATTTTGAGAGTAGGCTCTCTTCAGCACTTTCGTTCTCACATTCTTCCCAGTACTGTTAAGTTTCCGTGTATGATCATCAGTTGTGTGAAAATACTCACAAAAACCCTTCTAGCAATCTGAAGAAAGGCTTTAAGCTGCTTGATCTTGCATACATGACCGCAAAGGTGAGTAAATACCTACATACATATAACCTGAAAGTAAAAATACCTTTTAGAAATGTAAGAATAAAATAGATAAAAAAAAAACCCTGAAGGATAAGTTGGCATCTCACGGCACTGGCGAATGCTGCCAGAAATACGAAAGCGTTTATTGTTTGTTTATTTTGAAACTGAAATGTGTCATAGCAGTGTGTCAGGTGATGTGGGCTCTAATACATTCTCCGTGTTGCAGCACTAGTGACTCCAGCGTCTCTTTCTGCATCATCTCAAAACTGAAGTGGAATATTATCAGTATCAATCGTCTCCATGCTTAGCTTCCAAGTCATTTATTTATCTTGCTTATTTAAAAATATATCTCATTTGTATAAATATAGAGGCTAAAAAATGGATTTTCCTCCTGTTTTGGATGTGTCCATGTTCAGCATTGAATTTCTTTGTCTTTTAAAGCCTCAGATGAAGTTAGACACTCAAGGCTTTATATAAGGCTGTATATATTTCTGGTTTTCCAGAGCCTACTCGGGGCAATATATTCATAGAAAAGTCACAAAAACAATTTTTTTACACAAATGTTTCTATCTCAAGCCATTTCTGTTCTCTGACATGCCCCAAGTGCTTGCATGTAAAATTTGAAGGTGTTATCTTCAACCACTACAATTCTGTGTAAGGTTAATCCCAACAAACAAAACAAACCTCTCACACCGAAATCCAACAGCGTCCTGATTCATTTTATCAGACCTGCGTCAATAAAATAATTCATTTGTTTATCCTGACTAGAAATGTCTGATAAAAAAATCAATTTTCATTCCTCTGGTAAATAGGCTTTAAATGTCTACATTTTATTTTTAATAGGCTACACACAGATGGAAACTGGAAAGACATGTTTTTTGGTTTTTTTTTTACATTTATGGCATTTAGTAGATGCCCTTATCCAGCATGACTTAGATTTATCTCTTCTCTTTCTTTTTTTAAAATAAATAATAAAACAGCTGAGGGATGTGGTAGCTCAATGGTTAAGGTGTTAGACTACTGATCTTGTGAGTTTGACTCCTAGGACCATGAAGCCACCACACTGAGCAAGGCCCTTAAGGCTCAGTTGTATAAATGGGATAAATGTAAGTCACTCTTGATAAGGATGTCTGCCATAATTGAGGGTTAAATGCCTTGCTCCAGGGGGCCAACAGCAGCAGCTTGATGGACCTGGGTTTCAAACTCACAACCATCTGAGCATTGGTCCCATACCTTTACCACCAAGCTACCACTTCCTCATTAGTTTCCCTGAACTGTGGTGAAACTCACCTGAAATTGAGCTCTGAGATCGTTCATTTCTTTTAAGCAAAATGATTCAGACTCACTCTCGACTGGTTCATTCGTTCATCTTCACTAACTGCCTTTCCCCAGTCAGAGTCCTGCCGGATTCTGAGGCTCTCTCTGGAAACACTGGGCATGAGGCTGATGATTCTGTACATGCTGTACATTTGTTTTTTCGGGTTATATTTAGTACTCCTCCGTGCAGAGAAATCATAACTTAAGATGCCTTTCTGAAGAGTTTTTTTTTCTTCTTTTAACCATGTTGCATATGCATAAACAGTGGTGTGAAAAAGATAACACAAGTAAACACATCATGCAGTTTTTAAATGAAGGTTTTTATTATTAAGGGAAAACAAAATACAAAACTACATGGCCCTGTGTGAAAAAGTGTTTGCCCCCTAAGCCTAATAACTGGTTGGTCCACCCTTAGCAGCAACAACTGCAATCAAGCGTTTTCGATAACTTGCAATGAGTCTGTTACAGCGCTGTGGAGGAATTTTGTCCCACTCATCTTTGCAGAATTATTGTAATTCAGCCACATTGGAGGGTTTTCGAGCATGAACCACCTTTTTAAGGTCATGCCACAGCATCTCAGTCGGATTGAGGTCAGGACTTTGACTAGGCCACTCCAAAGTCTTCATTTTGTTTTTCTTCAGCCATTCAGAGGTGGACTTGCTGGTGTGTTTTGGATCATTGTCCTGCTGCAGAACCCAAGTTCGCTTCAGCTTGAGGTCACAAACAGATGGCCGGACATTCTCCTTCAGGATTTTTTGGTAGACAGCAGAATTCATGGTTCCATTTAACACAGCAAGTCTTCCAGGTCCTGAAGCAGCAAAACAGCCCCAGACCATCACACTACCACCACCATATTTTACTGTTGGTATGATGTTCTTTTTATGAAATGCGGTGTTACTTTTACGCCAGACGTAATGGGACACAGACCTTCCAAAAAGTTACATTTTTGTCTCGTCAGTCCACAGAGTATTTTCCCAAAAGTCTTGGGGATCATCAAGATGTTTTCTGGCAAAACTGAGACGAGCCTTTATGTTCTTTTTGCTCAGCAACGGTTTTCGTCTTGGAACTCTGCCGTGCAAACCATTTTTGCCCAGTCTCTTTCTTATGGTGGAGTCATGAACACTCACCTTAACTGAGGCAAATGAGGCCTGCAGTTCTTTGGATGTTGTTGTGGGGTCTTTTGTGACCTCCTGGATGAGTTGGCACTGCGCTCTTGGGGTGATTTTGGTCGGCTGGCCACTCCTGGGAAGGTTCTCCACTGTTCCATGTTTTCGCCATTTGTAGATAATGGCTCTCACTGTGGTTCGCAGCAGTCCCAAAGCTTTAGAAATGGCTTTATAACCTTTCCCAGACTGATAGATCTCAATTACTTTCTTTCTTTTTCATTTGTTTTTGAATTTCTTTGGATCTCGGCGTGATGTCTAGCTTTTGAGGATCTTTTGGTCTACTTCACTTTGTCAGGCAGGTCCTATTTAAGTGAGTTCTTGATTGCGAACAGGTGTGGCAGTATACAGGCCTGGGTGTGGGTAGAGAAATTGAACTCAGGTGTGATAAACCAGAGTTAAGTTATGTTTTAACAGGGGGGCAAATACTTTTTCACACAGGGTCATGTAGTTTTGCATTTTGTTTTCCCTTAATAATAAAAACCTTCATTTAAAAACTGCATGATGTGTTTACTTGTGTTATCTTTGACTAATATTTAAATGTGTTTGATTATCTGAAACATTAAAGTGTGACAAACATGCAAAAAAAAAAATATATATAATATTGTGTAAATATACATTTGCTTTACACTTTATTAGGAACACCTATACATCTGCTCATTTATGATGAGTTATCCAATCACATGGCAATGTATACAATCATACAGTTACAGGTCAGGAGCTTCATTTCACTTTCACAATGAGGAAAAATGTGATCTCTGTGACTTAAACTGTGGCATGGATGGTGGTGCCAGATGGGCCGGTTTGATTATTTCAGAAAATGCAGATCTCCTTGGATTTTTCTGCATACAACATTCACTAGAGTTTACACAGTATGGTGCGAACAACAAAAAACAGCAAGTGACAGTTCTGTGAGTGGAAATGGTTTGTTGAGAATAGAGGTCAGAGGAAACTGGCCTGATTGGTTTGAGCTGTTAGGAAGGATATAGAAATCACTTTTTATAGCCTTGGTGAGCAGAAAATCATCTCAGCATGCACAAATCATTGAAATTTGAGGTGGATGAGCTACAACAGCAGAAGACTCCACTAGGGTTCTATTCCTATCAGTCAAGAACAGGAATCTGAGGCTGTCATGGGCACAGACTCACCAAAACTATGAGCTAGTCTTTTTCCAGGCTTCAACTGTCCAGTTTCAGTGAGTCTATGCCCATACTATCCTCAGACTCCTGTTCTTAGTGGAATCTGATGTGATCTTTTGCTGTTGTAGCTCATCCACTTCAAGGTTTGATGTGCTGCTGTGTATTCTGAGATGCTGTTCTGCTCACCACAGTTATAAAGAGTGCTTATTTGAGTTACTATATACTGCTTATCTGTTCAAACCAGCTTGGTCTTCTCTGTTCTCTCTCATCAAGAAGGTGTTTCAGCCTGCAGGCTCCACCCGCATGATGTTTATTGTTTTGTTGCACAATTCTGTATAACTCTAGAGACTGTTGTTTGTGAAAATCCCAGGAGATCAGCAATTTCTGAAATACTCAATCCAGCTCAGATGATACCAACAACCATGCCATAGTTAAACTCACAGAGATCAGACTTATTCTTCACTCTGATGTTTGATGTGAATATTAACTGAAGCTTTTGACCTGCATCTGAATCATTTTATGCATTGTACAAAGACCAGCCTGATCTGACCAGCTCCCTCCTGCTATAACTGGCCAATTATTTTCCTGTTTCCATTTTACTTGGGGAAAAAAAAAAAAAAAGAAAAAGATCGATAAACGCATAATGTCTTTCGGTATTGGTTACTGTTGTGTATTTCTTTAAAAACATCATCTTTTTAAGGATTATTAGCCATGATTCAGAATCTCTTTCTTTTTATAAGCAAAGATGGTCACCAGTTTGACCAGTTTCAACCTATGTTTTGGCAGCTGGTGGCTGATTGGAATAAGTCATTGACTTGTGATTTTTCACAACTCATTAGTTGGAGTCAGGAAAACACAAATCCCTAGACAAATGAATGTGTCAGAGCTGGGAATAGGATGTAAGATCAGGGGAAGGTCTACCGTAACAGAGTAAAGAGTAATAAACACAACTTGTGGCAGCTCGTGATGGGGTAGAACAGTGCGATCATCTAAATCAAGTCTTAGGAAATGCAAAACAAATCTTATGCAATACACAAGGTGTTTTTTTTTTTCTTTTTTCATTTTTCCCCACAAACCGGTTCCTACCTGATCACTTCTCCTTGAATTAATCACTTCATCTATGCATTACAGCATGACCATAATAAACAAAATGGAAAAAATTGAGTATGGTTGAGAGTTTCCCAGTAAACAGAGCCCTTACATCTGCCCAGCAGTGCTATCTCTGCTGACCTCAGTATAGCGTGCTACTTGGAAAACAACACATCACTCTGTTAAGAGACTTCGCTATTTAGCTTGGCATTTTTCCAGAGATTAAACGCACACGTCAGGTGAACGCGTACTACTCAGACTTATCAGAGCTTATCCGAGCTGTGAGATGGAGTCAGCAGAGACACACGCTGGCCTGCAATCAGCTGCAATTCTGCAAACCTTATTGGTTATATGGCAAGATGCATATTCGGGATTCTGTATTTGGCTTGTGTGGTAAATGTGCTTGTGCTGTAATGTAAATCTCAGTGGAAGTAAACAGAGATACAGTATCTTATCTGCGTGTCAGGGAAAAACATTCTCCCGTAACTCGACACTAGCAGATATCATCTGGTGTTTTGTGTTACTTACATATCACCATTTAAGACCCAATGTTCATCTCTCAAAAAAAAAAAACAATACTGTTTTCCTTTTTCTGTTCTTAGTTCTTTTCATATTTCACATTGTTTTCATATTTAGGATTGGAAAACTAAATACGTTTCAGGTTCCCTGCAAAACAAAGGTATTATAGCTTTCATTATTGTTAATAACAACAGAACATTACTCAATAGAGATGAAATATTTTGCCATAATTCTTTTGCATGACGTCAGAAAATTCAGAGAAAGCTTAATGACTCCCGACCACGGTGAGGTGATGAGCCGCAGGAAGAGTGAGCGAGAGTGGTGAAGCCCCTCTTCGGTCCATTTCAGCAGATTATATCATATTCATGTCGACTAAATCTGAACACTGAAATCCATTACTGTTTTATCTATCTAACACGACTGCCATTGATGCACAGATTTTTTTAGGTAAAACGTCTTTGAGGACATTTTTTGTGCTGTCTACTGGCCAAACTGAGACATCTGCTGGGCAGACATGGAAATAACCAGCAGTAAAATAAATAAAATAAGTTAAAATAAAATAAAAATTCATTCATTCATTGTCTACCGCTTATCCGATCTACTCTCGGGTCACGGGGAGCCTGTGCCTATCTCAGGTGTCATTGGGCATCAAGGCAGGATACACCCTGGACGGAGTGCCAACCCATCGCAGGGCACACACACACTCTCATTCACTCACGCAATCACACACTACGGACAATTTAGAGATGCCAATAAACCTACAATGCATGTCTTTGGACCGGGGGAGGAAACCGGAGCACCCGGAGGAAACCCCCGAGGCACAGGGAGAACATGCAAACTCCACACACACATGGCGGAGGCGCATTCACAACATTACTTTTCTTAATTGTGTGGTGTATACAGTTAATCTTGTACTAATTTAGGTCACAGCTCTGCCCTGAAATCAGTTCAGACATTGTTTTGTAGAGTATGCAAACGTTATCATTTTTATTTTGCGCTTAAACAAGACAAGCCTGTTACAGATTAGTTTAGAGAAGAGTTTACTCGTAGTGGAAAAATCACAAGCCCATGAAGTAGACTTCACAGACACTGAGTGTTATGAGTCACGTCTTACAACTGATTCGATTCTGCTGAAATGAATCAAAACACTTTGAGTCAACGAACTTGCGCAAAAGCTGTTACACATCTGACGCAGTGGCCTTCATGAAACAAACCTCTAGTATGTAAATATAAGCAATAAAATAGCTCATACCTCATTATTAGCAATAGAACACTTTAGAGTTCAATTCTATATATTCTTTTTTGTGTCTGGAAACTGCTCTCCAGGGGCAGGTGTGTTCCCAAAAACAATCTACTCCTTCTACCCCCTCCTTCACCCCCTGAGCAACATACAGCATGTGACACACACCTTACACACTGCTGAATCATGACAGGATTCAGACAGTCAGGTATTGAGCACAATAATAATGATCACAACAATCACTACTTAAGTAATCAAATTTCATTATCTATTTTAACCAGAGGCCAAAAATGGTAAATATGGCATTGAACGTCTGTCATGTCACAGTCCACAGTGGTGCTTAAAGTCCCATATGAAAGGAGACATTCAGGGCCTTGAGACTGTATGAAGAATTTCTGTATTTATCTAACCTACTAGGGGCAAAATATTCATAGAAAAATTTCACAAAAAAAAAACAAAAACAGAAAAGGTTCGTTTTTTTCACCCATAAGTTTCTATCTTCAGAGTAAATGGTGATATCACTTAAACCCATTTCTGCTCTCTGAGATGCTCCAAGTGTTCATAAACGTCTACGATTTGTAGCTGATATCTTGAATCACTAAAATTCTGTGGAAGGTTATCCAACAGAGGGAAAAACAAACATTTCACACTGAAAGCCAACAGAGTCCTGACTCATTTTTTATCAGAATAGCACAGACAAAATAATTCATACTGATCGAAAATGTCCACCAGCTGAATGGAACACAGGTTAAAAAGGGATAATAAACAGTGCTTGATTAAAATAAGAGCTTTTTATTATTACTATTTGAGTATACCTAGAAATTTTGACAGTTCCCAGTGACATTTCCATCAAAATAGAAATCTGGAAACAGTAAAAGATTTGAAGCAGTGAGCTCTAAGATAATGACTTAAATAAGCAGGGTTTCGTTGTTAGCACATTGGCCTCACACACCGGGATTGGGGGTTTGATTTCTGCCTCCGCCCTGTGTGTGAAAGATCTCCTCATGCTTCAGGGGTTTTCTCTGGGTACTCCGGTTTCCTCCACCAGTTCAAAGATATGAGTGGCATCTCTATATTGTCCATAGTGTGTGTGTGTGTGAGATGAATTGGTATCCTGGTGTCCACCACCTTGTGTCCACCTTGAGTCCCCTGGGATAAACTCCAAATTCCCTGGAATCCTGTGTAGGATAAGCACTACGGAGGATGGATGGATGGATTAATGCTCTTCGTACATGTTACTCTACGTAACAATTGTCTCAAACTGAAATGAACAAGAGTGATGTATTTGGGTTGTGTGCAATTTGTATAAAAAAACTAAGTTGCAAGGAAACATACTCTGTAAGACGGTTTATGGTTTATCTTTTAGAATCCAAAATTTGTCACGACAATTAGAGTTAAAGAAAATAAATAAGCTCATATAGTATAACCAGGCTATCATGTACTATCGTGGGCTATAATAGGCTATCATTTGTGTTTGCAGTGTTCTCTGCCTGAAAGTACTTTTAAATCATAGCTCTTTATAATTAAGACAATTTGGATGCACTAGTTATAATATAACGATCGTATTCCTTTTATTACAGAGTCATTTGGTTCGCAAAATTTTAACATTTTTCATTTATCGACGTTTTTAACAGCGGCACAACGATGACACGGAACCCTTTAACCCGTGTAGTGTCCTACATCAAAGCACACATTTATCTTCTACATGTCAGATGATGGAGACGGTAAAGGTCAGATGTTAAGACACACACACACACACACATAGCCTAAACCGTAGAAGGCGTCAGATCATTTTTGGCTTATCACGACTGTTTTGCTCTGTTTAGTTTGGACGAAAAAAGATAAAAGAGCAGCAAGAATCAAAGGAATTGAATTCACCCTTATGACTTATACGAGTTGCTTTTCTTTTTCATTTTGCTGTATATCTATGATAGGAAACACACGATGTACAGGTACGTGAGCACGAGAAAAAGATTTCCTAATGTGAATCTTCTCAAGAATGCACTTTTGTTCGCTAGACTGCTTTAGGATTTTTCGGGATCACCGTGTGCTGGGTGAAGTGGCAAATATTACTCATTAGTTCTACATGAATTACACACCAGACTGTTGTTTTGTGAGAGAACTCGGGAGTCTGGACAGCAGACGGCAGAGCCTGTTTTTTTTTTTTTCACCCGTTATTGTTGCCTACTGTTCGCAGACGGCTTACTCATCCTTCGTGGCTTGGAAAATGATAAAACGCCCCGCCAGGACTTGTGAGAAATTAGTGTGTGGAAAGTTTCCTGATTGCCTTCCCACTGTGTCTCTGCAGGTCAGGTCGATTGAAGATTCAGCAAAGGAATCAAACAATTATGATTCTGTTCCACAACATCTGCTCTGTCCTGCACGGCTATAAAGCAAAGCCTTCCGTCGTGGATTTGGGCTAAACTGCTTCAGCTGGGAGACGAACAGCAGCAATCAGGACAAGATAGTGCCTTTAATGCAGGGTTAGAAGGAAGTGGGGTCTGAGGAGTGAGGGGAGTGTGCGAGGGGAGTGTGTGTGTGTGTGTGTGTGTGTGAGAGTGAGGAGTGTGCGGTGTGAGAAGTGTGTGTGAGGAGAGGAGTGTGTGTGTCTGTGTGTAATAGAGAGGAGTGTGTGTGTGTAATGTGTGAGGAGTGTGTAGCGTGTGGAGTATTTGTGAGGTGAGTGAGTGTGTGGGGAGTGTTTTGTGTAAGGGGTGTGTGTAAGGTGTGTATGAGAGAGGAGTGTGTGTGTGTATGACAGAGGTGTGTGCGTGCATAAGGAGTGTGTATGTGTGAAGAGTGTGTGAAGGCTGCGAGTTAAAAACAAAACAAAACAGTAATAAGCAGGAAGTGTTTTCATGACTGGAAAGTGACTTTGCGTGTTCCGTATGCAGACATTCTGTTATTGTGGGTGTAAAGGTGAGATTAGATATGAGTGACCTCCCAGCATCAGATAGGCTTTATAGTAAGTTAGTGATGTAATCGCTTTGCTTCTGGAGCCACACACACACACACACACAGATTATCTGTGCTGTGATAATGGAACCTAGAGAGAGATAAAGAGGGATTGAGTCTCCTTGGGTAGGCTGATTGTGGAGGACAGTCATGTCTTAAGGTGTGAAAAACACATCTGTTAAGCCATGTGCATATATATATATATATATATATATATATACGTGCTCCCCCCCCCATACACACACCGGTTTTATTTTGTAAATGACCTTCAATTCACATTCCAGGTATTAATCCAGGTGTTAATTCATGAGAAACAGCAGGCTGAGGCAGTTGGTTTTGTTATCATGATTATAATTATTATTATCATTATTATTATAACCTTTTGTTACGGTCTGTTACACTTTATTTGTTTTCAAGTTCTTTAAATTCATTCCAGTCGAAGGTAAACATGATTTTAAATGGTTGTTTCCAACACTAATAAATGCTTTTGTTGTTTCTTCTAAACGACCCAGACTCTCCTGCACACATGCGTGGCAAAAACACACAATCAAGCAACACACACACACACACACGCGCGCTCTCACACACGTGCACACACACACATTGGCCTGTATAAAGAAACACAATGTCTTTCATCTACATGACCGTTTACACAGCAAACAAAAGCCACACACACACACACACACACACACACACACACACACACACACACACACAAACTCGTGTCTAAGTTTTGAAGTGCAACAGTTGATACTTTTTCATCATTTGCCCTATCAGCTCTTCTTAACTTCACCACCCGCAAATAAAAGTAATGACTCCGAACAGAACACACACACACACACACACACACACACACACACACACACACTTCCCCCAAACAAACCCGAGCCAAACACATTAGCCTTTAAATACACAACAAGAAAATCAACATACAAGTCAAAACAAAGTTGGTAAAAATGACGTGCGTCCCACGTCACACTGAGCATTCAAGTCATTAGCATTTTACTCTTTGCTCTACGACAGCATGTTACCATGGTAACCACATTAGCAGAATGTACAGAGTGGACATCGATGAGTTCCCGCTAATCTAAAGCTAATCGAAAAACTCATTTTGGCTTCGATGCTATATATCAAAATCGTCCCACCTCGCGAGTTACACGTACTCGTTAGATTTCATTTAGCACGTTAACGTAAATCCTACTGAAATCTAAATCTTAGGAATTCTCCTTTCTCCGTCGGCGAAATCCTCGACTGTGAGCCTGTTCTGTTGAGCTGCAGCACTGTGAGCTCGGCCTGGGTTTATCTCCGGGCCGGTAAGGTGCTAGTCGAGATGTAAAAAGAGAAAGAATGTCATAAGAAGAAAAAAAAAATTTCCTTCAGAACACCGAAACCCGAAGCACTTACAGTATCTGCATGTACGATTAGCTAAACTGTGTGTGACCTGTGCCACGTCCTCGATGTGGTATTTATTGTTTTATTCCCAAATATGGAATGCTCTTGTCACCAGCCAGTTCTAGCTGTGCGTTAAACAGACAGCCGCTGCAGGCTGGGTTTAGCTGATAGGCGTTTATGATCAGATGAAGTCGAGCAGGAAGCGGCGCAGAGTCAAGACCAGGGTTCTCATCCGGGTTCGGTGTTTCAGCTCCCGGGCTCTCCTGGTCCTGTAAGAACTGGTGCAGACAAAAAAATAACAATCCAATCATCCAACATATGTTTGTGTTTATGTACATGCGTTTCCACGTGTCCTCCAGTTAAACGGATTTGTCTGTGAAGAAAACGGCTTGGGATAGAAAAGAATGCAGTCCAGTGGAGAAAAGCAGAGCATTTCAGAATCACCAGCCTACGCTACTGTTTCTACAGGCACCAAATTCAGCTCGAAATACACACACACACACACACACGCACACACACACACACACACACACACACACACACACACACACACACACACATACTGATTGCCAAGGTCCATGTTGTGTATTTTCTTCAATTATGAAAACATCATGGCTCCAAAAGTTTAAGTCTCTTAAAGAAAAACAAATGGTTTTGGAATATTACAAACTTTTGCAGTAATCTATTTGCAATCAGGTCAGTGGCAGTTACGAATTTTCTCTATGCTTCCAAACCTTTGTGCACTAAAAATTCATGTGATCAATCTGAGAAAGGGGAAAATTAAATTCTGGGTAACGCCACCTTTCTATCCTGACAGCTACACTGAAATTTCTGCTGTTCTGTAAGTCTAAGCCTTGAAATCTGCCAGCATAATGAGGGCATTAGGCAATCCTGTAAACGTGATAATCCTGCAGGTTTACTGAGGTGAGAGAGAAGAGAGAGAGAGAGAGAGAGAGAGAGAGAGAGAGAGAGAGAGAGAGAGAGAGAAAGAGAGAAAGAGAGCGAGAGGGGGAGAGAGGGATAAGAGAAACCTCATATTTATTTGTTACCACCCCCACATCCCTACATCTCAACTCATTCTATTCTATTCTGTACATACAAATTACTTTATTTTCCTATTTAAGTATGTGTGTTTTTATTTCTCATCCTATTTTTTGTTGTCGTTTGTATTGTTGTTGTTGTCTCTGTGCACTGGAGCTTGTGACACTAAAACAAATTCCTTGTATGTGCAAACATACTTGGCAATAAAGCTCTTTCTGATTCTGAGAAAGAGAGAGTGAAAAAGAGACGAGAGGGAGAGAGAGGGGGGGTGAAAGGGATAGAGAAAGAGAGAATGAAAAAGAGACAAGAGGGAGAGCGAGAGGGGGGAGTGAAAGGGATAGAGAAAGAGAGGGGGAGACAGGGATAGAGAAAGAGAGAGTGAAAAAGAGACGAGAGGGAGAGAGGGGGGGAGTGAAAGGGATAGAGAAAGAGAGATGGATAGAGAGAGAGAGAAGCTGAACTGAATCGAGAATGAAGCCTAGGTGCTGCTTAAAAAGCACCCGTGTCATTTACCTCAGCCTTGTTTTACATAAACAATTTTTTTTTTTTGCCGTTAATGATCCATAATGACTTGAATGTTAATGCATCATTCATCTTGAGCATCAATTCAGCTTCATCGCTAAGCGGCCATTCATTAGTTAATAAAGTAAATAATTAAACTGAGTAGAGGTTTTCGCTTGAATGATTCGCAAACAGCATGTGTGTGAACAGTCATTCAGCTACACACACACACACACACACACACACACACACACACACACTCGTACGCTGTCAAACAGCATGGCTCGAGCTGATTGGCAAAGTTGTCATTGTAAAGTCATGTTCCACTCATGTCGAACAGAATAAGGTCTTAGCATCTCGCTAGTCCTGTTCCCGCTGTTCTTTTCCTCTTGAGTTTTTTAAACGCTTGTCCTTCCATCGTCCTCATTTTCCTCTCCCACATCCCGCCCCTGCAGTCCTCTAGGCCTCGGCGGCATGACGACTTCCTGGAGGTGAGTGCTAGGAGATGGAGAGCGCGATGAGGAAGAGTGTGGCCACTGTGAGGAGGAGATGGTCCCTGGATGGACTGCTGCCGCTGATGCTCTTCTCCAGTTTCGGGACCTCAGGGTTGTCATAATCATCTGTGGAGGAAAAGGAAGAGAGGGAAATTATTCAGCAGAGTTCTTCTCTATCTTTGGAATCTGTATAGTATATACTATAAAGAATACATTCACTAATAATTTGCATATTATGGGTTCAAATCTCTATTAGACGAATCAATCTCATCATGGAAATGGTTTATAAATTCTTCAGTGAAAATCTATCCGCACGCTCATATAGAGAGGGCTGAACTTTATGCTAATCCTTCAGGGATGCTACTGAATTGAATACTAACAGCACTGGAGTGCTAGTAAAATGACAAACATGTCATTAGTGAAGTGCATTGTACTCTAGATGCAGTAAACACATCGAGACCAGGAGCAGCATCCATGTTAATCAGTGTGGCCTTTTATACTGGACTCTCATGGCATGCAGGCAAAACATTTTTTTCACTCGAGTTATATTAATGCAGTGTTTATTTGTAAACCTGTATTTTGAGGTTGAAACCATCTACAGTTTGTCCAAGGTTCAGCCTAATCACACTGCAACTCAATTGAAACAGTATAATTAAATAAATAAATGCCCACTATATAAGGACTGCACTCTTACCTTTCACTGTTACCCTGCACTCTTGCCCTGACTGCTTACCTTGTACTCTTACTTTGCAGTCTAACCCTGCGCTCTTACCCTGCACTTTTACCCTGCGCTCTTACCTTCCACTCTTGCCCTGTGCTCTTGCCCTGCACTTTTAACCTTCCATGCTCACCCTGCACTCTTACCCTGCAATTTTAATCTGCATGCTTACCTTTCACACTTACCCTCCACTTTTACCCTGCACTCTTGTCCCGAATGCTTACCCTGCACTCTTACCTTCCACTCTTGCTCTGTGCTCTTACCCTGTACTTTTATGCTTCACTGTTACCCTGCACTCTTACCTTTCACTCTTCCCCTGAAAGACTGAATGCTTCCCATTTTCCCCAAAAAGTTCTTCTATGTAAAACAGCTGGAGGAAAAATGGGTTCTATGTAAAACAGCTGGAGAGCAATGAACCTTATGAGGCTTCTATAATTTAAAGAATGTGTAAGATGAAATCAGTGCCATTACTATTTAAAAACAATTGTCTATATGTACATCCAGCTACAGAGAGGTTTGGAAATGATTTGTTTATCAATGAAATATTTTAGAAAAGACCAAATAGTTTGTGAAGGTTGTGCAGTAATTAGGAGTTAGGAGCGTTAGGAGTTTTGCTAAAGCTGTACATTTGTATACAATAACAGCAATTTTAACGATAAAACACTGTTCCCCTGCACTCTTACCTTTCACTCTAGTGTCTGTTGTGTTTTCTAAGCAGCACACTGCTAACGTTGTTACCTCAAGATATAATACCAAGGATACATAACAGCTACTGACAAATACTTTAGACTCTGCAGAGTAATGTAAAAAGACCACTTTTAATATTAGTATGCTTTTAGAAGATTACATAAATAATGTATGGGATAAGATGAACAGCAAGTAATGGTACTGTGCATGTATAAGCGGAATCGCCAAGAATGTATTGGAGTGGGTGAGCAGGAGGAGGAAATACTAAATAAAAACACTTTGTGATCTGTGTAATTCTACTGATAAAGTCTGATGTAATTATAGATTTCGGATG
This sequence comes from Hemibagrus guttatus, assembly GCA_033459395.1. Classification (NCBI taxonomy): domain Eukaryota; kingdom Metazoa; phylum Chordata; class Actinopteri; order Siluriformes; family Bagridae; genus Hemibagrus; species Hemibagrus guttatus. The sequence continues at coordinate 26,573,815 of JAUCMX010000003.1, read as the reverse complement.
GATGCCAGACAGCAGCAGGAGCGGGAATTTAATTTAATTTGATTATCTTGAGACACAAACACCAACAACCAATTTCACCAAATTCATAACAGTGGCATAAACTACACTGTATGGCCAAAAGTATACGGACACCTGCCTATCACTCCTACATAAACACAAACTGTTGCCAAAAATTTGGAAGCACACAAGTGTATAAAAAGTGTATTTGTGTGCTGTAGAATTGTAAAACTATAGAAGGGTTTCCTTTCACTGGAACTAAGAGACCCAAACTTGTTCCAGCATGACCGTGTGCGGTGCATGAAGACATGGTTCGCCGAAGTTAGAGTTGAAGAACTGACCTCAACCCCACTGTACACCTTTGGGATGAACTGGAACGCTGATTGCATCCCACTGGAAAACTGGAACACTGATTACATCAGTGCCTGAGCTCAAGAATGTGGTTGATTGATCACAAATCTGCACAGCCACACTCCAAACTCTAGTCTTCCCAGAAGAATGAAGGTTATTATAACAGCACAGAAGGGACTACATCTGGAAAGGGATGTTCAACAAGCGCCTATGGGAGTGATAGTCAGGTGTTCACATACTTTTGGGGCAGTTAATTATAGAATCGTAATAACATCTTTGACCTTTTTATGAACACTTATAATTAAGTGCACTTATAATATATATACATATATAATGAGCTGCAGGTGAGTTTTGTGTTACGTCAACCATCCGTGAATGTAGGAAACTATTCCAGGAGGGCTTTCAGACTTTGTGCTCTGTTACCCAATGGCACAGAAAACAGCCACTTTTTACAAATCCCATATTTGGAGTGCTGGGTTGCTTTAAGCAAAAAAAGTTAATAACACCTCCAGTTCTAGACTGTGTGATCACTCATGCATTGTAGACAGTCTCCAAGCTCGCCTAAGGGCAGCGCTCCAAACGCAAATGCAGCGAGTCAAATCAAAGTCAGGTGTGGGTTTAGCATGAGTGTGTGTGTATGCTATAAGTACAGGAATGGAATACATGTGGAGAAAAAACCCTTATGACCCCCTTGGAAAAAACTGGATTTTCACAGGAATGCATGTTAAATGCTTAATAATACAAAGAGATTGATGCAATCAACTCAGGCACATTTTACATCTTTAACAAAATGGATTTAAACTTCAAGGTTATTTATGTACAAATAACCCTTGCATCTAATAAAAGAAGAATCCTCCTTTATTGACAGTAACCTCGACTAAAAGCCTTCTGATGCATGTAGAAATTAAAAAAAGACCTTTTTTTTTTTGCTCATTTTTTTGTAAAACACTCCAGCTCTTCAGCTCATACTCTGCCGTACAATCCTCGCCATGATAGCATACTCTAAAGCACAAGGTTCACCCAGAAATCATGCATTCTTCTGTTATCTGCTGTTGCTCTGTGTCTGGTACGTTTTATATCACAGGACTGTAATTTGATGTCAGTTTACCGTGTGCAGACAGGCATAGCAGATAAAGTGGGGAGTCTAAAGACATGCACGTCCATTTCTAACACATGAGTGCTGTAAATTTTCCAGGTGGACTTGAAAAATTGGCAGGTTTTCTTTTTTCAGTCTGCGATAAGCTCGCATGTGCACTACTCTTGTCGAGCGTTTGTCTTGTAAGTCACGAACACAGATGTTATCAAGAAATGCCTGCAGATCTTTAGCTGTCACTCTGAGCTACTTGGTCATTTGTTCCAGCGGTCCTACACTGAGCTTTGCAGGACGTCCACCTCGAAAGAGAGTATCTTATATACCAAATATCTTCTACTTGATGCATTTGACCCGGACTGATGGAGGACACGTTTTCACCGGAATTCTCTTTTAATCAGGCTACAGCACATGTGATTAAGTTTAGGTTGTCATATGGCAGGGCGGGTCAGAACCACATATGAACTGATTAGAACATCTGATTTTAATTATTCTCTTTTAGCTGAGAGGTTCACACGATGCTTCCAGCAAGAAACTTGGTGAAATGATGCTGTTATAAGAAACTAATCAACTGGATGGTGTGATGCAGCATGACACACAGCTACTAACATTATCCATTTATAGTTACATTTGTGGCTAGAGAGACAAGTCAAGCTACAATCACACAAGTCGCCATTGCTTTTAAGAGAGTACTACTGGTTAATAATGTATCAGTAGGTGGTGCAACTAGCATTCCACTTTACAACAAATCAGTTTGCTAAAATGAAACATATCCTAAATGCACCATAAAAATGAAACCTAAAGATATGTATATCTGCATCATATCATACAAGATGAAGAGATCATGTACCGGTTCTACTGTCTTTACTCCCACTGGTAGTCGCTGCACCAAGTCGCTCCATATTTGCATAAAGTTCAACTTTTCTGAACTGTCCCACATCTACTGTCGCTGTCGCTCATGTCACCATAAGTCGGCACTTCTTGTTGTAAATGAATGATCTCTGGACTTTTTTGTCACTGTGACTCGCTCACTGTGTGAACATAACATTAGTTCCTGTTAACATTTACACTACAGCAACTGCAAACTATTTCAAACTCAATTTCCTCCATAATTATATCTTTTTTTTTTTTTTTTTTGCTCTCACTTGAAAAGTAGAAAATGCAGCTGCTCATGTTACATAAACCTTTACAAACTGAAGATTTTCCCATGTCAGAAAACAAAGAGGAAACCCATTCCATAAATGCCAAATAAATATCGATCGCACGGAAAGCCAGTCCCTGTGAATGAGTGGTTACTATAGAAACGAGAAATTATTAGTATGAGTGAATTTATAGAAACGTGTGTCGTTTGGTGAAGACTGTATTTATTTCCCTTTTGACTCTAATGGGGATCAGATCTCATAGAAGGTTGCATTCAGGAAGAAATTGTGGCAATCTAGTAAAAGTAAAACTAAGTAAAAAGTAAAAGCACTCTGGGGGGAATGCCATCACATAAGTCAAAAACATTCTTGGAATGTTATTTTATCAGCACAGCCTGGTAGTCATCTCATGCAACCAGTTCAGTGTGTGTGTGTGTGTGTGTGTGTGTGACCTCTACTTCAAGTGACGGCCAGATTTGTAAACACACACCCTGTCACACGGGTCATAGAAGACACCTTGCGTGACGCAAATCTGCAGCCTGACAAACACTTCCAGACACGCAACCGGTGTGTGCGTGTTCAGACACACAGGTTAAACTGTGGAGTGATGTGGGCTCAGTGGTGCCTATCAGTACATCAGTGTTTGTCTCATTAGCTATGTTTACATGCGGGCTAATAAATCGATAAAAATGTGACAACTTGAATTAAAAAAAAATACCATTCATATTTGGTTCTGAAATAATGGTTAATAACATAGTAGTATCTGAGTGATTTTCTTCTTCAGATAATTAATGTTTAATAATCTATTTTATCTATTTTATTTTAATTATCTTCTCAGCTTTGAAAGAGGACACTTTATGATTCTGATTTCAGAAACACTTGATGACTTTCACGATTGGATTTTTTGTGCATGCTGAGGAATATTGGCACTGTAAAAGAAAAATGCACAAGAAAAAAAATTCATGCAAAAAAAATGCACCCAACTACTGGTATAACACAATGCCACTATCTGTATCTCTATCTTTATTTGGAGGGGAGGAGCCGCAGTGGCTTATTTGTTAGTATGTTTGCTTTGCACCTCCAGGGTTGAGGGTTCGAATCCAGCGTCCACCCTGTGTGTATGGAGTTTGCTTCCTCTCCCTGCGCTCCAGTTTTCTCCCCCAGTCCAAAGACGCTGTAGCATGATTGACATCTCTATGTTATTAGTGGTGTGTGAATGAGTGTGTGTGTAAGAGATTGTGCTGACTTGGCAACCCGTCCAGAGCATCCCCTGCCTTGTGCCCCGAGCCTCCTGAGAAAGACTCCAGGCTTCCTGTGACCCTGCATAGGATAAGTGGTTGGAAAATGGATGGATGGCACCTAAATTTGGGTTTAAACTAAATCTTTTTTCCTACACTATTCACTTCAACACACTAAAAAACAAAACAAAAACAAAAGCAGTAATGCCTAATCATGTTCTGGCTCTGACCAGGTCCTCAACCTCAGCTATATCACTCCAGTTCATAACTGGTCTCAGTGACAGTTGTGATGTATTCTAAATAATTTAGTTCAAATTGTTTACTGAAAAATAAACAAACTTTTTATTTAAAGTAAAGCACAAGACCCTGACCAGGTAGTTACTAAGGATGAATACATGAATGCTGAAAGTTCATGTTAATAAATCTTTGTTTGTACCGTGGGCGTCATATCAAGCTGCTCGCTCATGGCATGAAGGTGAAAAAAACAACAACAACAACAACAAAAAAAAACGTGTTTGTTACATCCCACAGTCCTGACACTCACCTCCACAGCCAAAATGCCCTGTGAACCTTTCTGGAAAGCTTTCCAAAAAAATAAAAATTCATTCTGAATTATCTATATACATTTTGTTATACTGCTACACCTAAATAACACGCTGAAGCATACCAGGAAATAAACTTTTCTTCTTGCCCTGCTGTTCCACAAAACCAAGAAAGACATTTGCAGGATGTTTTGCTGGAACTGACATCATTTCGAAACACAAGCTACACTACTGAGAAATCAGCTAATGTTGCAATCTGGCACGACTCAACACTCCTGGTTTGTAAACTGGAATTTTCTGGAAGCACATGTACACTCCCACTCTACTCTAGTGTTTACAGTTTGACTGGAAGCACTGGTTCCACTGGTGTTAACATCTTGTGTTTTTACTACTCGTGGAATCGTCTATAACAATTTAATATGAGATGCTACGGGTGTGTCTTTTATATAAGAACTGCGAATGTGCCAGTATTTTTTAAATCAAGGAAAAACTAGACTGGGGGACCATCTGGGATAATATATCAGGCTCATCTAAAAACCCAGATCACCCAACATACAGTATATAACCCCACATAAAAAAAAAAAAAAAAAAAAACTTGATGGCTCGGCACATTTTGGCCAAATGAATCATTTGGTATTTATGTGCGCCTTCTGGGATTGTAACTGTACATCAATATAGCTTTACATCTTCTACTCCATAACTAACTGCAGGTTTACAATCAGAGAGAGAGAGAACGAGAGAGAGTGTGTAAATTGTAGCTGTCACATTTCAGCTGCAAAAAAATCCCCACAGCAGTATTTCATACACTTTTAGTTAGATCTCATGTATCTGGTTTCTTTAGCCATTTGAGTTCATCGAGCAAAACCATCCACGCTGAGGATGTGCTTCAATGGGAGTGAAGATGTACAGCTCATCACTAAAGTGAAGTAAGGCAGTTGTTTATTTTTGACAAAGCATGTGGTAATCCGGATGGAGTACGATGGCTATGAGTCAGAAAGGAAGGAAAAGTAGGATCTGTGTTCCAACTATACCTATACATGAAGTGAATCTTGTTACAATGGCACCTCTCAAGTGATGGGATATATTAGGCAGCAAGTAAACGGCCAGCTCTCGAAGTTAATGTGTTGGAAGCTGGAAAAATGGGCAAGCGTAAGGATCTGAGTGACTTTGACAAATTGTGATGGGTAGATGACTGAGTCAGAGTGTCTACTAAACAGAAGATCTTGTATAGTATTCCCAGTACGCAGTAATTAGTTCCTAAAGAAAAAAGAAAAAAAAAGTGGTCCAAGAAAGGACAACCTGGTGAACCGGTGACATGGTCATGAGCAGCCAAGGGTCACTGATGCACATATGGAGTGAAATCTGTTCCAATCCCACAGAAGAGCTTCTGTAGCAAAAATTGCTGAATAAGTTCATGCTACGATAGAAAGATGTCAGAACACACAGTGCATCACAGCTGGCTGTGCATCAGAGCTGTTTTAGTGGCAGACCTACACAATAATCAGCAGGTGGTGTTAATATTATGGCTGATCGGTGTAGGTACTACTCATATGGACATTATCTGTCTACACAAGCTGCTAAATATTAAAATGCAAGAAAAGAATTATAAATAAAATGTAAAAGCATTTCTCAGGCAGAAAGATACAGCCATTCTTTTTCAATTAATGATGAACTGAATTATGGGAGTGCCTTCCTGACACGTGCAAAGCTCTTTGAAGTGCTGTGCAAATTAAGCAGTCGCAGAAGATAACCGTGATGAAGTTTATCAGGCAGATGAGACGAGCTTTATCTCAGGAGAAGAAACCCCGCCCCCAAAAACAGTGTTTACATGATGAGCTGTTTTCTGAACGATTCTAATAAAGAGATATCGGTGTTTTCAAGCGATTTATGTTGCGTTTTGTGATTCATACCCAAGCTCTGTTGATACTTTATTGTATCTATACAAAGGTCTGGATGGAGGATGAGCTTCAAGTCTAATAATAAACAGATTAATGTGTTTGTTTTGTTTTTTTAAACGGTTGTAAAATTGTTTATCTCCAGTGTCAGTGCTTTGTAACAGTCATGTTGTAAAAGTTTCTTCCCATGACTCCATGGTTTTCAACGCAAATAATGGTTCGTTTCTGGTTTCTTGATAACATGACAAGCTGCTTTTTTTTTCCATTTCAACTTTAGGGGAGAGAAATATGAGAAGCTGGTGAGAGATCAGCTGTCTCACAGACCCAAGCTTCATGGACGTTTCACAACAGGGGTGTCCACATTTTTTTCCAAAGTTAAACTTAAAGCCACAATATACAACATTTTAATGAAATAACTGCAGCAAGATGTCAGCTGAGAGCTGTAGTTGTGACATACAAGCTGATGTTCATAAATTCATGCTTCTTTAAATGACACTGATCACTTTATTTCAGGACACTTTTACATGTTTTCCCATGTTTAATGTTTAGAAGAATCACTACTTATTATTAGCTCTAGCAATGCTTTGCTCCATGTTTGCTCGGTTTTGCATCAAACATTAGTTTCATGATGTCCTTTGATATTAAATGCCTTAATTACAGCAACAGTCTTAACATACAGGATGAAGCACGTGTGTTAGCTATGATGGTCAAAGAAAAAGTTGAAGATTACTCTTGTCTGAAGCCATATCTAAATACAATCTAGTTATCTGCTTTAATGCAACCTGCTTCCACTGAAAAACAACAAGAATCATACACTCTAATAGAAATGCCACATGTTGTCCACTGGCCGCATTAAGCCCTGCGGCTTGACTTCTTCATACCTCTTAGAAAAAGACAAAGACAGACACTAAGCGACAGGGTTTCAGTCTTGAACACAATCCTAGCCTTTAAAAGCTCTATTGGTCCTCTCCCAGGTAAATACCATGATCTTTTCCAGGCTTGAGAGGTCTGGGATTTCCCAGCACATTTTTTTTCTCCCTGTAGGCTGAATTGAGTTGTTTTGTGCAGTTGCTGTGTACTGTATTGTGTACAAGCATTGTATTGTGTTCATAATGTAAAATAACTTCCATGTGCATGCATGGTCTTTAGATTTTTACGCTGCATTGTGTCCAATCCATCCATTTATTTCCTGTAGCTTATTCACTGGACCATCACCACTTGGTTGGGGGGAAAAAACACAATCTTCTGGAGCCCTCGGTTCCACAGCACTACATTTAACTGTAAATGTTCTTTGGTGGAGAAGTGATACACACTGTGTATTATCCCTGTTTTTCTGGTACATGTCTAATAATGTTGATGAATCCTAAAGTTACAGTTTTTTTAAATGACAACAGGGAGCTTGGATATTTCAATGTCACACAAATTATGTATGGATATTTCATTCTGAAGCTAGATAAGGGTGGGATGTCATACTGGGTGGGAAATGTAGAGGGACATTTGAGGAGTTATCTGAAACTCAGATATGCTTTGTTCTCTGAAGAGTAATATACTTTTTATGTTGAGAGAGAGAGAGAGAGAGAGAGAGAGAGAGAGAGAGAGAGAGAGAGAGAGAGAACTGGCATCATGTTCTGCTCCCAATATGTCAGCCTCCAGTCTGTTGCCTCATGCAGTGTGTATTCTCAATTCCGCTGCAGTGTATAATACTGTAAAAAAAAACAAAAAACTGCTGTGTCTTGCGTACTGTAGCTTCTTCTGCAAGGACGTATTTTTTTGTTTTTTTTCCTAGAGTGACTCGAAGGGACTGCTGTCTAGCAAACATCATTTCTTCTGAGCTTAACATGGCCTTTATATAAGTGCAGGATTCTTTAAAACTTTAAATTCAGGTAGACATTTGATGCTTTTAAATGGATTTTGTGTATAAAGAAGGGCTTAATCTATAAGGTAGAAGGGCATATAAGGTTATTTTTTTTGCCATTGTGTGACGTAAAGCTAAATCCACAGGAACATTTCTTCTGTGTTAAGTTGTTCGTTTTAAATGAGCTCATTATGATGTCAATTCCTGATACAAGTAGAAGTGGCCCAAGAGGTAACGTTGGATGTTGTATAAAGCACAAAACATCCTTACACATCATTCAAGGAAAAAAAAAAGTATAAAATAATTGCAGGGTAGGAATTCAAGATAAGAGTGTGAGCAGTACAAAGCTTGAGTGTGTGTGTCTGTGTGTGTGTGTGTGTGTGTGTGTGTTTTAAGCATTGCTGTATTTTATAGTGAAAAGTAATTGAACATTGCCTGAGGGAGGATCTGGGGAGGATGTTTGGGATTAGTGTGTGTTCGTGCTGGAATTCTGCTCATATGCAGGAAGTCAGCTGACGCATCAGCCGTGCTGGAAGTAGTAGTATTGTGTGTCGAAAAACATCTGATAAGTCAGCTGACTTCAGTGCATGTCCTTCCACTATCAGGAGTCATCAGATGGAGGAGTATTTGAAAAACAGCGTTTTGTATGTGTCAGAATTAACAATAGGAAATAGCAGCCAGACCTGTCATACCTTCTGTGGAATGTACCATGGTACACGGTATCAAGTTCTTCTGGGTTTTTTTTTTTTGCTCTTGCCCTTTAATACAGTTTGAAATCTGGCTGTGCTATTTCTGTATGTACCATGTGGGGGTGCAAGACTCGAGTTTAACATACACTGATCTGGGTATCGCATGCTATCACCACAACAAAACAAGTTGGGTTGAATCTCTTTCATTTTCATAACTGACCACAGGACTACAATGTTTTTTAGATTATCTCAAAGGATATGCTTTAACCATGAGGCACAGTCTATTTCCTGTAAAACTACACAGACTAGTGTAACTATTGAGACCCAGGTTGTCAATATGGACCATATACTTCTATCTTCATATAGATATATTTGTAAAGGAAATGGATGATCTATCCTGATGCTTGGTTTATTAATAAGAACAAGGAGCATTTATTTGCCATACATATATCACAGAACAGTTAAATTCTTTTCTTTGCAAACTCTAGCTCAGTCTGTTAGGAAGGAAGCTGCTTCCAGTCAGGTTCCAGTCAGCTTCCAGTCAGGAAGCTGGTGTCAGAGATCAGAGTCAGGATTATAATAGAGCTCAGAGGGTTAAGGGCTTTACTCAAGGGTCCAGCAGTGGCAGCTTGAGGGTGCTGGAGCTTGAACCATCAACCTTGTAATCAGTAACCCAGAGCCTTAACGACTGCTGCAAAGCCACCACTTCTCCAAAGCTGAAGCAGAGAGGCAGAAAGGGCCTTGCTCAATTGCTCAACAGTGGCAGCTTAGGACTCTTAACCTTCTGAACAGTAACCCAGAGCCTTAACTCTTTAACCACCACTGCCCCAAAGCCACCACTGCCTAAAAGTTGGAGCAGAGATTGTTACTCTAAGGCCATCAGTGGCCACTTAGAACCCTCTACCTAAACTTTTACCTTTTACCTAACTGTTGATCCACTACTACCTCAGAGCCACCACTTTCCCAGAGCCACCACTACCTCAAAGACACCACTGCCCCAAAGCTAGAGCAGACATGGTTAAGAGCCTTGCTCTAGGGCCATCATTGGCCACATAGAACCCACTACCTTCTGATCAGTACCCAAAACTGTTGATCCACCACTGTCCCAAAGCCACAATTATTCCCAAGCCATCACTATCCCAAACCCACACCTGTCCCAGAGCCACCACTGCCCCAAAGCTGAAGCAGAGACTGTTGAGGGCCTTGCTCAGTGGCCTTGCTCAAACGGTTTCAGCTTGGAACCTGCAACCTTCTGATCAGTAACCCAGAGCCTTAACTGTTGATTCACCACTGCTAGAGTCACTACTGCCCCGCTAGCATTCTGTACACATGCATAAAATAGATTATAGTACTATCGTTTTCTTCCACTGTTTCTGATAGGTGCACTGTATCCCAGCTGAGAGTCTTATTTATAACAGTAAAAGAAATGCAGCTGTAGTTTATTTGACTTAGGGTAGTCTTGAGTGACAGTGGTGGGAGCTGTTGTGAGAAAGTGTGTCTGCCACTTACACAACTCCTTAATGCAAGGCTTAATGGGTAAAAAAAATCTATCACGACAAACATTACTCTCTTAATGTGCCAAAAAATAAGCAGCATCACATAAAAACACTGTGTAAAAATACAGCGTGCATTAGCATTATGGGTTGCATGGGAGTGTCACTGTCTCACAGCTCCAGGGTCCTGAGTTTGATCATGAACAGTGTTTCACATGTTCTCCCCAGTTCCGTGTAGGTTCCCTTTGGGTTCTCTTTGATTTACTCTTTAAAACTAGGTGGACTGTTGACTCTAAATAGCTCCAGGGTGTGAATGAAAGTATATACAGTATATACGTAACATATACTGTGAATAAGTGAATGTTATCGCCAACTTACAGTGATGTGTAATCTAATGCTGTGTCCCAATTTAGGTACTATCCGTCCTAAATAGCAGCCGAGATTAGAATTAGCTTGTCCCAAATCGTAGTATGTTGAAACGAGTATCTCAAAGGTACCTGGATGGTCTACTATTTCCAGGAGATTTTTGGAGGTGTGGATCTGTGGACACTTTTTTTTTTTTTTTAGCTAATATTACCCACAACTCCTTGTATGTAGGAGAAGGAGGAGTTTTGAGACAGTTTGCTTCTCTGAATTTTAATCTTCAAACATGGCAGATGATTGTAACCTCGGTGATTCGGTATTTAAGTGTAAGAAATAAACGTTAAGCACTAAATAAAGTTTTTTCTTATTGTCACGTAAGATGAAGAGACTGAGCATCTAATAAAATGGCACGTTGCAAATGACTCCCTCATGCATTTTAGAGACAGATGTAAATAAAGTGTGCAAAAAAGCATGATAGCGTGTCTGAACATTCACATACTCTTTTCTTCACAAGAATTGTACTTTTACTGCATACTATAAGTAGGTGAATTGGGATGCAGCGTAGGACTAATTAAAAACACAGCCAATTGATTTTATTGTCCCAGCACAGCTGAAGGGATCTTTTTACTTCCCTTGACAAACACCGTGTGTTGAATCTGTTTAATTTTTAGTCTCTCCTCAGAAGCATGAGCATCCAAAAACTTTTCTAAAATCAGGTGAACTTTAGCAGTATCTGCCTAGCTTAAGCTGCTAGCTGAAGAAGTAAGCAATATCTAACTAGCTAGACTTATGTATAAACAACACATTTCAGAAATAATCACACAGAAGCAGACTCACATGAGCTTAAATTGTTTTGAATATTTACAACTTACACCACTACAACAGGTTCCCAAGCGATCCTGGCTAGCGCTGGTATATTTAAGCTTGATATGTCAGTCATGTTGATTTCCCAGTTTACTGATTATTACGTGGTTACGAGGTTCTGCCTCTTTGAAGGGTCTAACAATCATTATGAAGTGAAGCTGTGTGTTCGGGTGGGACTCAAAACGACAAGTTAAAAGCCTGAGCGTTTTGCTTTCGTCCCGTTAAAACAGTGACTATATGGACACCTAAACACACACTAATTGGTGCACAGGCTACAATAGCTGTCTATTAGCACCGCGTCAGTGACTTCTGTGGAGATTTTTTTTAATGCAGGCTGTGCTGAATAGGGTTGGAGTTTAATGAACAAACAATGTGATATTGCAGTGAGAGATTTGATCATTTGATTCCATAAAATATTCAACTGGAAGAAGATAATATAATGAATAATATAGAGACTTTGGTAAACATTTCATTGCTGCATTTTAAATGAATTTAGGTTAATCCTGGCTTCCCGTAAAGTCTTTAGGAAATCTCCTGTGATGCTCGAAGTCCTGCACCGGTCAATTCCCGGCTTGTGTCCAGTGTTACAAGCACTTCAGCATGAACTGTATGAATTGTACTGCCAGTATGTTCAAATAACTTTATTTTCATTTCTGGTATTACCCAAGACTATTATCAGCATCATAGAGATGAGTATGAGCTATATGATATACCAGAGGGAAAGTTTCAGCCTCAGAGACGTGTGTTATGTAATTCAGAAAACAGGCTGAAACAGGTTTCTTTTCTTTACACCGATACAGATTTTCGGTTCATGGTGAGCTCTTGTTAATCTTACTCTTTAAGCTAAACATCAGAGGGAGTAAAGTTTGTCTCAATCTGAACAATTGTCTCAAATCCTGCACAATTTGTCACTTAGACATACTGGCCTCTTGTGGTTGCGGTCCTTTCCTCTCTGGCCTCCGTGTAAGCTGATACTCTAAACACAATTACAATGAGAGCAAGGAGTCCAGGTTTATGTATCGGAAAAGTGACCGGCCCATAGCCGTGGGTTAACTTTAACTTCTTTAAAAATGTTCATTAAAGTGTCACTCATTAGGCTTTCTGTAAACCATTTACTGTTAATAACTTGCACATTAAATACACTGATGAGAAAAAAAAAAAAATTGGAGCTTCGGTGTTTCAATTTTCACCATGAAAATAATTCTGCTTGTGCCGTTACGAGTCCGAGTTGTTTCTCTCGTAGCCCAGGCTTTGTCCTTGAGCTGACTCGCTGTGACAGAGCCGAGCATAACTTCCTGTCAAAACGAAGGCCTGACAGGAAAAGGAGGGGGCATGAGGGCTCGTGCTGTCACAGCTAATCATAGCTAATGCTAGCCTCTGCATCATGATGCTCATCAGCATTAACTATAGCTCACACCTTGTTTGACTCATGGTTGTGCTGTAGCAACATCTTTCAACTCTTTAGCCTGCCGGTGTCGCTACATAACATGACTGATAATAGTCATCAGCAGGGGCGTGGGTTAGTGCTAATATTACACAGCACACAGGAGTTGATTAGAAGATGCTTGTTCGTTGATATAGCCAAGTGCGGCGTGTGGTGTCTGTAGAGGTGTTTAATGTCTGAAAGGATGTCCTTGTAAGTGGCAAGTTCAAATATGGGCTAACAATATGGACAAAAACAGTGTATTGAGAGTATATTGTTGGTATTACAGTATATATACGGGGCATTGGTGGCTCAGTGGTAGGTTTCTCGCCTATCATGCGGAAGGCCCGGGTTCGATTCCCAGCCAATGCCTCAACCCCAGCCACTGGATGCAGTGCCGGTCCCAAGCCCAGAAAAATGGGAGGGTTGCGTCAGGAAGGGCATCTGGTAAAACATTTGCCAAGTTGTTGTGCGGACCAGTTGGTCCGCTGTGGTGACCCCGAACAGGGAGCAGCTGAAAGCAACCTCTATTACAGTATATATGCAATAAAAATGGAGGATAAATGTACAGTTTGTTATACACAGATTGTGGGGACTGAGAGGACACCTTGGACACGACACACACACACACATCTTTGGACTGATGGAGAAAACCCCATTAGAAACCCCCAAACCTTGTGGAGAACATGCAAACTCCACGCACACAGGGTGGAGCAAGGCTGGGAATTGAACCCCTAACCCTGTAGATGTGAGGCCAGCCACAGTGATAGAGAGAGACGGCTCGTAAAATGTCAGACTTTCTGATCAGACTACTGAAATAAGCAGCTGATTGAGACACACCCTAACGTTTTTTTTCCCCTCTGAGACTTCCTGTGTATTTTGACCACTGAGTCCGAGCCTTTGTTTCTCATGTTGTCCTGGTTTTGTGAACAAACAAAAGAGTGTGAATTGCTTGATTAGCACTAATCATTAGCTTCAAAAAGTTCTTTACCATATATGGGATATACTGTAGTAGTGTTTATGCTGTATGTGTTAGTAGTAATATATGATCCAGTTCAAGTGTGTGTGTGTGTGAGTCATTAATGGCTCACATGTATGTGTGTGCATGTGAGTCAGCTTACATGTGTGTACTTGAATGCAGGTGAGTCATTAGTTGTTCACGTGTGTGTGCGTGTTAACTCACCGAGGTCATCAATTTTCATGTTAGGTCTTAGAGTGTAGTCTGGCTCTGTAGGCTGTGCTTCATCCTCTGCATCAGCTGCTGGTAAAGAGGAAAGAGTAAAAAAAATCAAATCCCTCTCGCTCTCTCTCTCTCTCTCTCTCTCTCTCTCTCTCTCTCTCTCTCTCTCACACACACACACACACACACACACACAGAATCTGATGGATATATCACAACGTATAATGGCTTTGGTAAATTACATCCATAGTGTCCATAGTGTGTATAAGTCTCTGTGTTTGTGTGTGTGTGTGCTTGTGTATGTGTGTATTATTGTCTGTGCACCCTTGTGTGTCTATTTGCATGTGTGTCTATATTGTGTGTGTTTTTATGCATGTGTATGTATATTACTCTGTGTGTGTGTGTGTGTGTGTGTGTGTGTGTGTGTGTGTGTGTGTGTGTGTGTGCAGTATAGAGCAGTGCTCCAGGCAGCAGTGTGCTGATATGAACTGTGTTCAGGCTTGACTGAGCAATCAGACCAGACTCATCCTGACACGAGAATGCAGAGACACACTGAGCAGGAGCAGGGGTTAAGATAACACAGCAGGACACACACATGCACACACACACACACACACAGGGGAGAGAAACTGTTAATGCACATGAGTCCTAGCAGAAAAAAGAAGGACATGGCGAGACAAAGATGTGCAGCGAGAGAGGCGAAAGGGTTAAAATAACACTCTGGGCTGACATACAGTTTGTCAGGCTACATGAACCTGAACTGCACAGGGAAAGGAGTGATAGAAAAGACAGAGAAGGGGGGAGAGGGAGAGGACGTAAGGGAGTGAGTAGCTGTAATCAGTGTGTAAAATGAGATCTGACAGTGGAAAAAAAGTTAAGAAGTACGCTGCTGTCTAGTGGATGCACATTGCAACCAACCAACACTAATGGAGACAAAGAGGGAAAAGTGAACTATCTCTCTCTCTGTCTCTCTCTCTCTCTCTCTATCTCTCTCTATCTCTCTCTCTCTCTCTCATGTGTGCACCATATTACTGGAGGATTTGATTCTTTGATTCATGAGCCAGCTTTACGTTGTGTGAATTTTCAGGCCTGGTTTTGCCTTCGCAGACAAACATTTCACATAGAAAATGTGTAGTAAAATGTCAGAGTGTGACCGCTGATACAACGCTTATCTAAAAGCTAACAACAAAACAAAACACAATCCACACAATCCCAGGTCACACTGAACACAGTCCTGCTCTTGATCTGTCCTGCTGAGCAGAAAACATGTTATTACGCAGCCTTCAACCTAGGTTTTACTGGGATCATCTCATACAGTGTGATGAGATCTTGTCTGAGTCTGTTCTCTTTTTCTGTCCAATTGCACTACTTTCCCTGATGACAAACAGGTCATTATGGGGAAAGGTGCATGAAAACTGGAGAGAAATAGTTTGTTTGACTTTCTGATCCTGGTAAGAGAGATGAATGATCATGCAGTCGCTTATATAGTAGATGGGCTGATGAAAGAACGGGTAGATGGATTGGATAGGAAGTGTGTATGAGTGATGCCTGTGTGGGTGGATGGATATAAACGTGAGGACAAATGCAGGCTGGAAAGATGGATAGAAGATGCACAAATAGACAGTTGGACAGATGGAGAGCACTTACAGTATGTGTGGGTGTTTGGATGATGGATGGGTGGATCAGGATTGGGTGGATAAGTAGGAGAAAGGATGGGTGGAGAAGTCATCGAGTCAGTGAACGGATGTACAGATGGGTAGCGAAGGATAGATGGAGAAATGGGTGAGTGTCAGAAAGGAGGGCTGATGGATGGAAAAAGGGAAGAATGGAAGGAATGATACAGATGGTAGTGAAGGGAGGATGAGAAGCGGGTTTTGGAGACGAGGGTAGATGGGAGGAACAGGGAAGAATGGAAAAATGAACAGGAGGAAGAAAAAATACATGGCTGTATGGCTGTGTAGATGGATAAACAGTGACTTGATCGGTGCAGGGAAGGATGGATGGGAAATAGATGAATGTTGGATAGACAGGCTGATGGTAGAAAAACAGGAAAAATGGAAGGTAGATAAATAAATTGGATAAGAGGATGGAAATAAGGATGGAAGGGTATGTAGATGGATAAACGGTGACATGATAGCTGCAAGGAAGGATGGATGGGAGATGGATGAGTTGGATAGAAGAAGTGATGGTAGAAAAAGGGAAGAATGGAAGGTACTGTACATATGGTAGTAAAGTACGAATGGGAAAAGGGTGAGTGTTGGAGAAGAATGGGAAAAAGGAAGATTGGAAGGAAGATAATTGAGTGGATGGATGGATAGGAGGAAGTAGAGAGATGGGTAGACGGATGGATAAATGGTGACTTAGATGCTCGGAATGATGAATGCATGGGAAATGTGTTGGATAAAGGGACTGGGGTGGAAAAGGGAAGAATGGATGGAATGGTATGGATGGGAAATGAAAGATAAAGGGGAAAAGGGTGAGAGTGGAAAAGGATAGAATGGAAGGAGTGGTAGATAAATGAGTGGAGGTATGGATAATAGGAAGAAAAGATAGATAATGGCTGGATAAATAGTGGCTTGATAGATTCAAGGAAGGATGGATGGAGGAAAAGAAAATTAGATTGGTGGACAAATCAATAGAAGGATGTCTGAAAGATGGATGGAAGAGTGAAAAAGTGAGAGGATTAATGCATAAGAACAAGGATTGGTGTACAGATGGATGGATGGGTGGATTGATAGATGGATCAATGGGCCAACGTAGGAAAGAACAGACAGATGGTTAAGAGATGGAGGTGCAAACGTAGAGAAGTACCTGTTGAGCAGCAGACGTAGACTCTCAGTCTCAGGCAGCTGCGGCCATGGTGATGAGTGGGCGTGGCTAGAACAGATAAGGACCAATCAGTGATCGCACACACCAATATAGACCAACATGCTGCACTTGCGATACGAATACACACTCATCCGTTTTGCATAGAAGAAGGGATGTGCGATTGTGAAGCAAAATCTGGGTGTCAGCTGTCACTGAGGCATCAGTTTGATAGACATGAGCGGATTTTTCACGTTATTCTTCTTTCGTTCTGATGGATCACATAACTGCATTGATCCAGTGTTCATGGACAGGACATCAGAGTAGAGACCTGTCCTTCAATCCTTTTCCTCTTGCTCGAGTCTGTATACAGTCTCTAAAGCAAATACTGAGCGCTTTCTATACTTGACTGTAAAATTTATGTCAGACGGATATGCTAACTTTAAGTTAGCTAGATAATTAGCTAACAAAGCTAGCTTCTGTAAAATGAGCATGTCCGTCTGACATAAAATTCACAGTCGAGTCTTAGCTAGGTTAGTTAATTAGCAGTTATAATCTTCATTGCTTGCAGACTTCAAACATTCAGTTGAACCATATTTATTTAAACATATTCCAAATCCTAGCATTCGGTGGAACGCATCTTAAAATGGCTGAGCTTCTAGTAAAAATATTAATTAGACATCATAGCACTTGCGTGCCTTTTTCTAATGAGCTGAGAGATCAATCGAGGATTTTATTATTATTATTTAATGATGCCTATTTTGCCTTTCAATAGTCATCAGACATGCTTCATCTGCTGTGATTTCTGGTTTCACACATACTGTGCCTCCGAACTGCTCTAAATATACTTCCCCAAACTGCCCAAGGTCTCACTGATGCAATATCCTCTTTTTATTCAGAAATGTTTGGCCACTCACTCAGGTTTGACTCTTAAAAATTCATGAGCGCAAGATTTAGATTTAGGACTCTTGAATGGGAATGCCCTCTGGAATGGTAAATGTTTATGGGCTTCACTCTTCTTCTGTTCTGGATGGTGTGTCCTGAAAATTTCTGAACTGTCTAGATCAGGGGTAGGAGCAGGGTTTCATTCCATCCAAGCACCTGAGTCTACAGAAAGACGACATCAACTGGTAAAACACTGATTGGAATGAAAATCCGCTGATACGGTCAGACGCTCATGGTGTATACTGGACCCTCTCTGAACTGTCTAGAATGTTGTTGTTCTTTCTACTACGGCGGATCATCCGATCCACATATTTGATCTGGCACAGGTTTTACACCAGATGCCCTTCTGATGCAACCATCTCTTCTTTTTGTTTATCTGGGCTTGAGTTAACCCCTCAGTGGCTGCACTGTTTTCCTGCTCATGAATCAAACCCGGCCCACGTCAGTGAGTGTGCTGGACCACCAGATACCTAAACTGCCTAGAATATAAGAGATCGAAAATTTTGTTCACAGGTTTTGAACCTTTAGTATATTTGTACCTCCAATTTTGCCAACACGCTGACGAAAGTAACAAATTTTCCAATTTGAGACAAAGTTTGCGCTCACCTACTCCTTTATGAACCAAAGTAGAAAAAGTCTAGCAACCTAAATCTCTTTTCCCATTCAGAGTGAACTAGCATTTCAGTCCGAGTCTGATATTACTTATTCCTTACTTTCTTTGTACTTATAATGCACTGAGTGTTTTTTTTTTTTGAACATATGGAACCGCAGTATGGGGTTTGACAGGCAGGAACAGAATGGAGGCCCCTGTTTCATTTTTATTCCTCCTCATTAATTTGTTTAAAGACTTTACATACAGAGTTGGTGATTTAAAGATGCAAAAGTTATCGAAATATTTCCCCAGAGACAGGTTAATCACCTGCTTAATTTAAATTACTGTATTAAATTGAACTGTAGCTCACGTCTCGGAATTTGCCAGATTTGTCTGGAGTAGAAGTATCTGAGATCAACAGTTGTCTAGACAAGAATTTTCAAATTTAGCCAAATTTGTTTTTAGCCAAATTCTAAGCTAATATTTCTCTTTATTAAATTGTTTGTAAACAAAGATCATGAAGCCAATTTCTAAGATACGTTTCACTCATCATACACTAAGAAAACTTTCGAATGGAGTTTGAAATGACTCTAATAATAGGCTTGATAGTCTTCTATTTCTATTATAATAATCTCATTATGCTAGAAATATCAGAAAACGTGTGCTTTACTGAATACACTGTACCTGCTTGAGTAATTCTTGTAACTTCTGAATAGTGCTTAAGTCTCTGTGGATCTGGATGTACACAATTTCAGTAGTAAATCTTCATTACCTGTGCATAACACAATCTGTTCTGCTCTATAACAGACAGGATAACATATTTCCTAAATTTAAGGCCAGGTTTTTTTGTCTAATCTGCTGTCAATCTCACAGAATTGTTGGATTTGGGCCCAGGCTCTGTACAGGACAGGCTTAGAGGATGTGATGTAGTGTGTTGTGTTACTCACAGATGTAGTAATACTCGTGGCCCACGTGGAACTCGTAGCCGAGAGAGAAGGCGCTGTAGCGCTGAAACTTCTCGGAGAATTTGATAGGGGGCGTGTGGCGCGTGCGGCCGGTTGCACTCCCAGCGCTTGAATCCGAGCTGAGGGTCACACGTGCGGTAGCCACGGTAGCTCACCATGTAGAGCACGTACTGCTCGGCCACTCCCCGCTGGCTCACGTTGTAATGAGGACAGTAGATGTCCAGGTAATCATTCACATTCACCTTCAGCGTGTAGCCTTCCCTCCTCAGACTGGAGAGAAAAACAGACAGAAAGAGACAGGGTAATCATCATGTTTCTGTTCAGCTCAGGTCATTTTGACATGCAAGTAACAAGGTGAAATAGAAGTGTGAGGAATAGACTGGTCTTCGTAAATATTAAAAGAAAAAGGTGTTTAGTCGCTGTCACGTTCCTGACATCTTTAATTCACACTCCCATTGGCACAGCATCAGACTGATGATAATTCAGAGAAGGTTAGATATATTGAATATTTCTTTTAGAAAGTATAAAGTGGTGTCCAACAAGACAACGGCAAAATAGTGTACATGAAGCTTAGATCGGACTGGGCCTGGAAAAATGATTACAGCTGAATTTACTCGCTCTTTCTAATACACACACTGACACACACTGTTTACTTTGCCTGGTTCTTCTCGGAGTTATCTGCTGACTCAGAGAAGCAGAAAGAAAAAACTGTCTCGCTGCCAAATAAACACCTACATCTTAACGCAGCCTGCCAGATTCTGCTCCGTGATGGCGAATCAGAGCCACCATTAGAAAAGCATCTGAATTATTTAGATGCGCTAATGCAATTAAGAATCAGTCTATGTTAATGCTCGATGCCGTGAAACGTCTGCGTGATCGATCCCTGCTCTATAAAGAAACAACATAAATCACAAAACAAACACATTACAGCCTAAGGGTGTAATCATTCATTAAACCGAATCTCAGAATCAATCATCATTTCTACCGGTCCGCCTGTATCGATCATCTAATTGCAAAATCACTTCAAATCACGCTAGTGACCGCTCTGATTCTATCGGCAATGATTTTGCGACGCCGCTTATGAAAAACGATCACATTTTTCATAACAAAAGCAACCAGGACAAAATGTTTACTCGAGCTAGACAGGCTAGACGAGCAATCTGTCCTAATCTAGCATCAACACCCACGTGTACTCTCGGGATGTCCAGACACACCCGTTTAAAATGCCAAGTGTTAAATTGAGAACTCAGCCTTGCTTGTCTAATGGTGTGCTTTGTTAGAATAAGCACTGGCTAATTTCTGCGATGGCTCATTGCTCTTAACATACTTAATCCCATTAGACTGACCGTGCATTCTTACCACATCCTTCTATCAACCAGCTAATGCATTAAAAAATCTGTGCATGATGAACTGCTCACTTTTAAATTTGTTCTTTTTTTAGTGAAATAAAAATATGTGTTCCCGTCATACGAGGAGTCTGATCGAGGGTGTATTGCTGACTTGTGTAGGGGTATTCACACTGCAGTTTACTCTGAAACAGAGCACTTGGTCCAAAGCTTGTCATGAGGACCAGGAAGCACACGGCAATACAGAACCTGAAGCACTGGCACTGTGCCATGATTCCTGTGAATGTGACGCAGCTCGTACTCGGGTCTGCACTCGTTCAGGAAGAAACGTAACCTGTGTGTGTTTTAGCTGATCATTTACTCATCATTAATTTCCACAACGCATGTGTAGCTTAAGCTGTGGGGGAACATTGTGGGACACGGAAGAGGTGAGAAGCCTTATTCAGATACGAGGAGAAGAAAACACACAAAAGGAATTCAGGTGTATAATAGCATTAAAACAACAAAAATGGTGAGTTGATATGGTTGTGTTCTCCATGAGTATTTGTATTGACACAAAAGCACCAGGGTTCAATAGAATCAAGTGAGACCGATGCT
The DNA here is from genome assembly GCA_033459395.1 of Hemibagrus guttatus. NCBI lineage: Eukaryota > Metazoa > Chordata > Actinopteri > Siluriformes > Bagridae > Hemibagrus > Hemibagrus guttatus. Next base: position 26,552,446 of record JAUCMX010000003.1, on the reverse strand, counting down.
GCTGGGAGCTGAGAGCAATCGCGCTCAGATTCCGGACAGAAAACACACCCAGTGTGAAAATCGTGAACAAACAAATGACCTCTATTCATTCAAGACAGTTTCACTAGGCAGAGAAACACAATGTGGCCCAAAGTATGTGACCTGTACCATGTAAGCATTACGTCCATAAACTGGCCTTTGAATTTATATACGTTTTTCTCTTATAGCTGAACACAAATCCTCACAGCCATGCGCCAAAATCTAGAGAAAAGCCTTCTCAGAATATCTCTGGAGGAATATCTCTGTGTTAATGCCCATGTAGAGTATCTAGCAAAGGCTATATTGATATATCATTCATCCATCATGTATAAGATCTTTATCCTGGTCAGGGCCGTGGTAGATCCGGGGCCAATCCTGGGAACACTGTGTGTGAGGTGGGAATATGTATATCCTTGGATGGGACTCCAGGTGACATGAACACACACATTTATACCTTTGGAGTCACTCATTCATTAAGTGCAGCTAGAGTAACATATAATAATAATATAGAGAGAGAGTAACATAAGTAGCAGTGTCCAAATAACTGACATAAGCAATAATAGGGGATGTGGTAGCTTAGTGATTAAGGTGCTGGGCTACTGATAAGAAGGTTGTGAGTTTGAAACTCAGGTCCACTAAGATGCTACTGCTAGGCACTTGAGCAAGGCCCTTAGCCCTCAGTCGCTCAGTTGAGTTGTATAAAATGAAATAAAATATAATTTTCTCATATTTCTATTTTTTATATTTAATACTCTGCCAAATGGGGGGGCACGGTGGCTCACACGGTTGGGGGTTCGACTCCCACCTCCGCCGTGTGTGTGGAGTTTGCATGTTCTCCCCGTGCCTTGGGGGTTTCCTCAGGGTACTCCGGTTTCCTCCCCTGGTCCAAAGACATGCATGGTAGGTTGATTGGCATCCCTAAATTGTCCGTAGTGCGTGAGTGAATGAGAGTGTGTGTGCCCTGTGATGGGTTGGCACTCCGTCCAGGGTGTATCCTGCCTTGATGCCCAATGACGCCTGAGATAGGCACAGGCTCCCCGTGATCCGAGAATAGATCGGATAAGCGGCAGACTCTGCCAAATGCCAGAGATTTACAAAATCTAAGGATGCATTGCAAAGTAACACATTTTTGGCATAGTGGTTTATTACTATACAGTCTGAACTGAGTGTGTTAGAAGAGTAAACAACACCACCAACAAAAATGAAACAAATCCGAGTAAGGCTGTGCTCCTCCACGACTGGAGCCTGACACTCCTGAACCAAACACATATTTTTGGCACAGGTAGATACACCGCAGGCAATCGTATCTCATTTTTTATTATCTTATTCAGACGTCTTGAAAACCGCAGGCGTGTTCGATTTCATTTGTTAGCTGCATCACAGTGAATCAGTGTCTTGTGTCTGACAGGTGAGAAGACAGGCTGCAGCGTAGGTGTGCAAGGGTTAAGCTGAGTTTAGAGGGTTCTGTTTTCCAGAGTGAAAATTGATATTGAAGCAAATTAAATCTCTCAGCCAAAACAAAATTGCAGTTGAATTGAATCAGCGAGCGTTGAATTGTAAACGCGATTGAATTATAGTTAAGGCAAGCGTTAACGCTCCGGCAAGAGCTGTGTAATGTGGCTGAACTGTGGCCAAATGCTTTTCGAACTATTTATGTCGTTCACGTGTGTTATTGAAGTGCGACAGGAGACAGAAATCACAGACATGCGACTGTCACTGTCGGCCAGCAGGCTTACACACACACACACACACACACGTTTAACACACATCTAACACATCTAACCATCATCTTTTCCCTGCCAGTTGCTTTGAGGTGAGATGAGGACGAAAAGGACGTTTTTGCATAATGACGTGTGTGTGTAAGTGTGCGGGTGTGTGTGTGAGAGAGAGAGAGAGAGAGAGAGAGAGAGAGCAAGAGAGAGTGAGAGAATTACTGGCCATCTGTGAAGTGTCTGGATCTCGTCTGGATAGTCTGGCTATCATTTCAGGATAAGGTGTTCAGATGGCTGGCAATGAGGTGCTGAACAAACAGGAGTTTTTTACAGGCACCAGGGCGCGGTGTACATCTCCAGAGCGGGAGTTTAACGCACCCTCTGTCATCTCTTCCTCCATGCTCATCCATCACAGGAATGACAGACAGAGCAGGGAGCCAAACATCAATAACTTTATCCCTCCGCTTCTCCTCGCTCGTGCACAGATTGCAGCCGGGTCTGAGAGCTGCCAGGCCTTTCTGAGATATGAACTGTCTGTGTGTACAAATGTATATTTGTACACCCCACGTGTGTGTGTGTGTGTGTGTGTGTGTGTATTAGAATGTTAGAATGGCTGTAATAACAAAGCTCCAACAGTAGGTGTCAGTATGAAGATGTTGAGATTCTCTCTCTATTTCAGTTCTAGGTCACTTCTTATGGGACATTATTATTCAATTATTAAATGAAAATCGAAATTGTGGTCTTTATGTCTCTCTCTAGCTTTCTCTCTCTCTCTCTCTCTCTCTCTCTCTCTCTCTCTCTCTCTCTCTCTGACTGCTCTCTCTGTCTCTCTCACTCACCTCCCATACAGCTCTATCACTCAGTCTTATTCCATTTCTGTCCAGTCTCTCTGTGGCTATTCCACACAATCTACTTTCATTAACCACACACGCACGCACGCACGCACGCACACACACACACACACACACACACACACACACACACACACACACACACACACACACACACACACACACACACACAGAGCCAGCGTATTACAGCCTATTCACATCATGTACCTTAATACAATATCCTGTATTTTTTAAATGTTCTTTTCACAACATTTGTAACAGTACTAGATCTTGTTCCAATGATACCATAACTATAATGTATGACATTTTTCCACATGATCAAAATGACTAGAATTTGTGATTCCTGTATTGCAAATCTTACTCTAGTCCAGGTGTGACATTACACCATATTAAGGATCATGTCAGCCATTGTGGCTCCATCGCAATGCAGAAAATCATGCAGATACAAATGAAGAGCTTCAATGTTCATGTCAAACACCACAATAAAGTAAAATGTGTTCTTTCAGCTTGGCATGGTTATTAGTGGGTATTTCAGAAACTGCTGATCTCCTGGGATTTTCACCTCCAGCAGTCTTTAGAGAAAAGAAACAAAACCTTCCAGTCATTTTAGATAGGACTGGACCCCGATATGATCTTCTGCTGACCTGATGTGGTTTTCTCCTTAAGGCTTCCAGGTGCATGTTGTGCGATCTGAGATGCTTTTCTGCTCACCATGGTTGTAAAGAGCGGTTATTAGAGTCATTATAGCCTTCCGGTCAGCTTAAAACCAGTCCGGTTTGGTTTCTCTCATCAGCAATATCCGCATAAGGGCTTGTCACCAGGCTGTGCAAGACTCACAAGACTGCTGTGTGTGGAATTCACAGGAGATGTACAGGGTGTGATATACTCAAACCAGACAGTCTGGCATCAGTAAACATTCCATTCTATATAGATATTTGATGTAAACTACTTTCATAATTCATTAATAATTGTATACAGTGTGCTACTGCTACATGAGTGACTGATTGTGTAATTGCATAAATGAGCAGGTATGCCGGTGTTTCTAATAAAGTGGCCAGTGTATGTATTTCCTACTAGAGATTTTGCCACCTAGTAGACTGCCAGGATTTAAAAAAAATACATATTTTGTCCTAATAAACTAGTGAAAACTAAAAATCTTGCTCCCAATAAATCTATTTTAATAACTAGTTGAATATGTGTGAGCCGAGACGATGACATACTGAAAACCGTGATATTGAGTTGAACAATATTTCACACCATTCCTCGCTGTCTTTGTGCACACTGTAATTGATTGTGTAGTAAAGACATTCTTACAATGATCCTCATTCTGTGTAATTGTGTGTTTGCGGTGTGGAGATGAGGAGCTTTGTCTTCGGCCAATCGTTCTGATTGTTTCAAAAAGTTGTATTTTCGGCTTAGGAATCATCCACAGAGCCTCAGGCAATTGTGTTAACAACTGGGAATAATGAGCAGATGAAGAACGTGTGTGTGTGTGTGTGTGTGTGTGTGTGTGTGTGTGTGTGTGTGTGTGTGTGTGTGTGAGAACATAATATAAATATGACATATATGAGATGCTGCTCTGTTTATGCCCAGTAGAGGGTAGTAACTAGAGGCTGTGTGATACTTAAATTCATTATATTCCAATATTTCTTGTGAGTGTATGAGCTGTCTCTCTCTCTAAAAATGTCATTTGCTTTTTGCTTAGTAATTCAGATGTACACAGACCAGGCATAATATTATGACCACCTGCCTAGTATTGTGTTGGTCACCCTTTTGCTGCCAAAACAGCCCTGACCCGTCATGTACTGTGTATTCTGACACCTTCTTCAGCAATTTGAGCAACAGTAGCTCGTGTGTTGGATCGGATCACACGGGCCAGCATTCGCTCCCCACGTGCATCAATGAGCCTTGACCACCCATGATCCTGTCACCGGTTCACCACTGTTCCTCCCTTGGACCCCTTTTGATAGACCACTGCAGACTGGGAACACCCCACAAGAGCTGCAGTTTTGGAGATGCTCTGATCCAGTGGTCTAGCCATCACAATTTGGCCCTTGTCAAACTCGCTCAAATCCTTGCCCATTTTTCCGGCTTCTAACACATCAACTTTGAGGACAAAATGTTCTCTTGCTGCCTAATATATCCCACCCACTAACAGGTGCCATGATGAGGAGATCATCAGTCTTATTCACTTCACCTGTCACTGCTCATAATGTTATGCCTGATTGGTGTACATGGCCTTTAATTTGGCATATATTCACCTCTTGGACGTTACAACCTGAAAATAAAATGCACTTAAAATGATCTGTCATGAATATTATAATATTTAAGAGGGGAATCAATGTAGCTTGCAAATGATTTTGACATTAAATTGAAAAAGATAAATAAATATTCACTCTCTTTGCTGGAAAACCCCAAATTAGTTGTCCACTACAATATGATACTCCCATCACCATGCTTCATTCTGGTGATTAGCATATGAATCAATACACAGACTGGAGAACAGCAACTTATTAACTGACGATAAAAATTATGGAACATATTAAATAAAAGAGTAAAAGGACATTTCCGATATGGACATAACATTTGCGTTAATTACAGGGACAGAAAGAAAGTAACAGAGTTTTTTGACCTTTGTAAAGTAAAACTCTTCAGCCCGGCTCTAACTTCATCTGCCTCATCAGATATTATTTGTCTGGTACTCCATTCCCTGTGTAGCAGATGGCTTAGTTTTATAGGTCTAAAGATGCTTGTTTTTTCCATGCACACTGTGTGTCAGTCACCATATAGCTCTTCATTAGTGAATTTCTGAATCCTTATACCAATAACCATTGATCCTGTCATTGTGTTTTAGCTAGAAATGTTACGTCATGGCTAGCGTCACACCTTGTCTATCACCGCAATTGTTAGCCGGCTGAAAACATGAAGGTGAAACGAATTTTAGCAGCTAGAACAACTAAAGCTTGCTAAACAGACACCTATAAGCTCACTGTGAAGGGGTTGAGAAGTCAAACGTAGCTAACGCAAGCTATTGAATGCTTCGGCAGATCAGCACTCGGCTGTAACCCTGTCTGTACAGAGGAGAGGGTCTGCATTAACACCTCTCACCCACCTACGTTATCAACGTGACACGTTTTCCCTCGGATGTTGTGTCAGTCTCATGATAGCTCAGGTGTCACACAGAGCTTATCATCAGGATGTGCCGCATCATTGCTTAAATGGCTTTGAAATGATTTTTTTTTCCATGACTGAAAACAATATACAATCTATAAATATATGTTGCTATTTACCAGACTGTATAAATGTACTGTATATACTATATATACTGCATATTATATTTTAAGTATGTAAAATTGTAATTAAAATGCTTAACTTAATGCAAAATAAATTGTATTAAAACATTTAAACATTTATTTTTGCTGTAGCAGATATCCTGTGAACCAAACACATGGTTAAAATAACCACTTTAGTTTATTTTATTTTTGCTAGTTTCAATAGAATTTGCATCTGTTTTGTGGTGTCCATGTTCAGCGCTGAATTCCTTTGCCATGTCACACTCCACAGTAATGCTTAAAGCCTCATATGACAGTAGACACTCAGGGTTTTAAGAATTTGTAGTTTTTTATAAGTATTTCTATTTTTACAAAGCCTACTAGGGGCAATATTTTCATAGAAAGTTCCAAAAAAGCAACTAAACAGTTAAACAGTTAACAAACCCATTTCTGCTTTCTAAGATGTCCCAAGTGTCTAAAATTTTAAGGCATTATATTCAACCAATGAAATTCTGTGTAAGGTTATCCTAACAGAGTTAAAAGCATCTCGCGCTGAAAGCCAACAGTGTCCTGACTCATTTTATATCAGACATGCGGCGATAAAATAATTAGTTTTGTTTATACTGAGGGGGCACGGTGGCTTAGCGGTTAGCATGTTCGCCTCACACCTCCAGGGTTGGGGGTTCGATTCCCGCCTCCGCCATGTGTGTGGCGTTTGCATGTTCTCCCCATGCCTCGGGGGGTTTCCTCTGGGTACTCTGGTTTCCTCCCCCAGTCCAAAGACATGCATGGTAGGTTGATTGGCTAAATTGGATAAATTGTCTGTAGTGTATGAGAGAGAGTGTGTGTACCCTGTGATGGGTTGGCACTCTGTCTAGGGTGTATCCTGCCTTGATGCCCAATGACGCCTGAGATAGGCACAGGCTCCCCGTGACCCGAGTATAGATCGGATAAGCGGTAGACAATGAATGAATGTTTATACTGATTGATGTGTTCAGAATTCTGCCAGCTGAGTGTACTGGTAAAAAGGGTTAAAGCAACCATTTTACACATACCCCAAACTTCCCAAAGTGTGTTCTGTTGTACACTGATCCAGCGCTGAGTTACAGAAGTGACACAAACTGGGTTACATATAACTCAGCATTTTTCAAGTGTATTAAATATATGGATGGTGTTGCTGGGAGTGATCTCTGAGGACTATAGCCACGAAGCTGGTGAACCTAATAAACCGTACTGAGAGAGAAGTTCAGAAAATTCTGGTGTGGTTCCCAAAGTTAGTCCTGCAGGAGATACTATAAAGAGCAGCAATGCGGCAATACCTGAAGAGAGCTTGCCAAAAACACGTGATGAGAGCTTGTAAATTTAGCGATTGTAATTTTCAGCTTGAGAAGCACTTTCCCTGCACAGCTGATGCAGAAGCTCTATCTGAAACATCCTGTTTCTCAAACACTTTCATGCTTCCAACCTCTACATTTATTAGTGACCTTCACTGCAGTTACTATCAGAGAGAGAGACAGAGAGAGAGAGAGAGAGAGAGAGAGAGAGCAAGAGAGAGAGAGAGGGGGGGGGAACACACATTACACATAGTAGGACAGAGAGAGAGAGAGAGAGAGAGAGAGAGAGAGAGAGAGAGAGAGAGAGAGAAGTGAGCTGAATCAGCAATCAGCATTACAAGCAAGCAGCACTCTTGTCTTCCCTTGTTGCCCTTATTTTCTCTCCCTTCTTCTTAATTAACCCCAGCTCTCTATTTAATTAAAGGAGAGCATCTGCTTTGGTAACACACACACACACAATATTGTGTAGTTTTGTTTATAGGGTGGTGAAAGAAGATGTCTGATCACTTCTAAATCAATATTCACTCAGAGCTATAGGAAGCTTATTCACAGATGATGCCGCACATGAGTGAAATGAATAAGGAATGTATATGGTGAATTAGAACAATAGAGAGAGAGAGAGAGAGAGAGAGAGAGAGATAGAGAGAAGGGGGGGGGGTTACAGTTCATTTATACAGTGTTTGTTTTCTTTAGAAAAGGTGGAACTGAGAAGGATTGAGTAGTCATGGCTTTGGTGTGTGTATGTGTGTGTGTGTGTTAGGTTGTGCAGGGTTTAAATCTGTCCAGGAATCAATATGTGTCTGTGGGGAGAGGTGCTCACCTCTCAAGAACAGTGATGCTAGTTTTAAAGTGTGTGTGTGTGTCTCACACACCTTAACCCATCTTCACCTTGCTCCAAAGCCCAATTGCCACAGACAATTTGATATCACCAAATCTCTCTCTCTCTCTCTCTGTAGTGAACAGCATGGTGCTAATACTCATATTACCCTTTTGCACTACACCAAACTCTCTCTCTCTCTCTCTCTCTCTCTCTCTCTCTCTCTCTCTCTCAATCAGCTGTTAGACTCCATGTGCTTTCACTTTTGCTTTATTATATTTATATTCGAATTGTGGTTACTGCTGCTATTCCACTACACCTGAGAAAGATAAGCACTATGTAGCAGCAAAGTAATAGATATGCCACAACAAGGTATGTTGACATCCTTTATTCTCTGTTTCCATTCGTCATTCGTATCCTGATTATATACTCAAGCTGAATTTGCTTGTGTACCAACAAACCTAGCAATAGCAATAGTGCAGGAGTCTGACAACAAAATGATCATGATAGTCTGATTTGCTTTTGTACCAGACAGGGATGGAAGAGTAATTTAGTGCGCTCTGTGACACACTTCACAAAAATGACCCTTGTATCAGCCAAAGTCATCAATTCTAATCCTTCTTGACCTCTGAGCAATTATCGAGACAGTAACTCACTCAGCAGAATCTCACCTTTCCTCCATCATGGAATTCATGTCCCAGCATTACTTTCTACCAGGATGGACTTGTTCTATCAAGTGACATGTAGGGTGATCCACACCTGGACCATGCTGGTGCCTCATCTAATCTTATTCAATTCCTGCTCTTTCATCATGCCTCTATCCTCACACAACTTTTATACCACTGCTATGCTGATGACACTCATCTCCTACTCTCCTTTCCTTTGTCAGACACGTTTCTGCTCTCATCTCAGCATGGCTGGCAGACCTCTCCTCATGCATAGCAGCTCATCACCTGAAACTTAATCTCAGCTGAGTTGCTGTGTATTCCCTGAAGGCACATCCCCATCGCAGTCACCACAGGGAACTCTCAGATCACAGCGTCTTGCAAATCCCGGGGTAGTTCTGGGCAACCAGCTACAATTCTTTCTTCGTAGTGAGAATTGGACCCGGTCGTTTAGATTTCTCCTCTGCAATATTCAAGGATCTGGTCAGTCCTCTCCACAGAGGTCACTGAGGTCCTTGTTCAGTCCCTTGTCATCTTTAGTCTGGACTACTGACACTCCTGGCAGGTATTCCTCTGAGTGCCAACCCACCCTGTCTCAATTCTCCCAAAAGTTATTTCACGCCGCCACCTTCCTGTGTTCCAATCACTGACTTCTTCTAGCTGCCTGTATCAGATCTAAAACACTCTGCATCACGTTTCAAAAAACAGCCAGAATAGCTCGACTTGACCTACCATCCCTCAGGATACAAGAGAGGAAGACTTGCTGCAAGATTCTTCTCTTTTCTGGCACCCAGTTGGTGAAATTCTCCTGGCTGTCTGAATTGCCTAGCCTCTCTCTGGGGGTGGGGGGATACTGGTAGCTCAGTGGTTTGGACATTGGCCTAGAGAACAAAGGCCTACAGATCATGTGCCCAACAGGCTACTGCCCCTAAACATGGCTCCCAGCCCCCAAATGATCAGTTGTATAAAAAATAATATACATAAGTCACTCTGGATAAAGGTGTCTGCCAAATGCTGTAAATGTATTGACCCACCTCTTCACAAGTCTTTAATTTCAGCTTGTTGGTCTACCAACCCCTTTCTAACAGATAGTTTGCTTTATGGAAATAGACCCTGGCCCATTTTAGATTTACATTTACGCCATTTTGGTAGACGCCCTATCCAGAGTGACTTATATTTATCCCATTTATAAAACTAAGCAGTTGAGGGTTAAAAGCTTTGCTTAACAACCAAGTAGTGGTAGCTTGATGGCCCTGGGATTTGAACTCACAACCTTCTGATAAATGGTCCAAAAATTCATTTTTCAAATAGAATTTTTATTGATTTATCCACACTCAAGTTTTATACCTGCTAATTTCTGTTTTATCATTTTTTTTTATCACTCATACTATGGAAAACCTTAAGGTCAAATACCAAATCACAAATAACCTTCTTTGTCCTGTATTTGCGCCAAATATTTGGTTGTAAATGGAATCACTAAAGCGAGGAGCATGTTCTCTAAATTATTAATAAAATGCTAATTGAAAAAGAAAAGGCTGGACTCCTCAACATTTTTTTCCCCAAGGTCATCTGACACTCAACTTACTCTGTTGTCACTCTGGTTGCTCGCCAGTTGCCAGTGCTGCAAGCCAACCGACTCGGTGTGTCCTGCGCGTGACAGGTCTGTCCATTTAGCCCTTTCCAGCATCTCAGGTGTGATGAACAGAATTATGGAGCTGTCTCTGCTCAGAAGCATTGCTTTCAAGCAATCATGCTTTCAAACTGTCCAGAATAAGGAAGAAAACAGTGGCCCTTATGATACCTTCACAATGAGACAGGCTTTATCTTGCCAGTACAAATGCAACCCAAAAATTCCAACGCTGCTTCCTGTACACAACACAATAGTGACAGTTTTATCGACCAATAAAAGTACAGCGCATGTTAATTATTACAGTGTTAATTAATCTGGAGATATTCTACCAGATAAACTTTCAGACTCTGACCTCTTCTGTGTATTCTGCAGGTTTGTTTTGTGGCGATAGAGGAGATGTTACATTGATGCTCGTTTAAAAAGCAAGAAGCCGAGCGTGTCACCTGAAAGTAAAGCGTTTCGAATTGTCTGAAGAAGCAGGCAGCTCAGTGGACTGTATAAATATTAATGAGGCCACTGCTGAGCCTCCAAACCCTTTGATAACATTCAATGGCAGAAAACCAAGAATTATATAAAACCACCATTTTTTAAGTCAACTTTGAGTCAATTTGGAGGAGAAATTAAATATTGAGTTATGATCTTATTATGCAGTGGTTCTTTTTTGCTCATTCGTTCAACTCAAACTGCCATTTTTTCCTCTGACCAGGAAGTTTGATGGGCCACTCGGACCCTTTTTACTATTCCAAATACAGGAGCGATAATGCAAAGATAAATAATTTGTCAACGGATAAATAAATATTAAATACTCCTTTGACAGTTTCTCGAGTCGTGGCTGAAGTATTGGCACCCTCCTGCAATTTGTCTTTAGTTTGTTCTGTTTTGGAGCAGCTCTGAGGATGTAATCTGTTTTCTCTTCTTCATTGTCTTGCCTCTGTGATGCTCACTCGAGTGTGTGTAGAGAACACAGCACCCTACTGAGCAGTAAAGGCAGACACTGTGTGCGCGTTATTGCCTGGTGTTGTTTATGTGTTTGACGATAGCGAGGGAACGACTTTCATTACTTCCATTTTTATTACTATTGTTCGTTTTCTTGAACGGTTTCAAAATGAGCTCGGAACCGTCGCTGAGAAATGGGCCTCTTAGAACGTGTATTAGTCGACGTTTTGATGGTTGCAATCGGCAATACAAGTAATGGCAACTAATGACACTCCTATCAATAATGAAGTGAAAGAAAGAAAGAAAATAAATACACTTAGCTAGTGTTTCGCTACCTTCACCGTATGCTTGCTGCCTAGTGCTTCTCTTTCTCGCCCTCTTTTTTTTGCTTGTCTCTTTCTCTTCCTGTTTAGCTGGCAACTTTTTTAGTTGCACCAATTATCTAGAGCTCCAAGGACCACCACACAACAAATGAATTAGAGAGAGAAAGGTTGAGCTGTACGTTCCATTTTTCAAGCTTATGGCAAAAAAAGAGAAACGGTTTTGTGTCGAGAATTAAAAACAAGTTGGCACCATCAGGGTGTGTTTGTGTTTCAGGGGGGCAGATGATTAAAGAATAGAGGAACACGGGGATGAAGAAGATGAAGAATGAGAGTTATAGGTGTATAATCAGGTGTGTGTCAATAGAAATTAGGGATGTAATTGCATACATCTATATTATTTGTAATGAATAGATAGTAAAAAGGAGGTGCGGTTTTCATTTGCCTCATTCTTCTGACCTCCAAAAGAAAACAAACTACTGCAGTTTGGCCCAAAATACACAAAAGAAATGCTTTTATTTATAAAGCTGACACTATGAACAGCCCACACAGACCACATGCTGAGCACAAAACAGCGTATCTCTGCTGGGGTCTCCGAAAATAACAATTTAATTAACAAAAAATATTAATTTATACATCAATTCCAACGTTATTCAAAGCAGCTCACATGGGAATTGTAATAAAATGCTGCCTAAAGGACTCCATTTTGACTCGCAGCAGCACTGGAAGTGAGTCTCAGCTTCGTTGTAATTATTCACAGCGTATCAGCTTTTCAGATCTTTCAGGAATGTAACAATCCCAAAATCTAAATCTGATCAAGTATTATTAGGTGGCTATGTTTCTATAACTATAAACAACACTTCCTTTAATCAGGAAAGATTTTGGATGTGTCAGTCAGCTCACTAGTTCAGTAGTCAGGGCACTGATCAGTGAATCGGCCATTTTAAGTGCTGTCTCTTTCTCAGTGGCTAAATCCTTCCAGTGCAATAAAACATTCACTCCTGAAACAATCCCACAATGCACCAGAGATACCAGGGAGCACCCACGCTTATCGTTCCCTCACTGGAAATGACGCCATAATTAGTGGAAAAACCAAACTTCATCCACAAATGTAGGTAGCTTGTTATTGTTGTTGTGGCTCTCAAATGATTACTTACATTAACGTTAGTGACTGTTAACCTTTTTAGTCATTCTATATACGGTTTTTTAACTTTCAAGTGTTTAATAATTTACAAAAATCCACTAGCTAACCTACAATCCTGCTTGAAGTACCATGAAAGCAACATGTGATTAAACTAACAAATAAATATTTGATATTTTAAGTTTTTGTTTTTTTAGAGAGAGACTGATAAGGAAATTGAGTCATCAGTGTCCTAATATGTAGTGTAGTCCCTACTATTGCCCCAACCTGTGTACATGATATGCTGACTCATGACCTTGAGACACACCCATTGTTATTTTGCAAGATTCCCGAGCTTACTTGAGCAGAAAGTTTTTACAGAAAATTTCACATGGCATCTGGTTTAAACTGGTTATGAACTGGTATGATGCAGCTGAGGAAGTCTAGAAGTTCCAGAGAATCAAATTATTTTTCGCAAATTGCTATTTGGTGTTTTATTTTTGTAAATGAAAAATAACATTTTTCAGCAGCCTTGTTTTTTTGAAGGTTCACAATTATTTAAAAGGAAAAATAAAATCAGCACGGATAGAGATATTACAGAGAAATTAATTCTAGGTTCTCCTTGAAATAAGCAACAGGACAACTGGCAGAGAAGAAAACATGTATACCATAAAGTATAACATAATATAATGTGGAATTATACACCGATCAGCTATTATATTAAAATCACTGATATGTGAGGTGAATAACATTGATTATCTCGTTACAATTGCATCTGTCAAGGGGTGGGATAAATTAGGCAGCAAGAGAGCAGTCGGTTCTCAAAGTTATGTTGGAAGCAGGAAAAATGGGTAAGCGTTAGAATCTGACTGACTTTGACAAGATCCAAATTGTGCAGACTAGATGACTGAGTCAGAGCATCTCTTAAACAGCAGCTCTTGTGGGGTGCTTTTCTGGTTAGTACCTAAGAAAAGTAGTCCAAGGAAGGACATCCTGTGAACCAGTTACAAGGTCAAGGGCTCGCAAGGCTCACTGATGAGCATGGGGAGCCTGTCTAGCCTGTCTGGTCTGATCCCACAAAAGAGCTCCTATAGCACATACTGTTGAAAAGGTTAATGCTATGATAGTAAGGTGTCAGAACACACCATGCATCACAGCTGCTGTGTATGGAGTCAAAGCAGCAGACCGGTCAAAGTTCCCATGTTGACCTTTGTCCACTTCCAAAAGCACCTACAATGTACACGTGAGTATCAGAACTGGACCATTGACCAGTGGAAGAAGGTGGCCTGGTCTGGATGAATCACATTTTCTTTTTACATCGTGTGGACGACCAGGTGGGTGTGCCTTATTTTCCTAGGGGAAAGGAATGGCACCAGGATGAACTATGCAGAAGGCAAGTTGATAGAGGAAGTGTAAAGCTTTGGGAAACCTTGCATGGTACTGGGAAACCTTGCATTCATATGGATGTTAATTTGACACGTACCACCTACCTAAACATTGTTACAGAACCTTTCATAGTGACAGCATTTCCTAATGGCAGTGGCCTCTTTTAGCAGGATTATGTGCCCTGCCATACTGCACTGTGTTGACTTGGCCTACATATTCCCTTATCTCAATCTGATCAAGTATCTGTGGGATGTGCTGGACAAACAAGTCCAATCCATGGAGGCTCTACCTCATAACTTACCGGACATAAAGGATCTGCTGCTAATGTCTTGGTGCCAGATACCACAATACACCTTCAGAGGTCTTCTGGAGTCCATGTCACGAAGGGTCAGAGATGTTTTGATGGCAAAACCGAGACGTATACAACGTTAGTGAGGTGGATTTAATGTTACAGCTTATCTGTGTATAATATAACATTTGTATGATTATCATTACTGTGTTATTCTCGCATTAGAAATGGAGTAAAGGACATATTGAGAAGATGGGAAATGTGAGGAAAAAAATGAGAGAGACAAAACAGAGAAAAAGAGAAGAGCAGAAAGTCAGAGTGTGTAAATAAATTAAAGTAAATAGAGAAGCAACAAAGACAAAAACACCCTCTCCCTTTGAGTCACTTCTGCTTTACCGTGTACCTATGAGTTTGTTTATCGAACTGTAGACTCAACACTCACTTGCGTGTTAACCTTTAACCTTTGTAAGAATTACGACCAGACGCTGGTACCCACACACACACACACACACACACACACACACACACACACCAAGCGCGGAGTATGTTTACAACCCTGGATATTGCTAGTTCGGAGGCTCTTATGGAGAATCAATAAAGCGGTTACGAGGGGGGGAGATTGGAGCAGTGTAATGGTCTAAAGTGCTCATACTCAGAGGGCTTTCTCTGCGACCCACACACACACACCTTCGACCGTCCATCGACTTTCTTCGTCCAATGAGACCACAGACGGCCTCGCTTTGCAACGACTGCACATTTGCTTATTGGTGCTAAAATAGTTTGCAGACGAATCATTATTACGTAAAAGGCAAATTCCATGCATATGCTGTGTGTGCTACAGTCTACACAATTCAATTCACAGTGTACTGCACTCGCAACGACAAGTGACAAATCACTACAGGTTTGGTTCTTGTGGGTGTGTTTTTGTGTCAGTCAAACCGTAGGGTAGCATTCCGGCAACATTCAGAAATACATAGCTCAGACCAGATGAGGAAGCATGCTGTCGATTCCTGAATACATTTTTGTATAATGTGTATAGATTTGTAGCCGGCTATTTAATGAAAAAAATGACAAAAAAATGAAAAAGTACAGAAGGTTTTTATGGATATGATTCATCAATAAAAGCTTTGCTGACAAAACATTGGGCACAGAAGTGCGTACAAACAGAGGTACAAGCAGCTAGTGAGGTTGTAACTTGCTGGACAGGATTAAGGCCAGTTGTGTCCAGCTTACAGCCTACTATAGATACTAAGTGCTCATTCATGCAATTATACAAACATCCAAATTAAATTAATTTGAGTCTGTACACTCAGATTCCTGTTCATCCACCTGAAGTTTTAACATGTGCTGTGTTTTGAGATGCTTTTCTGGTCAGCATTGCTGTATAGAGTGCTTATTTGAGTGCATTGTCCTTTGACATCTCTGTGCCCATATAACTTTTTGTTGTTGTTGCCAAAGTCACTGAGATCACACTTCCACACTCCCCATTTTGATGTTTTATGTGGATATTAACTTAAGCTAGAAGTTAAACACATCACTGTTTAAGTAGAATTGTTTAAGTAAATTTTTTATTCCCATCACACAGCCTGCACCAAGAAAAAAAAATAAAATAAAATAAAATAAATATATATATTTTTATATATATAATATATATATATATATATATATATATATATATATATATATACTGCTCAAAAAAATTAAAGGAACACTTTTTAATCAGAGTGTAGCATCAAGTCAATTAAACTTCTGGGATATTGATCTGGTCAGTTAAGTAGCAGAGTGGACAGTTAATCACTTTCAGCTGCTTTAGTTTTAATGAAATCAACAACAGGTGCATTAGATGAGCAACAATGAGACGACCCCCAAAACAGGAATGGTTTTACAGGTGGAAGCCACTAACATTTTTTTCCCTACTCATCTTTTCTGACTATTTTTCACTAGTATTGCATTTGGCTAGGGTTCTTGTCACTACTGGTAGCATGAGCCGATACCTGGACCCTACAGAGGTTGCAAAGGCAGTCCAACTTCTCCAGGATGGCACATTAATACATGCCATTGCCAGAAGGTTTGATGTGTCTCCCAGCACAGTCTCAAGAGCATGGAAGAGATTCCAGGAGACAGGCAGTTACTATAGGAGAGCTTGACAGGGCCGTAGAAGGTCCTTGACCCATCAGCATGAACTGGTCTCTGCTCCTTTGTGCAAGAAGGAACAGGATGAGTACTGCCAGAGCCCTACAAAATGACTTCCAGCAGCCCACTGGTGTGAATATCTCTGACCAAACAATCAGAAACAGGCTTCATGAGGGTGGCCTGAGGGCCCAACGTCCTCTAGTGGACCCTGTGCTCACTGCCCGGCACCATGGAGCTCGATTGGCATTTGCCATTGAACACCAGAATTGGCAGGTCCGCCACTGGTGCCCTGTGCTTTTCACAAATGAGAGCAAGTTCGCCCTGAGCACATGTGACAGATGTGGAAGGGTCTGTTTCCGGGGTCTGTACAGCATGACCAGTTTGCACGCACAGACCTCCACAGGCTAGACAATGTTAAACATTATGTTCCGGTCCATACGATGCCGACAGGTTGCATCTCAGACAGTCCAGGAGCTCAGTGATGCCCTGGTCCAGATCTGGGAGGAAATACCCCAGGACACCATCCGTCGTCTCATTAGGAGCATGCCCCGACGTTGTCAGGCATGCATACAAGCACATGGGGGCCATACAAACTACTGAGTACTATTTTAAGTTGCTGCAATGAAATTTGAGCAAAATGGTCTAGCCTGCTGCATCATTTTTTCACTTTGATTTTGGAGGTGTCTTTGAATTCAGCCCTCTGTAGGTTGTTAATTTTCATTTCCATTAAGCTTGTGGCATTCTAACACATTACCCAGTCCATATCAGTGTAGATATCCAGTACGACATTTTTCCCCATTCAGATCTGATGTGTTTTCAAAGTGTTATATTTATATATATAAAACAGCAAAAGCATTTGAACAGTAATTTTCTGAGTATTTATACAGTATAGTCTATCTATCTATCTATCTATCTATCTATCTATCTATCTATCTATCTATCTATCTATCTATCTATCTAAAATTAAACTATATTGTGGAATTACAGCAGAAGAAGAAGTAGCTCTATAACATAAATGACTCTATAAATGACCATGACCCGAAAAGCAGGAATGTACTTTTTTTTGTGAGGCCAAAGCTCTCCTAATGCCTTAACCTCACTGGGAGTTGAGCAATGTCCTCTTTTATAAGAATTAAATTCAATATCACAACCCGTTCCGAAAGATTTAAAGAAGTTCCTCACACATACATTTAGTAATATTCATTCATTCATTGTCTACCGCTTATCCGATCTATTCTCGGGTCACGGGGAGCCTGTGCCTATCTCAGGCGTCATTGGGCATCAAGGCAGGATACACCCTGGACAGAGTGCCAACCCCTTCGCAGGGCACACACACAATCTCTTTTACTCACACATTCGCACACAATTTAGAGATGCCAATCAACCTACAATGCATGTCTTTGGACCAGAGGAGGAAACCGGAGTACCCGGAGGAAACCCCCGAGGCGAGAACATGCACACACACACACACACACACACACACACACACACACACACACACACACACAGAGGAGGCAGGAATCGAACCCCCGACCCTGGAGGTGTGAGGCAAACGTGCTAACCACCAAGCCACCATGCCCCCATTTAGTAATATTATTGAAGGCAATTTTTTTTAGTTCATGTGAGTATCTCAAGACAGAGTCATTATCATCCTGACCACATCAAACCTACAGATTGTCTGTGTGTGTGTCCAGGATACCAGCTCAGGGAAATGTAATACGGATGAAGAGGTGTGTGTGTATCACAGTCTGTCTAGCCTGATGCATGTGTTTGCATTAACCTCCATGTCCTCTGTCCTCTCCCACAAGTCTCCTCTTACCTTCTTTGCGTGATGTGTGTGTGGAAACACAACAGAAAGACGGCTAGAGAGACAGGATGTGTTTGAAAGTGCGTGTCTTGTGTATGAATGATAAATATTTTATTTGGCGGTCACCCGTCTTTGGCTGATCAAATATACACTGTTGAACAAGGCATCTCGTTTGACTCCTCCTTTCTGTCCTTGAACATATTCTTTCCTTCCAGTGCCTTTCTCATGCACCACCTTTCTTTGTCTCTCTCTGTCAGCATCCCTCCATCTGGCTCTCTTTCACTTTCTTTGCTCTCTACGTGACACCTCTTTCACTTGCCCCTCGCCCCTCTGTCCCTCTTTCGCTTCCTCATGCTCTCTATCTATCAGGGCTTCTCTTGTGACTGCTGGTGCAATGCCAAGTCAATACTTCTGCTCCGGGTGATGTTGATACTTGTCAATCACTATACATGTGTGTGTGTGTGTATGTGCGCGTGTGTTAAAGTTAAACACTTGTTTACTTACTGCCCCAGCTCTCTATCTGTGTTATAATGAAACACACACGCTACACTATGTAACTAATGAAGCTTAAAATCCAAGCCATACATTTAGACGCACAGACACACACTTATTTGTTGGAGGGATTCCACTGGTGCCGTAATCACCTCTAATTCCCCTTTTCCCACAACAGCGCTGCCTAATTTTGAACCGTTCTATGCATTTTCAGCACTAAAGTGCTGGATCTCGACCTGAAAAAATTTCTGTTCCAGGATCACAACACTCCTGGTCTGCAAAAAGGCCGGTTAACATCAGGGGTTATTTCATCGCCATGACAACAAGCTAAGCAAGCTACTGTATCCTCATGACCATTAAAATAAGCTGTGAGGAATGTGTGCAGTTGGGAGAAATGTGCAAAGTAACTATTGCAAAAATACAGAGATTCAGTCTGTCGAAGAAATAACCATTTTGGTGGGAAGAGCAACAAATTTAATTAGAGCTACAATAATAAATATAAGTGCTACATCTAACAGACAAATCTAATCAAATTTGAGAAAAATCTATATTTAGCATGAATGTTTTTTTTAATTGATTATCCCCACCAAGTCTTGTAAGTTGTAAGGCCTCCATGGATCAGACTTGTTTGTCCAGCACATATGCTGGATCAGATTGAGATGCTGGATCACAGGTGCTGGATCAGATTGAGATGCTGGATCACAGGTGCTGGATCAGATTGAGATGCTGGATCACAGGTGCTGGATCAGATTGAGATGCTGGATCACAGGTGCTGGATCAGATTGAGATGCTGGATCACAGGTGCTGGATCAGATTGAGATCTGGGGAATTTGGAGGCCAAGTCATTCCTTGAACATTTGCTAGCCATCATTTAGCTCTCAGTCACTCAGATCCTTACGCTTGTCCATTTTTCCCCGCTTTCGACAAATCAACTTCGACAACTGACTGTTTTCTTGCTGCCTAATATATCCCACATCTTGACTGGTTCCATTGTAACAAGATCATTAATGTTATTCATGTCACCTCTCAGTCATTTAATATTATGTCTGATCCGTGTGATGCCTAGGATCCTTTTAGCACATTTATTCTTTTATTCATCTATTTATTGTTTAAATTTTAAACAACAATTTTCTGGATATTTGAGTCTGGAGAGGAAAACTTGCCGGGTATTCTGGATGTGTGGGGTGCCCTACTCTCTCTTTCCTATCCATCACAGTGGCAGTAGCCAATCAAAAGTGTCCTTGAGCTTGTTTATGAGGAAGAGGGCGGATAGCGGTTTCCTCCGAGGCTCTTCCACAGAAGATGGGGCTGATCGGCTTTGTGGTGCTCAGAGGAAGCATGTGTTAGCCTTCATCCTGCCTGGTTTGTAGCCGTCACATAATAGTGTTGAGCTGTCTAGCAGTCAGTAATTGACCAAATTGGGGGGAAAGCCAGTAGAGCTTCTTATTCCTGAACTTTCTACTGACAGAACACATGAGGTCCGACTTCACCTGAGGATTACATTAAACCATTCAGATACGAGTCAAATGAATTGGCTTATATCAAATAGTACCACTAAAGTGATATCATTACTCTAGGTCTAGTAACACTTAACACAAAGTGCACCTTTAATTCCGCTATCTATAACCTTTAATCCTTGTGAGTGAAAGATGGTTTCGAGTAAGCCAAATGGAGGCCATCAAAATGTCCCATCAGTGTCACGGTGTCCTTGTGCGCACATTTGCTTTGAACAAGAAGAGTAAAAATAGCACACAGAAGCACACACACTCAAACTCACACACACACACACACACATACACACACACCTGTATGCACAGTTTCTTTGCCTTGCTCCTGGATTTCTCTCGACTCAAAAGTGAATGAAAGTTTAATATTGGTGAATCAGAGAGAGAGAGAGAGAGAGAGAGAGAGAGAGAGAGAGAGAGAGAGAGAGAGAGAGAGAGAGAGAGAGAGAGAGAGAGAGAGAAATAGAAAGAGACTGAAAGGTAATGTGCCGATGGCTGTACGTTTTGTAAAGGCTAGGGCACAGAGGTCTGTCTATGCTGAGGAGTTTAAAGAATACGAGAGATGTAGACCAACGAGAAAGTGAAGATTGAAATCCTTTTGAAGCCACATGACAGATGGGTGTGTGTGTGAGAGAGAGAGAAAGTGAGGAATCTGTGAATGGGATGCTCATCCTGCACTCTCACTACTACTTTTTTCCTTCTGTTTCATCATTTCTTTGTGTTGTCTTCCCGAACTCTCCATGCTCATTTCCCTCTAATCATGCTGCCCCCCCACAATCCTATTTTCTGTCATGGTGCCAGTCTTCTTCTTGTAGCCTTGCCTTTTCAGCTAACACTCTATCTATCTCTTTTCTTCTTTATTCACCTGTCATTTACATATCTATATCTTTCAAATTATCTCTTCATTTTGTCCTTCCTAGCTCCTGCCGACTCAGTGCTCCGTGAGTGGGCCATATGTAAAATACCTATCTTTTTCTCTTCCCTGGGTTTCTCATTTCCCTCGTTCCTTATCTCCTTGCATTGACCACCTTCATCTCTCTCTCTCTCTTTCTCTCTCTCTGACACCCTGCAATCCTCCCTCATTTCCCACTATCTCTCCACAAACTCACCCTCTCTCTCCTTTCCTCTACCTATAGCCGAGTATTTGATATTCAGACTGGATTTTTTTTTTATCTGCCCAGTTTGTCCCAAAACAACTCCTGCCAGTTTGCCAAGAATGGAGTCGCATGATAAAGGCAGATCAAATATCCCAACCTGAACACACTGTATCAGAGGGACAAGCGTGCACACACACACACACACACACACACAGAAAATTGTTACCATCCTGTTGCATTTTTTAAAAATCTGTTTCTCCTCTGCCACACTTCCTATTTGCACCTCTCTCCCTCCCTCCCTCCCTCCTCTCTCTCTCTCTCTCTCTCTCTCTCTCTCTCTCTCTCTCTCTCTCTCTCTCTCTCTCTCTCTCTCTCTCTCTATCTTTCACCATCTCTTTTATTGGATTTTGACAGCAAGCACACTGCACTAATTAAAGTTCAACACAAGTGTGTGTGCATGTGTTTGTGTGTGTGTACAGAATGAGAAGTTGGGAAGTTGGGGCGTGTTAATGTTTGCTTAGGGGTCAGTCAAAAATAATGACTCCCCCCCCTTTTTTTCAGTGTTGTAAAACCTTCCCATCAGCAATCTCCCAGAACTCTTCCTCTGAGATGCACTCGTGTGTTTTACTGCCTATAAAATGCTGTAGTTTTTTTAATGATGTTTTGTTATGAGTCTCACGTCCACCATGGTATGACTAAGCTTTCTCTCACTTCGTTTGTCTCTCCTCACTTTCAAGCCCTTTCTCTCTCTTTCTCTTTCTCTTTCTCTCTTTCTCTCTTTCTCTCTTTCTCTCTTTCTCTCTCTCTCTCTCTCTCTCTCTCTTGCCCCTTCACTCATCAGCTTTTGCGTGCTGATGAATTGAAAAAAAGGGTTTGAACCAGATTTTAGGGATGTGGCAATATATTTAGTACAATTCTTGTGTTGAGAGCTTCTGATGCATCGTGTTTTAAGCACACTGTGCAAGGTACCGCAGGAGACAGCCTCAATTCACAGAAAAACGCATAAATTGGAATGACTCAGCAATGAAGGAGCTGTTGGCGATGTGTGCCGTGGAGTTAAATGAATGGTACAGTCTGAGAGCCAATCGGCATCAAATGAAGGAAACTACTCTACTATACAGCAGTTGAAAAACAGTACGCTGAAGGAGTAGTATATCCAGATTCTCAGTATTCATAAAAGAGTAGGTGAGAAATACCCGGATGACCGATGAGATTCTGCAGTACAGAGCTAAGGCACACTGTGCCCTCCCATAATGCAATGGGGCTGACACAGAAGAGCTGTAAAAAATGTTGGAATGCAGAGTGTTGCCTCTTTTTAAGTGGAAGTGCTATAGGTTATAAATGTTGTCCTTCATGGTTGAGGTATACTGGTTTAACAACACCTGAGTAGACTGTTAAACTTCTTTAAACTAGAGAAAAAAACAGTTGGGTTTTTTGGTTATCATGACATCAGTGTGTCTATAGTGTATTTATACTACTCTCACACAATGATCAGAACGTACTGCACACTGTCTGAGCAGTAGAGAGTGAATCAAATGCTGTAGATCCTGAATCAAATGCTGAACTGAATTGAATGCAATAGGAACTAAATTGAATGCAGTAGATCGAATGTAGTGTAGGTACTGAATCGAATGCAGTAGATACTGAATCTAATGTAGTACAGGTACTTAATCAAATGCAATAGATACCAAATCAAATGTAGTGTAGATACTGAATTGAATGTAGTGTAGGTACTGAATTGAATGTTCTGTAGGTACTGAACTGCATGTAGTGGAGGTACTGAACTGAATGTAGTGTAGGTACTGAATCGAATGTAGTGGAGGTACTGAATCGCATGTAGTGGAGGTACTGAACCGCATGTAGTGGAGGTACTGAATCGCATGTAGTGGGGGTACTGAATCGCATGTAGTAGAGGCACTGAATCGCATGTAATGGGGGTACTGAATCGCATGTAATGGAGGTACTGAATTGAATGTAATGGAGGTACTGAATCGCATGTAGTGGAGGTACTGAATCGCATGTAGTGGAGGTACTGAATCGCATATAGTGGAGGTACTGAATCGCATGTAATGGAGGTACTGAATCGAATGTAGTGGAGGTACTGAATCGCATGTAGTGGAGGTACTGAATCGCATGTAGTGGAGGTACTGAATCACATATAGTGGAGGTACAGAATCGCATGTAGTGGAGGTACTGAATCTAATGAAGCAGGCAATTAATTGAATGCAGTAGGTACTGAATCATATGCAGAAGGTTCTATCACAGTATGCGATTTCTGACACATTCAGGGTGTATATTTATTTTTAAAAAACAATACAAAATGTTACTGATAATTAACATTTAGAACTCAGCTTCCTAAAGTGAAACATTTTCTCAGAATGAAGTTTTTAATGACGAACTAGGGTACAAACTAGGCTACTAGGTTTGACCTGTAATTTGAGAGAAGGCTCTGGTAATTAACATGCATATTCAAAGCATATATTTCTAGAGGCGTTGGTAGGTCAGTGGTAGATTACTCGCCTATCATGTGGAAAGCCCGGGTTCGATTCCAGCCAATGCCTCAACCCCAGCCACTGGATGCAGTGCTGGTCCCAAGCCCGGAAAAATGGGAGGGTTGCGTCAGGAAGGGCATCCGGTGTAAAACATTTGCCAAGTTGTTGTGCGGACCAATTGGTCCACTGTGGTGACCCCGAACAGGGAGCAGCCGAAAGCAACTTCTTCTATTCAATGCATATATTTCACCTAGCGCATAGGATGTTGAGTTGTTTGTCACATCCTGTGTCAATTCAAGGTCATACTTTATATGTAGGAATCTGTGTAGAAGCAGTAGTTACACAAGCAGCCCTGTTCACACATACTCCATTGCATATTTTTTATACATCTGGAAAATTGAAAGCAATCTCAGCTAGATGAAATGTTTCCTTATTGAAATCTGATTTTTTTCACTTTTTTTCGTCTTTCAGTTTTCATCACAAAGCTGAAAGGCCAATCTTATACCTTATCTTAAACCTTATATGTACTAATAAAGATCCAGCACTCAATTCAGACTTTCCGGCAAGTTTGTCAGGTCTCTGGGAGGTTTTCATAAATCAATCACTAAGTGTAATGAGTAAATTAATTTGTGTTAATGTTTAGAATAGGGATAAGCACATGATTTGAAACAGTTTTCATTTCTTCAATATCCATCCTACTATTTGCACACAGGTTTATACTGTATTGAGCTTTCCCTACTTACAGTTTAATTAAAATATTATCACAATTAATCATTTTAATCATCTAGAACCTCGCCTAAAAAAAGCCACAAAAGAATTTTGGTGCAGGTCGTACAAATATTATCAGATGCAGTCAGGAACTGCTTGCTGGCAGTGGCAATTGCAAATATTTAAGAGGAAAGTAGATTTTCAGTTAATTTGACAGTAATGTACAGTAAACAGGGTTTTTTTTCTCCATCGTCTGTACCGCTTACCCAATCTATTCTCAGGTCACGGGGAGCCTGTGCCTATCTTTATCTATATTTAGAGACCCCAATCAGCCTAGAAGCTTGTCTTTGGACTGTGGGAGGAAACCAACCAAGCACGGGGAGAACATGCAAACTCCACACAACACAGTGAGCAAGACTTGAACCCAGGAGGTGTGAGGCGAACATGCTAACCACTAAGCCACCCAGTAAACAGTTAAAAGCAAAAATATAAATACATTTTTCAGTTTAATCTGTATACAAATCGGTTGTCCACATGGCCGGCATTTTCACCGTTGATCCCGCTGCTCAAAGCATCAAAGGATAAATTTGTCTGAGTGCTGACCAGTGCATGAGAGCAAAACCATTCATTTGATCAATTTCTAATTAGATTTAAAACGCTTCATTGTCAGCCTATTTAATCTTAAGTCAAACGTTTTGTCCTATATTTCCAACCATACAAATATATGATGTTCGCCTGAGAGAAAGGGGCGGAGCTTGCAGGCTGAGTGTCAGTTACAATCAGAGAGCTTAAAACATCTGCACGGATCATTCCAAAGATGTGTTTCGGCTCGTCTCGCATTTCTATTGGGGGGAAGAAAAGGTCCTTTTGATGTATTTTTGATGTGATAACTCATACGCGTGCACTCTGATGTTGTGAAATGTAATAAACATCATCATGGCAGTGAGATCAGTGAGTGTAGGGATGATTAAAACGTTATATATAATTTTTGGGACATGAATGGTGAGGATGGATGCAGAATATACATTCAAGCCTTCTTTCATATTCAGTGATGGAAGTGTGCATGTGCACCAGTACATGTATGAAAATAATGTCACAGGTTTTCTCTCTCCCTTCTTATCTATCTCGCCACTTCAGGCCTTCTTTACTCTGTCTATCTTTCCTTTTTCCCTTCTTGCTTGTCTGTGTTTCTCAAGGCATTGTGGGAGAGAAGAGAGAAAGCAGGACTTTCTTTTGAAATGATGGAAGTAAAGGAGACAGTGTGAGGAAATAAGGTCAGCCTGACTCTTTCTCCTCCTGTCTGTGTAGACCTTCACTCCCACTCACCAGCTCATCCTGTGTGTGTGGGGTGCGTGTGTGTGTGTGTGTGTGTGTGTGTGTGTATGTGTGCGTGTGCGCGTTGTGTGTGACCTTTGTAGCCCAGGGTGAGTCACCTCCTTGGCACATTAAACCTCATTTATATTGTATGCATAATTTTAGAACATTCACAGAACTGGAGAGTTGCTGCACACACACACACACACACACACACACAGTAGTGATAAGCATGCTGACCAATCTTGTTTAATGGCTACAGCTATTAAATGTTTGAATGTTAACTGTCTTTTCCGTGATTACAAAATAAAAGTGTAAATCAATCCCAAAAAAGGGGGGGGAAAGGCAGTTTATAGGCGACAGCCTTATTTCTCAGAGGCAGAAAAAACTCATCCAGCGACCGTGCCACCTCATCAGCTCACAATCATTTCAGCGGAGCGACACAATGCCTTTGTATTATCGAAAAAGAAGAAGCGGTGTATGTTGCTTTCTGGTCTCAATGGCAGCAGCTTTTTTAACACAGCTTACTATACTGTTTAATGTATTAAATAAGAAACAATTAGTGGAGGAAAAAATGTAACCTAATTTTCCTTCCCTCCCCTGGATGTCGTTAATCACCAAGACACTCTGTGTAAAGTTTGCTTCTTTACTTTTGCGCTGAAGCTGTGAGGGTAATGCTGCTTAAAAGTAAATGTACATCGCGTAGCTAAAAACAGTATCTTGAAGCCGAATCACTGTCTCAGCACGTAGTCTGGTTTCACGCTGCACAAACATCTGGAGTGAAACATTTAAAATAGAAAAGTAGTTCATTTGATAATATACGTACAACGTATAATTGCTAATTAATAGAAGTGTAGGTGGAGTTAGTGTGTCAAAAGAAGTCTTGAATTAAGTGCATGATGATCTACAGTAGGGGGCATGGTGGCTTAGTGGTTAGCACGTTTGCCTCACACCTCCAGGGTTGGGGGTTCGATTCCTGCCGCCGCGTGCGTGCGTGCGTGTGAGACCTCCGGGTACTCTGGTTTCCTCCCCCAATCCAAAGACTTGCATGGTAGGTTGAGTGGCATCTCTAAATTGTCCGTAGTGAGTGAATGAGTGTGTGTGTGCCCTGCGATGGGTTGGCACTCTGTCCAGGGTGTTTCCTGCCTTGATGCCCAATGAGGCCTGAGATAGGCACAGGCTCCCCGTGACCCGAGTATAGTTTGGATAAGCGGTAGACAATGAATGAATGATCTACAGTCCCTTCTGAAAGTATTGGTACGACAAAGCCAGGTCTGTTCTTTTTGTTATACACTGAAGGCATTTGGGTTTCAGATCAAATGATGAATATGAAATGACAGATCCAGAATTTTAGCTCTCTTTTCCTGATATTTACATCTAAACCTGTTAATAAAGTTTAGAGCCCTTGTCAAGCCTTGACACAGCCTCCACTGTGCTTTACCCATGACTTCATCTATTCTGGATGATCAGCAGATCCTTTCTTTCTCCACACTTTGGTCTTTCCATCACTTTGGTAGATGTTAATCTTGGTTAAAGACCTTTTGTGGCTCATCACTGAATTCCAATCTGATTCTTTCTGCTGATGAGTGTATTGAATCTTGTGTGTTCACCTCTCTATTTCTGCTCTCAAAGTCTACTTCAAGCAGTAGATGGTAAGAACTGTGGAGGTTGTCGGTGATGTCACAGACTGTTGTTTTGATTTTTGCTCATAGCTTTCATAATGTTTCTGTCATCAACTCCTGATCAAACAAAAGGTGCTATGTTGTAAGGTGTTTACAATGTCTAGATGTAAATATCAGGAAGTTAAAGCTAAAATTCTTTTGATCTTAAACCCAAATGCCTTCAGTGTGCAAGGCAACAAATAAATTGGTTCTGCTATTCCATTACTTTTGGAGGGGACTGTAGGTATTTGCTTTGCATGATGCTAAAATGCAAAGTACAGGGATTTTAACTACACTAGCCTTGTAAGAGCTTTGCACAACAAGTAACGCAAATTTCTCCGAACATGTCTTGGCTGACTGACTACTATTTCATTCAGACACGGCCTGATTCTCAGGTTCATTCAACCCTTTCAAACTTGAAAAAAAAAAAAAAAATGAACCAACCTGTAGGAAATATTTTCACACTATATCTAGAATTTACTGCAGACTCATAGTGTAGCGACTGGCCATGTGCATCACACACACACACACACACACATACACGCTACTGTACACCTCACAGGGCTGAAAATCTGGTTCAATATCTATCAGCTGTGTGTGATGCAAAAAGATTCAGAAACATGTCGGGTTTTGGCCTTTAGTGTGATTCAGTGATTAACTCCAAATCCGAAAATGTCACTCAGACTAGAGAACCTACAAATATGCTGAAAACAGAAACTGATGGAGTGTGAAGAAAGATGGGAGACTAGGTACATGCATGTTCTGAGCAGAGACAAGCCCATGTGAGTTCTTATTTAATCCTTTTCTTAGTGTTGTATATTTCCTATATTTTATTTCTAAATAAAAGAAATCTCTCTCTCTCATATATATATATATATATATATTCACTCATATTCACTGTCTACCGCTTATCCGAACTACTCTCGGGTCACAGGGAGCCTGTCCCTTTCTCAGGCGTCATTGGGCATCAAGGCAGGATACACCCTGGACAGAGTGCCAACCCATCGCAGGGTACACACACTCTCATTCACTCACACAATTTAGAGATGCCAATCAACCTACCACGCATGTTTTTGGACTGGGGGAGGAAACCGGAGCACCCGGAGGAAACCCCTGAAGCACGGGGAGAACATGCAAACTCCACACACATGGAGGCGGGAATGGAACTCCCAACCCTGGAGGTGTGAGGCAAACGTGCTAACCACTAAACCACCGTGCCCCCTATATATATATATATATATATGGGAAGGACATTGTTAAAATAAGGAACAATGAAAATAAGGACACTAACCGCAATCAGAGCTCACTTAAAAGTTTGGTGAAATCAGTTTGAAAGAAAACAACAGTGAAACTCACAGCTATGTTTAATAATGAAAGTAAGAGCATTTCCATGCGCACAATGTGAAGAGAATCATGGGACTGGGACTAAACAGCTGTGTAGCCTTAAGAAAAGCACTCATCAGTGAGGCTCATCAGAATAAAAATCTGTAATATGCTAGGGATAATAAAGATTGGTCCTTCAAGCAATGAAAAAAGGTCATGTGGTCTGATGAGTCCAGATTTACCCTGTTCCAGAGTTATGGGTGCATCAGGGTAAGAAGGGAGGAGGATGAAGTGATGCACCCATCATGCCTAGTGCCTACTGTACAAGCCTGAGTTACTGTTATGACTGAGTGTTATGACTTCACTTGGTCAGGTCTACGAGGTTCAACAACGTTATGTGCCCAAAAAATGACGTCAGCTGAATGAGCGGGTTTTTAAAGGGCATGGGCCTATTCCACGATGACAATGCCAGCAAAAGGAGGTCCAACTAAATATTAGAGGTTGTGTGTTTTTTGACAAGCAGTGTATATATATATTGTTTATTTGCTTTGGTTTTGTTTGTATTTTTCCCATTTTAAATTTTTTTATCAGTATAATAAATGTTACCACCTAGGCCTAATACTTCATACAGTCAAATAGTTTTAGATAGCCCAAGAAATGTCCTATTTTACTTATCAATATTTATCAATAAAATTGAATAATTCAACTTTACAGCCCCTTGAGGACCACACAAAAATGTTGAGCTAGACCAGTTATTGGAGTTTGACACCGCTGCTTTAACAAGACAGTTCCTTTAACTGTGACCATGCCGCACACACACACACACACACACACACACACACACACACACACACACACACACACACACACACACACACACACACACACACACACTTCTCAGCCAATAGCAAGTATAGTGACTGGCTTTCAAGTCTATAATCAGAACTGCTGCATGCACTTAGGCCTGGCTTATACTTCTGTCCATGTGTGTTTGTAAGCATGTGAGGGTGTTCTGTGTGGGAGGTTAACCTGCTGTCTGTCGTTAATACCTGCAGCTAATGTGAATTTCCACACTCGGATCAAAATGGAAAACTGAACAAAAAAAAAAGATAGTGATGTACTTCAGAAAGTATACCTAAATAAGAAATGTATACACATCACCAATACTAGTTAGTTAGTGTAGATGATCAGACTATTGGGATTATCAGACTGTCTACGCAGACAACAATGAGTCAAAGAAGATAGCAGATATTATTTATTATCTTATAAAAGAACAAGCTATTGATCTTAGGCCCTTTAACTTTTACACACTACATTACTAGTAATAGAAGTTATTAATATTAAATGAAGTAATAGCCAGCTGCCAATATGGGATATAGTTTTGTTTTCTAGTGCCAGTCTATTTTATTATTCATTTTTTAATTGTGTATTGCTCTTTTGGTGCATAGTATTACATTTAACAGCAAAAAAATGTCCCATTGTCTATTTTATCAGTCCACATTTTCTATCCCCAGATTTTTTTTTATTTTAAATAGAAAGACTTTAAAAGTCTCTGCTTTTAAAGGCGATGGTGCAGATGTGTGGTTCTCAAAATGAGGGAGTCTGTGAAGCATAGCCAGGGGGTCTTTGAATTTTTTTTATTTATTTTGTTACAGTGGTGAAAATCACAACCCACAATTTCACACTTAGGAGTCCAAGCACCAAAGTCAACTCAGGGCTATTATGTTCAGTCACTGGAAAATTAAAGAACCATAAAGTTTTATGGAAAATTGTAAATAATCTTTATAGAATCAATTAAAAATGAGGAGGTCTGTGGAATTTATTTGAGAACTATTGGTTTAGTGTTTCTCAACCAGTTTCCCAGAATTATGGGGAGTCTGTGGGATTGCTACTAACTTTATTTTACCAAAGTGATACTTTGGTAAAATAAATCTGTTGTTAAATTTCAAAATATATTTTAGGTACATTTTATTCCCATTCAGAAAAGCAGCAACACTACTGTTTTTTTTTTTTTACTTGGAGTATTTATAACTCTCTCACTAGCATAGCTTAGCTTGTTTATTCTAGAGTGCCCTCAATCTTCACTTTGTTGTTATACCTGCAAGGTTTGCTAGCTAGCTAAAATGAAAAAAATGGCTAAAGCAAGATGCGGCATCTATTTCTGGCACCAATCATGCCGGTTCAGCTGCAGATATCTTTCATGAAAGCATCATATCAGATATCCTTACTTGTTGCCAAAGCTAAAAAGCCCTGCTCAATTTCTGAAGAGCTAATTGCACTAGCAGCAGCTAATCTAGCAGAGACAAGGATGGATGAAACAGTGCTTCTGTTGCTATCCAATTAGATGAGTCATCTAAAATAAATGAGGAAGCACAGCTAGATACCTTTGTTTGCTTCATAGATGAGGCTGAGAGAAGTGAACATAATCTGTTATGCAGGCCACTACATGGTAAATTCCTTATCAAATGTTAATGTCAATGAACAAATTTGTCCCTTTAATGTGTGAATGGCTCCTGATCACCCAGAGATCCTGAGTTTGAATCCTTATAATGCCACTGCCAAGAGTGTAAATTTGGCCAATCACATCAACACTAGCCTATCATGGGCATCTGTGAGCTCATGTATGTGGAAGAGGGCAGACAGCACATACTCTGAATGTGTTATGTGCATCGCATGAACAGCGGTTTGAATCGTCTACCTTCTCTCTACCTGATTGGTAGCTACTGAGTGACAGGGGAGACCTAACTGGAGTGTGTGATTTCGCTATGGTTACATCAGGGAAGAAATCTGGGAAAATTCTCATTGTATGTATGTTTTTGGAGCTGTCGGGACTCTAAAGGGACTCAAAATTTTTAAATGTGAACTGGAAAATTGAAAATGCTAGAACTGGTATTTCTGGTTGATAAACATGCAGCAAGGAAACATGATTTTGTTATTAAAAGATTGTAGTTTCATAAATATACAGTGCTGTGCAAAAGTCTTTTGAAATGATTAAATTCAGTTCAATTTTATGAAATTTCAAATTTCAATTCAATTTTATTTATATAGCAGTGGACAATGTCGGAAAGTATGTAAAAACAATGTATTTTAACAGTGGACAATGTCAGCAAGGGGGGGCACGGTGGCTTAGTGGTTAGCACGTTTGCCTCACACCTCCATGGTTGGGGGTTCGATTCCCGCCTCTGCCATGTGTGTGTAGAGTTTGCATGTTCTCCCCGTGCCTCCGGGTACTCTGGCATGGTAGGTTGATTGGCATCTCTAAATTGTCCGTAGTGTGAGTGAATGAGAGTGTGTGTGTGCCCTGCAATGGGTTGGCACTCCGTCCAGGTTGTATCCTGCCTTGATGCCCTATGACGCCTGAGATAGGCACAGGCTCCCTGTGACCCGAGTGTAGTTCGGATAAGCGGCAGACAATGTCGGAAAGCAGCTTTGCAGAAATTTGGACTATAAATGATACATTTTTTACATTGAAATTAACTTAACTCTCTGAGACGACATGAAGAAACCTTGAGAGGAATCTCAGCTGTGTAACACAGGATAGTGTGATTCTAAATCATTTTCTTTCTGTACACTATACAGTCAAGTGTAATTGTGTAACTAGTAGCTTCTGAGCAACTTATGAATATGAGCATCTGCGTAATTTCTGAATTCATTCTAGTTTTTATATGAATTCGACAAAAAGTTACTCACAATCTCAGTAAAAACAGTATAAACCAGTGAAAACCAAAAATAACATCATCTAAAAAGTAAAAAAAATTGTTACTGAGAGAACTAGAGTGTGAACGGGCCAAGATTACCTTTGGGAGAAAATCTGTGAAAATGAACAAAACAAAATAAAAAAAAAAAATCTGAAAATGTGTTCAATTTGATGGTTTCTGTTTTATGATGTATAAATACAAAATCTTAAAATGCTTCGGGTTAAGAAAAACCTGTCAAGCACGAAGAAGTGAACTAGACGCCTGTGAGCACCCTGAAAATCTACTTCATCATCTGCTGAACCCAAGGAAATATGAATACAAGAAACTTTCCCTGCATATATATTGGCCTGACTTTTTTTAAAATCTGATTTTATGAGAAAAATGATAAAAGGCCAATTCAGAATAAATATATGACTCGACAATGCAGAAAAATCTAAAGCATTTTTAATAATTGAACACAAATACAAGCAGATCTAACAGACACAAGCACTGTCTTCACACATTCTCACAATGCTTTGTTCAGTTTTCATCAAAGCTCAAGCGAGATATTAGGGCTGCGTTGACTCTACGGCGTCTCGGCAGCTACGATCATGACCTGCGATGCAATTTCCATCTTCGCAGCCTGTAAGAAGCGCAAGCAACAACTTGCCGGAATATCCCTTAACACCCTACCTGTTCTCAGCACTCCAGATGAAATTAGGCTTCTCTATTTTCAGTGCTAGTCAGCAGGATCCCTGATCCCAAGCTGTTTTTTCCCACAATCCCTCATGTGTATGCAGAGAGAGCCATCGGGACTCTAAGGGGCTGCGATCGCCTGAATCCAATGAGGCGAAGAGGAAACTGAAGAGGCGTGTTAGGAGCACGTGAAATATTCATGGGGATGAAATGGGAACTTCGAAGCTGGAACTTTTACTTGTGTGTTTATGATAATGTTACGCAGCATTGGAGGGATGCATAAACATGCGAACACACACATTTATAGGTACACAAGGTTTTTTAGGATTCATGGTTATGGAATTTGACTTTCAGCATTGCAAAGGATGAAGATGGACATTATATGCAAATGTGGACTGTAGTTTCTAGGTGTTTCCATAACGATGGAGCCACAGTGAGGGTATGGTTTAAGAGTGGGTATGTAAGAGCGATAAATGTGTACGTGTGAGCTGCAAACACTATTAATTAACCATTCTTATTAGCAACACATATGTGGCGACCTGGCAGTACTCAACTAGGACTGAAAATTCTAGAAACTTAGTTTTGACCCAAATTCAGTTGTTTTTTTTACTATAATGTATGTATAGAAATATTTTTTTCAATTCAATTTATTTGTATAGTGCTTTTAATAATGTACATTGTCTCAAAGCAGCTTTACAGAAGTAAAGCTGTCTGCTTTCTTTTAAGAAAAATAGGTTTGACCAAAATTATGTAGAATCCATGTTTTTATAATAAATGTGCCTCAAGTTTTCAAAAAAGCTTAGCTAAGTCTAATTTTAGCTGCGTCCCAAATGACATACTATACACTAAGTGCCTACAATGTGCACTATGTAGTCTCCTGTGTAGTGGATGAATTTTAGAAGGATAATATTGTCTCAAATGGAACGGTTTATTTACTAAATAATAAACTTCCCAGTCGATTGCGAATGACGTCAAACACACGTTAACTGAAGACAGTGATTTTTTTAAATGCTCACACCATGTGGATTCATTTAAAAGCCATTTGTAAGAAGTCTTGTTCACCAGAGTGTCGTTGGCCATCTTGAAAATTGGTAGCTCCGCCCCTTTTTCTCGATATAAGCAAAGCTGTCAGAAGCATGGAGTGTCCGACATTCCACACTTTCAGCGTGAACACACTTCGCACACTTTGTATACTACACAATGCAGTAGAATAGTTCATAAGTGTGTGGTTTGCTACCTTTGGTGTCAACTATATGATTTTGCCCTCTTAATACATGATTTTCACTTTATGTGGCTAGGACAGCATACGTTTATTCCT